>QLSR01000200.1:761097-943628 GCA_031780015.1 Citrullus colocynthis
AAAAAAAAAAAAAAGGAAAGAGGACCAAAAAAAAAAAAAGGAATTAGAATTAAAAAGAAGAAAAGAGAAGAAAAAGGAAAAGAAGAAGAAAGGATAAGGATGGATGTGTTGGTTATAACCTTTCATTAGACAGAAAAGTTGCCGACTTCTTTCTACTCATTTCCAAACTCAATTCTATGCTATTTTTCAGCTGCACATCGTGGACAGGTTGAAGAAGAGTTCTAGGGCAATTTTGTGCAAGGTTTTGGAAGGTTTCATGGTAAAACTGAAGCTGAAACAGAAGCTTCATCTGCTGTTGCGCAGCTCGCACCAGGTTTGGTGTTTGGTGAATATCAAGCTAAAGAGATTGAATTTTAGGCTGAAATTTTAAGGTTAGTAAGTTAACTCAATTGTAAACAACTTTTATGAAGGATGCTTGAGTTGAAATGGACTAAAAACATGTAAACTTTTAGCTGGAAGTTACTGATACGAAATTTCTGTGCAATCTGGAGTAGCGCGGAGAAAACTTGCAATATCTGACGCACCAGGATGAGTTAAGCCACGAAATGTTGAGGTAATATAGAAAACATGTTTCTCTACAAGTTTGTAGAAGGAAAGAAGTTCTAAATCTTGCTTGAAATATAAATTTGAATTGACAGAAGTGAGAACAAACAGGAAAGAAGGAAACTCTGCTGTCGGGTGTCGTTTGGACGCAGGTAACGTTGAGGAATTGGAGCGTGAGTAGCGACACTAGTCTCGCTGGTCGTGTAAAGGAGGATTTTCTCTCACAAATATTGCTGGCTCTCGCTTAGTATCGCTCTGCAGGTAGTCTTGCTGGTCTCGCTTATGCTGGTGTCACTAGTGCCGTGACCTGCTGTGTAATTTCGTTAGTAAACTCGCTAGTAAGGTGAAATCTCATTCGTAATCTCGCTAGTGACATAGAATCTCGCTTATTATGTGTATTTTAGAAAAGAAAGGGAGTCTCGGTGGTGAATTATGATTAGAGTTTAAGTATGCACATATAATGATCATGTAAAGGAAGTTTAAGGAAAGCGTAACATGAGGAATGTGTATTTACAGGCCAAGAAGAGCTCGGAAAGGTATATAATCTGCTCAAGGCCTAAGGACAAGTTGTGAGTGACACTTTTCTTTCTTTGAAAACGAATTTATTGAAAATGTTTAGTTTGATTTTTCTTATGAGATATGGCTTTGAGATGAACTATTTTCTTGAAAAGCATGATGTTTGATAATATTGTTCACAAGGCATGTTTTATCCATTTTCTATAAGATGTTGAATGGCATGTTTTGAAATGTTGTTTATCATGATATATCTGATTTTCATGAAAGATTTTCATGTGAACTATTTACGTATAATACTGGTTTCTAAAATATTTTAGAGGAGGCTCAATGCTGAAGGACATGAGAAGGCATGTGAGTTTCCCTGGGACCCAGTACTGAAGGACTCGTAAAAAGTACTTGAGCAACCCGCCATATTCCTATGTGCACATAGAGGTTGTGACGTTGGGTGTGTTGAGTCTTGCTCCACCCCAACTAAGGTTGTTATCGACGTTGAGTGCGTTGATTTTTACTCCGCCTCAATTAAGGATGTTTTCGACGTTGGGTGCGTTGGGTCTTGCTCCACCCTGACTAAGGGAAAGTTTTGAGAACGAACTGTTTTTTGTATACGATCATTTGGGCATGAACATATGTGATTTATTTACGTTGTTGAAATTATGATTTTACAAAAATGATTATTTGAATCACGGTCACGTTTATGGCCTCATTATGATTTTTTTTTAACATGCCTATTTTCGAACAAAAGATAGTTTTACAAAATTAGTCACTCACGGGGCTTTTAGCTCACGTTTTCCATGTTTTCTTTTCCTCCCAGGTAGCAAGGACGTTCCTGGTGCATTGCCTACTCCAATTCGCCCTGCTTAAGCTTCGAGTTTCCAAAAATAGTTTATTTTCTCGTTGTTGTACGTGTAAACAATTTAACACATGTGGCATGTAGATTTAGTTGTTTATAAGTGGGTTATGAGAGAATATGTTATAAAAGTGTACTGTGTACAGAAAGGATTATTATATTATGATCATGTGTTAATATGGCTGAATTCTATGAATGTATACGTATGGAAATGTTTGTGCAGGAAGTTATGTAAGATGGGGCAATATGCGTCACAAAAGGGGTGATGTATATTGTCTTCACATCTCCTTTCAGGTTAAGTAGGTAATCATAGAGGGGGTGTGACATTGCCTATGGTGGTTGTTCGGCTGAAATTCAAAAGTGTTGTCAGCAAGCCCCATAATTAAAGCCTCTAAAGACTTACTTGAACTAGAAGACTGAGCATGTGTCGACTGGTGGGGCGTGATACAGTCTTGGGCGTATCGGCTCGACTGCCTTCCTCGGTATCCATAGTCAAATGACTCCTCCCACCGAGGATGGTGAGACTCATAGTCCAAATGACTATAATACCCATTCTAGGCGAATCTTCATGGTGTTGGGCTCCACTGCAACCTTGGGCCTACCGTCTCTGTTTGCTGTGAATTCCTTCCCACCAATTGACCAACCAAGAAGGTCAACTCAGTGAGCTGGCGTATAAGCCCACTCACCTCATCATCAAGATCTGTTGCTCTGGCACTAGGTGTCCAAGACTGATTTGAAAATCCTATCATGCTAATTGACACAAAAAGAAAACAAATCAAAGCAAAAGATCAATTTAACTAAAAATTAACTAAGAAGAACTAATTGCCTTTCCCCAGCAAAGACGCCAATTTGATGTGAGCCTTTTTGGTATTGCTCTAAAAAGACCCAATCTTATAATATTTATAACTATCGATTTCTACTACTAAAACGTAGTATTAGAGGTAAGATCGAGTCGATCCGCAAGGAAGCACAAAGATTAGTTTATCAAAGCTAACTATTTAGTTAAAGTGATAAATGGGGGAGGGGGGTTGTGTGGATCGAGATTTGAATATGCATGAAAGTAAAGTGCAACACCGAAACATTCTAGCTTAGAGGAACGGAATCACCCAAACTATTTTTGATCATCGAATTATCAAAGCATGTTTTTAACTTCTTACCTATGCCTAGCCTAATTGATTAGAAAGGCTAACCAATGGTCCAAAGTATCAAATTAGATAATTTGATTAGATGAAAGGCATCCTAATCAATTTAACTAATCGCATTACGCTTTAGGGATTATCCTAGGATAAATTTCCAATTGGAAAGGCCTAATTAGAACTTTAATTCAGTTTACCCTAGATCGATAGAACAATGCTCTTCATCGTCGATTACAAATCACAAGTCTATCTAACCTTTTACTTCTTAGAGATTAACCTATAATTACATGTCACATATTATATGTTAATCTAAAGCGTTGAATTACACAATCAAACATTGGTTGTCAATCAATTGCAAGAAAATGTCATTCATAATCAGTAAGTTAAGAGTAAAACCCATAGATAAGAAATCTATATCATATTATCAAAATACTCCACAAAGTACAATGGTTTCCTCCAAAATCCTCTAAACTAGAAAACTACCTTTCCATGGTGGTGGAAAAGATAGAACCTGAGATTGGTTTTGCTCGATTATAGGAACACAATGAAAGAAAACCTAAAATCTAATGTTGTATATGGATAGAGAGTGGAAAAAACGAAGAAAACGAGTGGCCATTTGCCCAAAACGGCCACCCGAATCAAAAGATATGACCTAATTACCAAACTGCAGTTTTTGTATCTGCGCAAAGCGCCGTGCCACTGACAAAATCGGTTGTATGCTATTTTTAGTGCCGCGACAAGGTTTTTTAGGGGTGTTTTGGTCTTTTTAGCTTGCATTTGACCTAGGTGCTTCATTAGAACTCCAAATTAGTCCATTTTAGCTCCGTTTTTTTCCTAACGATCGGTTCTACTTTTTAACAGCTCCATACCTACAAAAAACATTTTTAACACATTAAATAGTACAACGATCCCGAGTTAAGCTAAGGAAGATAGCACATTTCAGGTGCTATCAAATGCGGCACTATAAAGAAAATTGTCTCCAAAATTAAAAGATCTAGGGAGTTTCTCTATCCTTTGTCATTTAGGCAATAATTCGGTTACTAAAGTGCTTTGTGATCTTGGAGCTTCCATTAATTTAATGCCTTTATCCATGTTTAGGAAGCTTAATGGTGGAGAGGTGCAACCAACTACTATATCCTTGCCTTTGGCCGATCGATCATTTGTTCGTCCCTATGGCATTGTGGAGGATGTATTGGTCAAGGTGGGCAAGTTTATCTTCCCGGTGGATTTTGTGATACTAGATATGGAAGAAGATGCTGAAGTCCCCATAATTCTTGGGAAACCTTTCTTGGCCACCGGAAGGGCCCTCATCGATGTGCAAGATGGAAAGCTCACATTCCGCCTTAATGATGAGGAGGTAACATTCGACATCTATAAAGCCCTTACGCATCCAGATGTAAAAAGCTATGAGAATCATGAGCCAAGCACAAAGGTAACATCACCCCCTTCTTTTAGTAAGAATTCTATGCATGATGATTCTCTTTGAGTGATAAGACTAATAGCATGCTTGATGTTAAATTAGAAAATCCTATGAAGCATGTTTTTAGTAGTGATAATGCTCCTAGTTCTTCTTGCATGCCTCCAAAACGTAAAATGAATTATGAACAAATCATGGAGAAGCATGTTAAAAATAAAGTAGTAAGTTCGGTAAAATTTCATAATGATGACTCCTTAATGATACTTGATTACATTAGAAAAGATGATGTTCAACTTGACAGTGAATTGTTAACCAACCTATTAATGAATATGTTTATGAGTGTCAATGGTGGCTTCCCGCTTGCTCCCAGGCTTGTTCTTTCCTTTTGTGATGCTCTTATGCATTGAGGACAATGCATGATTCTAAGTTTGGGGTGGGAGGTGTCACTCATACTTTTGTGTGTTTTCTTATCTTGCTATGCATGTTTGTGAGGTTTTAATGATCATATGCATGTTAATGAAATTTCAAAAAAAATTTGGAAATTTTTAAGCTTTCAAAGATATGGAAATGTTTTTTATGGTTGTGTGCTTTGATGTTGATTGCCCATGATGAGATTCAAATTTGCATGATAGATGACTTATTGTGGAAATACAATAGCATTATCTTGAATTAAATTCATTAAGTCCCTCTTAAAGTCTCCCATATTCTTGAGCACGTTGCCACTTTAATTAAGAACCTTTAACTGAAAAAGGGATTAAGTTGGGTGTATTTGGTTGTCACTCTAAAAGGCCCCACCGGTTAGAGAGTAGAGATGCATGATAGTTTGTAATCTTAGACTAAGGAAAAATAAAAGAATATACATGCCTTTCAAAGAAAAAGAAGTGCACACAAAAATATATGAGCCTTACATGTCTATTCTTTTAAATATTAAACTTGTAATGAGTATGCATGGATGGGGGTAAAAAGAGCTGCCTTTGCTGTGATCAATAAGGATGCCTGGGAATTGACTAAGTACGAGTCCTTACAATGAATGTGTGAAAGCTAGTGCCCTCAGGAAAAAGAATGCAAGTTTAAGGCCCATGAAAAATATGATTCAATGGCACCTTAGTGGACATATTACTCACTTGAAATGTGTGGATGCTTGAAAAATGGTGCATGAGCTAGAGTAGGGGAAAACTAAGGAAGCTCTCTAAAGTCTCAATTTGAGTTTTAGCATTTTCAATTAAATGAGGCTTGCACACACACACATGGGAGATGGTAAGATTTGGCCTTGAATGATTATACTAATATAAATATGCTTGCATCTTTCTACTTAGGCTCTTAAATGCTGTTCTCTAAGACATGAGTCGATTGCACACTTCTTCATCTAAACTCCCTTTATTTGATTCTACTCTTTGCTCGAGACCAGCAAATCTCTAAGTTCGGAGTGGTGAAAAGCACTTGAAAAGTTCTTTTTGTTCTCTTAAATTAAGGGATTTTATATTAGATTTCACTTGTTTGGTAGTGGTTTCTAGGTCAAAATAAAGAAAACTAAAGTTGAAAGCCAAAATATCAAAATCGAGCCAAAATCCAGCGAAAAAGAAAGAAAAGTACAAAACTGGCAAACACAGGGCAGCGCCGCGGCGCCAATTTGGCGCTGTCGTGACGTTTTTCCCGAGAGCAACCTTTGACTTCATTGCAATAGTGTGGTGGCACCATCTTTCAATATCAGTCAGCGTCGTGGCGCCATCTTTCCTAATTTGAAAAAATTTACATGTTTGAAAATAATTTTGGGCGACCAACTCTATAAATTGGATGGTTTCCAACAGCCCTAAAGACATCAAGAGTGTCCCAAAGAGTGAGTCAGTTGCAAGGAACAGAGAATAAAGTTTGAGAGAGAGTTTGATGTCGTTCGAGTTCCCGACGTGAAGATTAAAGGACATCTTTGCGGTTCCTCTTCAATCAAGGCTTCTTCCTAGTAGAGTTTTCCTTTCTTTACACTCTTTCTTTGTTCATATTGGTTGTGAACGTGTTGCTTAAAGCTATGAGTGGCTAAACTCTTTAGTTTTAGGGTATTGATGAATTGTTTATAAAGTTATGTTGATATTGTAGACTATTCATGGTTTTGTTGTAATGATTATGCTTTTCATTGTTATTATGCTGAAATTCTTGTTGAATGACTATGAATATTAGGTTAGATGTATGGTTGAGATAATTGTATGTCTTACTAGATTTATAACAATGAATTGTTATTAATCTATCATGAAAATAGTTAGGTTAACAATGAAAGTTGCAAAAGAATATAATTTGTATTGGTTTCAAGAAATTAGTAATCAATTAAGTTGCATGAGAAAAGATTGTTTTAGAAAGAAAATAATTTGAATTTATGTTTCTAAACTTAAGCATATGAATTGCAATAAAATCCATGAACCCTAGAATATTGCATAATGAAATAAAAAAGGATTCATTACCCTAGAACTCTCTATGACTCTTGTGTTTCATATTTATTTGCTTTCCTTTTTAGTCTTTTTAAAATCACAACTCAAGATCGAATCCTTATATAAAATTGATTCAATTCTAGAATAGCTAAGTAACTTCAACCTTCACAATTGGATTCTCAGTGGAACGATATTCAGAACTTAACCTCTTATATTATAACTTGACCATACACTTGCGGTAAACACGGAAAGTGCGCATCAGTAGATGCATTGAAATTCTTTTGACAAAAAAATTAATTTATTTTTACATATCGCATATGCAACAATGAATCAAATTGTCACACCCCCTCCCAGGTACTGTATTAACCTAGGAGAAAGTGTGAGGACAGCAGACACCGAGCCTCTTACAGCATCCACTGCCAACCACATACCTTGACCATTACATAATAAGTAGATATACATAATGATTGAACAACATACTTTAATCAGGGTTAAGCTATCGTACAGACATTGATTTTCATTCAAACTTAAATATTTACATAAGTTCCTCAACATCGCCCTTAACTCTCGCTTGCTACCTAAAAAACAGAAAAAAAAAAAAACAAAGAAAACATGAGCTAGGTTGCCAAGTGAGTGACTTATTTTGTAAAAACCTTACTATAACTCAGAAGCTAATCAAGTGTAATCATTCTAAAACAATGCATGAATAACATCAATACAAAGTCATATCCATGCAAAACATGCTCAATTGGCATTGCCAAACCATATATGTTCATTTCAGAAAAAGACACACAAAAATTCAATTTATTTAAAAAACATTTCCTTAGTTGCGGCAGAGTGGAAAAACAATCTTAGTTGGGGCGGAGTAATCTCGACACACCCAGCGTCAAATATCCTTAGCTGTGTGGAGTAATCTCAACACAACAACATCTATCATCCCTCTATGTGCACATAGATATCATATCCTAGGTTACCCGAATACCTTCTCCTAGTCCTTCAGTACCGGGGCCTATATACGGGATTTAGGCCACCCACATGCCTTCTCCAAGTCCTTCAGCATTGGGGGATGTCTCTATACTCAGGTTACCCACATGCCTTCTCCGAGTCCTTTAGCATTGGGAACCATTTCTATATCCTGACTACCCACATGCCTTATCCATGTCCTTCAGCATTGGGAGCCTTTTCACAAACATTATTCAAAACAACATGCTTTGAAAAGAGCATAATATAAATTCACGAGCTTATAACATTTCAAATCTTCACAATTTCATTAACAAGCTTCAATGCTTTCCATAAAATCATAGGTTATTAAACAGCATCCTTTCGTAAAACTCATTTATCAACCAGCATGCTTCAAATGATTTCCAATGTAAAACACATAATATGCACTTTAAAATCCGTGAAATCACAAACATATAAACATGTTTCCAAACATAATTTTACAACAATAAAACTTTGTTCAAAAAAACAAATTTTAAATTAAATTGTCACTCACTACTTGTCCCCAGCCTTTAGTGGGTTATACGCCTTCCCTAACTCCTCTCGGCCTGAAATAGTACATTTTTCTTTGTTAGATTTCCTTAAAATTCCTTTTTACATAGCGAACAAGCCTTAGACATTTCTATTATTCACCACCGAGGCTCTACTTCATGAAAAAAAACCATCACCAAGACTATATTCCCCAAAGAAATGCTCAACTGAGGCTACATTTCATAAAAGAGTTCACTAATAAGTGAGATTCAGGCCACTAGCGAGACTAAACCATCAAATTCAAGCAAAAGACCCAAGTGTACCAACGATACTGTGAACTAGTGAGACTTACTTGATCAGCAAGACTAGCGACACTAGCGACACTAGCGAGACTAGCGATACCCAACGATATCAAGCGAGAGTTGTGAGACAAAAAGCCTCCAGCGATACCAATGACACTCGTCTCGCTGCTCACCATTATACCTTCAGTGTCGCTGCTGTTCCAGCGATACCTGTCTCCCACAGCTTCTATCTTCGCTTCTGTTTTCACTTCTATCTATTAAAAGTGGTATTTCCAGCTCGAATCAGAACTTCTTTCCTTCTACTACCTTCTAAAAGAATGTGTTTTCTAGCTTACCTCAAAATTTTAGAGCTTAACTCCTTTTCGTTTGACAGATATTCCCAACTTACTTCCCGCTGCTCCAAATCACTCGAAAAATCCGTATCAGTCGCTTCCACCTAAAATTTAACATGTTTCTCTTCATATTCAGCTCAACCATCCTTCACAAGAGTTGTTAGGATCGAGTTAACTTACTAACCTCAAATTTTCAGCCCTAAGCTCAATCTCTACAGCTCGCTATTCTTCAAATACCAGACCTTGCTCAGATTGCGCGATAGCAACCAGACCTTCTGTTCCAGCTTCAATTACACCACGAATTTGCCCTAGACTCCTTCTTCTACCTTTCTTTGTTGCTCAGCTAATAAAATGAAATCGGTTGAAGCTTTTGAAAATGGAGAAAATGATCAAAAACTTAGCTTTCACACTTAAACGGTCTGCTGACTTACTTCCACTTTCTTTTTTATTTATTTTTATTTTTATTTTATTTTATTTTCAAATAAACAAAGTAACTCCTTCAATATATGCACGCAACCCCCTTGGCAGACTTGGACATTTAGCTTGGACGTATAGCACCATGCATCTGTCCCATAGGCCCTCTTGAACGCATGCCTCATCAACGCATCCCCTTACTAACCTCAACAAACGCATAGCTACTTGGCCAACACACCAACCATCACCCATGCTCACCCTCACGGACGCATGCCTCACCAAGCAATGCATTAACGCTCATGCTTGGGGTTCGGTTACCCAAAGTCTTCACCTAGCCCTCCTTCTTATCGGCCACGCACACCACTCATGCCAAAGACTCTTGGCCATCTCTCTCAACCACCCGCCTACTTTGCTTGCCATCTTCCAAAGATAAAAGTAGGGTTTACACAAATAATGCATAAAGACTTTATTATAGTAACTAGATAAAAAAGTTGACTCATAGTCAATTATCACCCATCAATTCCAGTGATGGTTTTCACCTTAAGCCAAAAGTCTTACTTTAAAGATCTTTATCTCCAAGTTCTATACTTTCAAGTCTTCTTTTTGTAGATCCATTCATATCCTTTGGGTTTTACCCCATCAAGAAAATCTACAAAAAATATATTGAGATTAAGCACAAATCTTTATCTCAAGTTTTATGACATTGACATAATTTCCTTTGTCAACACCCTTAAATTCTTGTCATCCAGTATGTCAACTTTGATTTCCAATAAGTCATAGCAAAGGTTGAGATATCCCATAACTCTCATGAAGACTTATTTGGTTCACAATTAGAAACCATTGGACATTTAAATGCAAATAAATGGTTAACAACACTTATTTACTCTAAGTGGTTTTACTTGGAACTAGTTTATCAAAACAACTTATTACAGGTTCACAACCTTTTGTTTGACATTCCTAATAAAACCAGGATTTGTCACACAAATACATTTTTAATTTTTGGACATTACAAAAGGTCATTTAATGATTCCTCAAGGACTACCTACATTTAGGTGTATTTCTGAACATTTGTTTCGTCGGGTGTATTTGTTAAAGGTTCGTTTTGACACATGTAACGCAACTTATCTAAATACTAAAATGTCATAAACTAGTTTTACAACATTTTCATAATCCAAAATTGTTTCTCAAACATTTTGGAGGAAATAATGTTCAAAATTGCAATCTCTATTGTATATCCTTAGTGGAACCTGTAGTGTAATTTTCAAAACATTAGAACTATGTTTAACAAAGTACTTAACACATACAAAGTTTAACAAGGCTATATTTCTCTTGTAGCATCACAATTTCATCCAAATGCTTAAAGTTTGAGATCTAATCTCATTTCTATCAATTAGGCATAATACATTAAAATTCCTATACTAATCATTATGATCTGATCATAATGTCACATTAGATTTGCCTAAATGACTTCAACTTTAGTCTAATTTCTTTTGAACATTTCAAATAAAATAAGATTTAAGTTGCATAAGATTTAGATACTTTCATTTATAAATATTCATCAATCATATTAATGACTTATCTATGAAGTTAGACTTACTCTTTCAGTCAATAAACCACTTGGGTCAAAATGTGAAAGTTCAATAGATTCTTTGGCCAGACAACCTTATCTAATAAGATCTAGTGACACTCTTGCATTAAAGACAAGACTTTTAACAAGTAATTATAGTTTAACTATCTTAGAGAATTACCTGCAATTGTCATTTAAAAGCCAAAGACAGTATCCTTTAAGGAGAAAATAATTTGTCTTTCTATCTAGATTCATTAATCCTCCTGGCTCTCTCTTAGTTTAGAATTTAGATGTATCAACTTTTAATCCTCACTTTATCTCTGTTTAGAATTTAGATGTATTAACTTTTAATACATAAAAATTGTAATTGTTTAAGCTGAACATATTTTCAAACAATTTTGAAAACATGCCTTATCACTAAAAAAACATTCATACTTTATGAATTATTTAGTAATAAAGTTTGAAGAAATTGAATTTCTCTTATGGTGATAAAAGCACCATATTCAACATAAATAAACGACATTTTTAATGTCTCCCACTACATTAACTGAGATGAGCTTTCCATTGCCAATTAGTAGAAGCTATTCTACTAAATTAAGTATTTACCAAGAAACAGATAAAGTAATAAAGAAAAGAAAAAAACAATTTTGATAGTGAATCCTTATTCAACTATCTAGGTGTGGATCCGTAATTTTCACAAAGGACTGAGTAAATCAAATTTACTTTATTCTTATTTCTCTTTCTTTTTGAGGTATTTTTAAAATTTCTCATGGTGTGACATCCCAGACTAAATTGGAAACATTTTCCTTAGTGGATCTAGTCATAGAAATTTTGTCACTAGTTTACTCTTTATAACCCAGACACATCATATGTTATCTAGATGATAAAAGTAAGTTATCACTTTATTTATAATTCATGAACACTTAATGAATTGGCAACAACCCTTTTGAGACCATTTCCCAAATAAAAGACAAATTTAAAAATTCTAGATGACATTTTCTAAGTAATTTATTTATCAAACCTTTTGACTTATTTTGGTAATTAAAAACTAAAATTCTTGGGAAATTGACATAACTTTGAAATTTAAAAATTAATCATGAACCCAATAGAGTTAATATGAATCTATTTGACTTTATGCAGTCTTTTACCCATTATATTTCAGCATAGAAATTAATCGTGAACCCAATAGAGTTAATATGATTTTATTCATCATATTAATTCAAAATTTCTATTGCTATGATACTCCAATGAGTTGATAAGCACTTGAAAAGTGCTTTCTATCCTCTAAAATTAAGAGAGTTTATATTAGATTTCACTTGTTTGCTAGTGGTTTTCAGGTTAAAATGAGGAAAATTAGAAGAAAAGCCAAAAGATCAAAACCGAGTAAGAATACGGCGAAAAAGAGAAGAAAATTATAAAGTTGCTATAATTGAGGCAACACCGCGGCGTTAAAACCCGAAAGGGTTTGCACAAGAATACGGCGCCGTCTGAAAATATTCAATAGCGTCGCGACGCTATCTTACCATAAATGAAAAAACTTATTTTTGGAAAGATTTTTTGTTGGAATACTCTATAAATTTGGGGGTTTCCAACAACCCTAATAACAATTCAGAGAAAGAAATTACAGACCTAAAGAGCCACAAGAAGGAGAGAATTAAGTGAGAGTACATAGAAGAGTTCAAATAGGGAGTTAGTTGCAAGGAAGAGGAAAAGAGTTCGAGATAGTCGTGGTGCCATTCAATTTCCGACGTGAAAGCCAAAGAGATCGTGACAGTGCTACCTGAATCAAGAGCCTCTTTTCAGTAGAGTTTCTCTTTCTTTACACTCTTTCTTTGTTTATTTTGTTTAAATATGTTGCTTCAAGATATGAGTGGCTAAACTCTTTAGTTTTAGGGTTTTGATGAATTGTTTATGAACTCATGTTGATATTGTAGACTTTCATGGTTTTATTGGAATGATTATGCTTTTCATTGTTATTGTGTTTAATTCTTGTGGATTGGCCATCTTCACATGTTAGGTTAGATGTATGATTGAGAGATTATATGTTTAACTTGATCTATAACAATGAATTGTTGTTAATCTATCACGATAGTAGTTAGGTTGACAATAAAAGTTGCGAAAGACTATTCTTAATGCCATGTAATTTGTATTAGTTTCAAGAGATTAGTAATTAATCGAGTTGCATGGGAAAGGGTTGTTTTTGAGAGAAAATAACTTGGAATTAAGTTTCTAGACTTAGGCATATGAATGACAATAAAATCCATGAAATCTATAATATTGCATGATAAAATAAACAATGATTCATTACCCTAGAACTCTTTTTGACTCTTGTTTTTCTCACTTTATTACTTTCCATATTTAGTTTGTATTTTCCATAATTCACAGATTCAATTTCAATCCTCAAATAAAATTGATTCAACTCTAGAATAGCTAAGTAACTTAAACCTTCACAATTGGATCTCCAGTAGAATGATGTTCGGACTTCATCGTCTTATATTATAACTTGACCCATACACTTGCGGTTAACACAAAAAATGGCACATCAAGTTTTTGGCGCTGTTTCCAGGGATCCAATGAACGGTTTTTGTTATTTAATATTCATTAGAATTAATAGATCTTAATTTGAGGTGTATATTATTTGGTTAATTATTTATTTATTTATTTATATTTTATTTTATTGTAATTTATATATATTATTTTATTTTATTTTATTTCATTTCATTATTATTATTTTTTTTTTTTGTCGGTTTATGCCTCGAGACAATATTAATATTCTCCCTCTTGATCCCGAGATTGAAAGGATGTGTAGAAGGAATCTAAGGGTTCAACACCATCGCATCGAGGAGATGGCGGAAGAGATACCAAAGCCAATTCGGGACTACTTCCAACTGACATTATCGGCAAATCAACCCGGCATAATGAATGTGCCCATCAATGTCAACAACTTTGAGTTAAAATTGGGGTTGATCCACATGGCTAGAGAGCTAGCCTTTAGAGTAAGAACCAATGAAGATTCTCACAAGCACTTGCGGTCTTTCTTAGATATATACGGGATGGTAAAGATGAATGGTGTTTCTAACAATGCAATTAAACTATGACCTTTTCCTTTCTCTTTACAGGACCATGCTAAAGAATGGTTGGAAACCATACCTCTAGATATCATCACAACGTGGGAGATCTTAGCTCAAGATTTCTTGAACAAATATTTTCCATTGGCTAAATCTCAAAGACTAAGGACGGAGATTGGAACGTTTCGCCAACTTGAGGATCAACAACTTTATGAGGCTTGGGATAGGTATAAGGATCTCTTAAGAAGATGCCTTCAACATGGTTACCCAGATTGGTTGCAAATTCAACTCTTCTACAATGGATTAGCAAGCTCAACAAAATCCATTCTAGATGCAACCGTTGGAGGCTCAATTTTTTCAAAGAATGCTCAAGAGGCGTATACCATACTAGAAGACTTGGCCACTACGTCATACAATTGGCCATGTGAACAGTCTTCTCTAATTATGCTAAAAGTCACCAGCCGATATGAGATGGACGAGGTAAGTTCTCTAAAAGCTCAATTGGCTTCTCTCACTAATGCTTTATCTAAATTTTCTCAAGGAAGCCAAGTCCAAGCAAGTCCATCATCCATAGCTTCCATTGCGGCCATGACAAACAAACAAGAGCCAAGTGAGTTGGAGGTAGCCAATTATGTGCATAGAGGACAATATCGAGGTCAACAACAACTTCCAACTCACTATCATCCCAACTTGAGGAATTATTAGAATTTTTCATATGCTAACAATAAAAATGTGTTGCAAGCACTTCAAGAATTCAATGGAGCGGGGAATGCATAGACATCATCACTAGAGGACATAATGCTTGACTTTGTCAAAGAGTCAAGATCAAGGACAACCACATTGGAAAATTCGATCCAAGCTATTTCAAGCACCGTTCAAAGCCAAGGGAAGACAATTCAAAACTTGGAGGTTCAACTTAGTCAAATGGTCACTTCCCTCCAAACAATGCAATAGGGTAAGTTCCCTAGTTGCCCTGAGGAGTGGGGAAAAGCTATCCACTCCGTTGACCAACGATGAAGATGATGAGCCTCCACAAGAAGATGATGAACCTCCACAAGAAGAGGATGTTCCACAAAAAGAGAGTGCATCTAAGGAAAAGGAGAAATCAAAATTAAACATAGGGAGTACTTCCAACTCTACTTCTTTTATCCCTAACACTTTACCTTTTCCTCAGAGATTTCAAAAGAAAAAGATTGATGCCCAATTTTCTAAGTTATTAGACATATTCAAAAAGTCGAAAATTAACCTTCCTTTTGCAGAGGCATTAGAACAAATGCCTAAGTATGCCAAGTTCATGAAGGATGTGTTGTCTAAGAAGAAAAGGTATGGAGACTATGAAATGGTTGCAGTAACCAAAGAATGTAGTGCGACACAACAAAGGAAATTGCCTCCAAAATTAAAGGATCCAAAGAGTTTCTCTATCCCTTGTCATTTAGGCAACAATAAGGTTACTAAAGCACTTTGTGATCTTGGAGCTTCAATTAACATAATGCCTTTATCCATGTTTAGGAAGCTCAATGGAGGCGAGGTGCAACCAACTACCATATCTTTGCTTTTGGCCGATCGATCATTTGTTCATCCATACGACATTGTGGAGGATGTCTTGGTCAAGGTAGAAAAGTTTATCTTCCTGGCGGACTTTGTGATATTAGACATCGAGGAAGATGCCGAAGTCTCCATAATCTTTGGGAGACCATTCTTGGCCACCGGAAGGGCCCTCGTCGATGTGCAAGATGGAAAGCTCACATTCCGCCTTAACGATGAGGAAGTAATATTTGACATCTATAAAGCCCTTACACATCCGGATGTAGAAAGGTATGAGCATCACGAGCGAAGCACAAAGATAACATCGCCTCTCTCTTCTAGTAAGAACTTTATGCGTGATGAGCCTCCTTTTAATGGTAAGACTAATGGCATGCTTGATGTTAAAGTAGAAAATCCTATGAAGCATGTTTCTACTTGTGATAATTCTCCTAGTCCTTCTTGCATGCCTCCAGAACCTATAATGAAATATCGACAAATTATGGAGAAGCATGATAAAAATGAAGTAGTGAGTCCGGTAAAATCTAAGTATGATGATTCTTTAACGATACTTGACTACAATAGAAAAGATGATGTCCAACTTCATAATGATTTGTTGACTAACTCACTAAATGCTAATGAATATGTTTGTGAGTGTCAATGTGGGTGAATACTAAAAGTTGTAGGTGATCGAAAGCAAGGAAGAAACCACCTTCGGATCTACCGTGACTCGTGAGCCCCGTCTAGCTAAAAGACGTTAAACCAAAGGCTTGTTGGGAGGCAACCTAATTTTATTGCTTTCTTTACTTTTTTTTTTAATTATTATTTTCTTTTCAATAAATCTTTGAGTCACTCATATGCTTTATCTCTCAAGATCTTGCTTTATCACACAAAGTACTCCTTACACCAAGCCTGTTTAGTGGCTTCCCACTTGCTCTCCGGCTTGCTCTTTCCTTGTTAGATGCTCTTATGCATTGAAGACAATGCAGGATTCTAAGTTTGGTGTGGGAGGTGTCTCTCATACTTTAGGGTGTTTTCTTACCCTGCTATGCATATTTGTGAAGTTTTAATGATCATATGCATGCTAGTTTTGAAAAATTTTGAAAATTTTGGAGCTTTCAAAGTTAATGGGAATGTTATTTATGGTTGTGTGCCTTGATGTTGATTGCCCATGATGAGATTCGAATTTGCATGATAGATGACTTATTGTGGAAATAAAATAGTATTATCTTGAGTTAAATTCACTTAAGTCCCTCTTAAAATCTCTCATATTCTTGAGCACGTAGCCACTTTAGTTCATAATCTTTAACTGAAAAAAGGATTAAGTTGGGAGTATTTGGTTGTTACTCCGAAAGGCCCCATTGGTTAGAGAGTGGAAATGTATGATAGTTTGTAATCTTAGACTAAGGCAAAAGAAAAGAGTATACATGCCATGAGAAAAGAAAACGTGTACATAAAATGTATGAACTTTATTTGTCTATCTTTTTAAATGTTAAACTTGTAATGAGTATGCATGGATATGGGTAAAAAGAGCTGCCTTTGCTGTGACCAGTAAGGATGCCTGGGAATTGACTAGGTATGAGTCCCTACAGTGAATGTGTGAAAGCTAGTGCTGTAAGCACTGGCTTATAATACTAAGTGTTGGGAAAAGGTAAGTGTAATGTGACTATGCGTTGCTAGAGAAAAGTAGCCGAGTGTGGAAGAGCTAAGCATTGGCCAAGACTATGCGTCGAGGAGAGCAGAGAAGAGTATTTTTCTTTTGAGTGGCCATGCGTTGAAGGCAAAATCATGAAGAGTTATAAGCTGAAGTAGTCACTTGCGTTGGAAGAGAAGTTGATCATTGGCGGGGAAAGAAATGTTTTGATCTACCATGCGTTGGTAAGCTTGCCATGCGTTAAAGTCCCCATGCGTTGAAGACGGGTATAGTTGATTGAGTTGTATGCGTTGAAGGTAGGAGGCGTTGAGGGCACCACGCGTTGAGGGTGGCTGTCTGCTGAGGGTGTTGATAGTAGAGTGCGTTGAATGCCTTACCTTGAATTGAGAAGGGAAACTCCACGCGCCAGCCTGCGTAAGAGAGTTAAGTCGGCAATATATATATATATATAGGTGAGTAAATTGAATATTTTATCATTTTCAGACATTTTTGAAAGCTTAAGTCGGTTCCATTTTTCGGACGAACTACAACAGAAGAAGAAGAAGGTGTTCTTATGGATTTTGGATAGAAGCATACTCGTTTCGGTATTGAAATCTAAGCTAGAACAGAACGTTATTTGTGGACGCACAAGCTGGACAGTATCGAATGTTTGGAGTGAAACGAGGAGATCGAGTCTAAGGCTGAAATTTTATGGTTAGTAAGTTAACTCAATTCTGAACAACTTTTATGAAGGATGTTTGAGTTGAAATGGAATAGAAACATAAAACATTTAGCTAAAGTTACTGATAAGGAATTTTTGAGCAATCTGTAGTAGTGCAGAAAAATCTTGCAATATCTAATGATCAAGGACAAGTTAAGCCACGAAAATTTGAGGTAAGCTAGAAAACATATTTCTCTACAAGTTTGTAGAAGGAAAGAAGTTCTAAATTTGGCTGGAAATATGACTTTTAATCGACAGAAGGGAGAACAAAAGGAAAGGAGGAAACTCTACTGTCGAGTGTCGCTAGGAAGTTGATATTCCGGAGAATTGGAGAGTGAGTAGCGAGACAAATCTCGCTGGGGGTATAGAGGAGCTTTTTGTCTCACAAATCTTGCTGACTCTCGCTAGGTATCGCTCGTCAAGTAAATCATGCTAGTCTCGTTTATCCTGGTGTCGCTAGTATCGTGTCCTGTTGGTAGTTCCGCTAGTAATCTCGCTAGAATGTGGGAGTTTCGTTAGTAGTCTTGCCTATTAAGTTTACTTCGGAAAAAGGGGAGGCTCAGTGCTGAATCATGATTTGAGTTTAATTATGCAAACTAACGATCAAGTAAAAGAAACGTAATGTAAGGAAAAATGTTTATTTCAGGCCAAGAGGAGATAGGGAAGGCGTATAATCTACTCAAGGCCTAGAAAGAGCTGTGAGTGACACTTTTCTTGTTTCATGATTTCGTTGTACATGTTAGTTTGGTTTTCAAATTTATTTATGATTTTGTGATCAATCAATTTACAAAGCATAGTTTGTGTTTTGTTAAACGGTATTGAAAAGTACGTTAATGAAATGTTATTTTCTCATGAAAGATTGGTATATGAACTGTTTGTATAAAGTATTGCTTTTCTTAAAGGAAAATGTTGTAGAGGAGACTCAGTGCTGATGGACATGGAGAAGGCACGTGAGTTTCCCCAGGACCCAGTACTGAAGGACATGGGGAAGGTACTTGGGCAACCCGCCATGTTCCTATGTGCACATAGAGGTTATATGCTAGTGCATTGAGTTCTGCTCCACATCGAGCCTTATTTGTTTTCGACGTTGGGGTGTTGAGTTTTGCTTCGCCTCAACTAAGGAGAAGTATTGTAACCATACTGTTTTATTTATGAATTACTTAAAGACCATATACGATTTAATAAGGGCATTTAAACATGATTTAATCAATGATTACGAGATAATTCTATGTTTTACTCATGCTGTCAGAATTTGTTTAAATCCTGATGATTTTCGAACTAAAATTAGTTTGTTAGAAATTAGTCACTCACTGGGCTAGTAGCTTATGTTTTCAAGTTTTCTTTCCCCTCCAGGTAGCAAAGACGTTCCTGGTGCTTTGCCTACTCCAACTCACCCTGCTTAAGCTTTGAGTTTCCAGAAATTTGTCCTGTTTTGAAGAGTTGCATGTATGTATAACCTTATATAGGTGGCATGTAGACCTAGTTGTACATTTACTGGGAGTTGAAATATGGTTTTCTATAAGGGCTTTATGGATGAGTTGTAAATTTGAATTATCGATATGTATATAACTTCCTATATGTTATGGTTTTGGATGTATGAAGGAGCAATATGTATGTTGTGAACTCACAGGATCAATTTGTAGAAATGGATGGTATGCGTCACAAGAGGGGTGATGTATGCTGTCCTCACATCTTCTTTCAGGTTATGTAGGCAAATTTGGGAGGGGGTGTGACAAGTGCCCCTAGGTAAAAGAATGCAAGTTTAGGGCCCATGAAAAAAAAAATGATTGAAAGGCACCTTAGTGGACATATTACTCACTTGAAATGTATGAAAGCTTGAAGATTGGTGCATGAGCTAGAGTAGGGGGAAAACTAAAGAAACTCTCTTAAGTCCTAATTTAAGTTCTAGCATTTTAAATTGAAAGAGGCTTGCACACACACACATGGGAGATAGCAAGATTTGGCCGTGAATGATTATAACAACATAGATATGGTTGCATGTTTCTACTTAAGCTCTAAATGCTATTCTCTGAAACATGAGTCATTTGCACTCTTCTTCATCTAAACTCCCGATTATTTGATTCTATTCTTTCCTCGGGACTAGCAAATCTCTAAGTTTGGGATGGAGATAAGCACTTGAAAAGTGCTTTCTATCCTCTCAAATTAAGGGAGTTCATATTAGATTTCACTTGTTTGCTAGTGGTTTTCAGGTTAAAATGAGGAAAATTAGAAGAAAAAGCCAATAGATCAAAACCGAGCAAGAATATAGCAAAAAAGAGAAGAAAATTACAAAGTTGTCATAATTAGGGCAGCGTCGCAGCGCTAAAACCCGAGACGATCTACGCAAGTGTCACACCCCCTCCCAGATTTCCTACCTAACCTAGGAGTAGGTGCAACCTACTCCCACAAGTCAACTTTTATCTTGAAACACAATTCAATACCAGATCAATTGTACAAAGCTTTATGCTAGTGAAACATTATAAGTTAAACATAAGTTTTACATAAGATTTCTCAGCTCATAAATTTATCATAAATATGTATTTGTTCAGCATACAGTACAAAACACACACTCGTTATGCCACAAGGATCATATATGACGAAACATGTACTTAGACTGAGTATTTACAACTATCCTAGAGAACTACAGCCGAGTAAGCTTAGACGAGGATCTTCTGTAGGCTAGGCGTCCCGAACACGCTCATTACCTGTAACGAACAACAATAAACGAGAAAGCGTGAGCCTAAAGCCCAGTGAGTGACTAAGTTATCTAATTACAATTTAATCCTTGAGTTAATGTTGTTCATAAAAACTTCTATGTATCTTATTAGTACAGATTCCGGGGTCACTAATGCCATTTAACAATATAACATAAATATCTTTTCAAGAGGCAGCGGAGCAAAGCTCAACGCTATTAACCTCATAAATCAATTACTATTATTCATATATATTCACGCGCCTTCACATTTCGTCTCTCGGCGTTTCAACTCTCAAGTGCTTTCTCATATTGTCCCTCAGCACTGAGTTCCATATTAATCCACTGCTCAAGTGCCTTCCTTCATGGTCCCTCAGCACCAAGCCATCATGTACTGGTTTTCCATATGCCTTCTCACAAGGTCCTTCAGCATTGGAATCCATCTCAATCAATTTCTCAAGTGCCTTCACTCATGGTCCCTCGGCACTGAGTTCCATATATCATATCCTCATAGGCCTTCACACATGGTCCTTCGGCCGTGGTTTGCATTTAGATAACCCGCATACAGGAGTTCATATAACATACTCATTTTCACTTGCACAATGTTAAAGATAATCTTTGGATAAATTAGAAAGTCACTCACGATTTGTCTTAGGCCCCGAACGGATTATATGGTTTTCCGAGCTCTTCTTGGCTTGTAAAAACACATTTCTCACATTAGTTTTCCTTTGAACTCCTTTTTCATAATCATTAAGTATGCATATTAATAACTAGCGGTGCTCTATGTCACTTGCGAGACTACCAGTGAAATTCACACTACTGGGTACTGCACTAGCAAAACCGGAGTGAACTAGACTAGCGATATCACCTTAAGGAGTGATACCTAGCGAGACTTCAGCGAGAGTTGTGAGACGCAGAGCTCTTTGCGTTATCAGCGACACTCGTTTCGCTCTTCACTCTCCAGCTCCTTAGCGATACTACTGTCTAGCGACACCTGATATCACGGTTTCCTTCCTTCCCTTCTAACTCTTTCTTTATCCTGCTAAAAACCATATTACAGCCAAAATCAGAACTTCTCTTCTTCTACAATCTTGTTAAGTAGTAAGTTTCCTAGCTTACCTCAAAATTTCAGACCATGACTCGTCTTCGTTTGAGAATTATTCCCAAATAACTTCGGCTGCCTTGAATTGTTTAGCAGTTCAACTCTGCTTACTTCCTCCTAAAGATTAACACATTTTTGCTCGGATTTAGCTTAAACATCCTTCATAGAAGTTGTTAGGAATTGTATCAACTTACTAACCTCAAAATTTCAGTTCTAGCTTCAACTTCCTCAGCTCACTCTCCTTCAAATACCGATTGGTGTCCAGATTTGCTGAAATCAAGCTTCTGGTTCCAGCTTCAAAGTCACTATGAAAATGAACTGGTTTCTATCTGAATTCGATATAAGCACCTTCTTCCACCTCTCCTCGTTGTTCGTCTGCAAAATGAAGTTAATCTGAGTTCAAAAATATGTCCAAAAAGGTTTAATTATTTGATGCACTCCTTTATATGTCAATATAAATCACCAACTTACCAACTTTAACATCATCTTCCTTCTTGAATTAGCCAACGCAACCTTCCGCGCATGGCTTTGGCAACACATAATCTCAACTTACTATGCCATTGATTGCCCAACGCCGAATAGCCGACTACCGCATGGCCCTCTCGGCCACTTTCCTATGCCTAACGCATACCATCCTTCAACGCATAGCAATGTCATCTTCTAGCACATAGTAGCCTTCAACGCCTACTTCTACTAATGCCTATTGCACCCTTCTTCCTTCACATCTACTTCCACGCCGAGCTGCCCTCTTCAACGGCCTACCAATGGCAACTCTTGTCAAGCTTAAGACATATCCTCAACACATGGTCACCCATCACATGGCCAACACTTAACCATTTTTGCTCTCACACAACTCGGCCAACTTTCTTTACTCGCCTGTCCATAGTTTCTTCTTACTTACCTTCTCCCAATAACAAGTACGGGGCTTACAGCAAGAATTTGCCGCATCGCCACAGCGCCGTCTGCAAATATTCAATAGCACCGTAGTGCCAGTTTTCCATAAATGAAAAAAGCTTATTTTTGGAAAGATTTTTTTGGACGAAATACTCTAAAAATTTGGGGGTTTCCAGCAGCCCTAATAACAATTCAGAGCAAGAAATTGCAGACCTAAAGAGCCATAAGAAGGAGAGAATTAAGTGAGAGTTCATAGAAGAGTTCAAAGAGTGAGTTAGTTGCAAGGAAGAGGAAAAGAATTCGAGATAGTTGTGGTGCTATTCGAATTTCGACGTGAGAGCTAAAGAGATCGTGACGGTGCTACCTCAATCAAGAGCCTCTTTTCAGTAGAGTTTCTCTTTCTTTACACTCTTTCTTTGTTTATTTTGTTTAAATATGTTGCTTCAATCTATGAGTGGCTAAACTCTTTAGTTTTAGGGTTTTGATTAATTGTTTATGAATTCATGTTGATATTGTAGACTTTCATGGTTTTGTTGGAATGATTATGCTTTTCATTGTTATTGTGTTTAATTCTTGTGGATTGGCCATGTTCACATGTTAGATTAGATGTATGATTGAAAGATTGTATGTTTAACTTGATCTATAACGATGAATTGTTGTTAATCTATCACGAGAGTTGTTATGTTGACAATAAAAGTTGCTAAAGACTATTCTTAATGCCATGTAATTTGTATTGGTTTCAAGAGATTAGTAATCAATTGAGTTACATGAGAAAGAGTTGTTTTTGAGATAAAATAACTTGGAATTAAATTTCTAGACTTAGGTATATGAATGACAATAAAATCCATCTATAATATTGCATGATAAAATAAACAAGGATTCATTACTCTATTACTCTCTTTGACTCTTGTGTTTCTCACTTTATTACTTTTCTTATTTAATTTGTATTTTCCATAATTCACAAATTCAATTCCAATCTCAAATAAAATTGATTCAACTCTAGGATAGCTGAGTAACTTAAACCTTCACAATTGGATCTCCCGTGGAACGATATTCGGACTTCACCGTCTTATATTATAACTTGACCCGTACACTTGCGGTTAACACTAAAAGTGGCGCATCATGAGTTAGAACAAGCGCCACCGAAGGGAGGTCAGTTATTCCTCCACTAGATTGATAGATTTGCAACCAATTGTTACACCATAATAACTCTTATTCCCATAACTAGTAGTTACCGTTCATTCAGTCAAGAAATCATTAACTTGCTTAACAATTTCTTGTAAGTATAACCCTTCATTTTAGATCCTAGAGTTCTGCCCCAATGAGCATACCGAAGTGAAAAATCAATTGGGGCAAAAAACTGAAGCATCCCTATCCATAGCAAGAGTTTGAGATAAACTACATGCACATACCATCTAAAGGGGGACACAAATCAAGGTGCAACGAGGCCGAACATGAAAGTTATCTAGTAAACTGATGAAGAAGACTGTAGGATGTGTTAACACATTTCCTTCTCCCTATTTACTATAAACAATTTTTGCATTCACCCTGATATTGACCTATCCAAACACCATCTGAAGGGGGACACAAATTGAGGTGACATGAGGTTGAGCATAAATCTCACGGTGTGAACATTTAGGGAGAAACGTGAAAGGAAAATGACATATCATATATATCTTATTCCTCCTACTAAGTGTTTTGAAATTTAGGCTTCATTACTTATGTAAATTAGGCTAAAAAATTTATCTAAGTGATGTTAAATTTGTCCAATTTAATTGTAACGCCCCACGTTAGAAAATTCAACTAATTTTTGACCAATTGAGCTCTTGGCTTATTATTTCTAAATTAATTTTTATTAATTGATTAAAAAAGATTTAATTTGAAACCTCAATTAAGAGATTTTGGAATTTATACAAAAATTCTTATTTTCCAAATCTTTCACCTCTAATTAGGATGTTAAATTTTCTATAAGGAAATTTTATTTGATTTTAATAGGAAATATTAGATTTTATTAACTTCCTTTGTGTTTTGGATTTATGTCCTTTTGAAAGAAAGGAAAGAAGAAAAAGAATATATTTAATTAAGAGAAAAGAGAAACCCGAGCCTCCCTCTTTTTCCCTCTCTCTCCTTTACGCCCCTTTCTCTCTCTCCCACCTTCTCTTTGTCGTGCGAAGCCACCACGACTATCCCCTCCCGGTGCAGTACTTCAGCCCAACCAACCTCGGCACAGGCGTCCTCTGGTGGTGTAACGGCAGCTTCAGTGCGTGATGGAAGCGGTGACGATGACCTGTACGACTATACCCAAGAGACAGCAGTTCTAACGCAGAACAGAAGCGGCAACGTTGACCTATAACAGCATAACCAATCTGACGGTGTCTCCTGCTCCATGTGCACGACCCATGAACAAGCGATTTGGGAGAATTTCAGCAGTGTTTTCCCTTATATAGTGAGTTTCAACACTTACCCAATGCATTTCAACATTAGATGTTGTACCTATTGCTTATCGACTCCAAATATGTAGGATTCGACGCATTCAAACACAAATCTGCAAAGTTTTGGGTTGTTTGGGTAAGTTTTAGTGGGTAAGAATACTCTAAACTTCATTTCGAACTAGTTTAGGATTGTTTGGACTTGTCTTTAAGGTTCGGAACATCGTATTTGTAGGTTTGGAATAGTTACAGAACCTTTCGAACACCTTTAGCAAGGACTTAAGCCTATCTTGGTGAGTTTTAAGCGTTGTTGATTACTTGCAGAAATACAAGTTATTATAGTCACTATTTGAATTAATTAGAGTAACTTTAGAGCTAAACGCATGATTTTGGTAGTTGAATTATGTAAAATGTATCACCATGCGTTGGCACTATTTACGAAACAAAATATCTGAAAAATTATGAGCTTTTTGTTCTTAACGCAGGATTAAGAAGAAAAGAAGCCCAAATAACCCAAATACTAGAGACGAAGCTGTTGCGAGAACAAATGGAAACCCATGCATCGAAAACTATGCATTCAAGACCATGTGTCGAGACCATGCGTTGAGAAAAAGTAGATACAGACGCCTGGGCAAAAGCTGTCATGTCAATATGCAAAAGGATAATACGTTATCAGGTCATGGCAGAACAAATGGGCCAACGATGTGAAAAGACTCATGAAATTTAATGTAAAGGTGTCAGGTCATCATGAATTCACCTTTTCGACGCCTATAAATAGCCCAAAGCTTCTCCATTCAAAAAGAGAGGAAGGATTAAGAGAGAAACACATGACAGATGTGAAGGCTCTACACACCTCCTCCACCATAACCAGCCTCCATTTCGAGCTCTTCTTAGATGTTGGAGTTAGTTTTTCTTAAATAATATGAAGTATGTTGCATCCTGATGAATGCATATCATTAGCTTGCATAGCATTGTCTGACAAACAAATGCAGTAAGCACGACTGTCTAGCTTGAGAGAGTAGATAGTTAATCTTTAGCATTTATCAAGACTAGATGAGGTGCAGAGATGTAGTTTATTTTTTGCCAATGCAAACTTACCATGCGTCTTAGAGATAAATTAATGTGACATTGAAATATCGAGAAGGGATTCACAAACTAAGTTTGTAGGTATGTACTGATACTTAAATAGGTTTAAGTTTTTCGTCTAGCTCCTACGTTAACTCTATTTTATCGCATGGTTACATTCATCCTCAACACACGCTATCTAACGCAAAGACATTTGACTAACCATCGTTGTGTCCCCTCATTGTTAGTTGTAGGAAAATTTATTCATTCTTTATGTATAGTTTTAGACACATACAACTCATGCACATATTACTTGTATAGTTCACCGCATAGTCATGCATCTATTCTCAACACCTAGTTATTACAAATCCCAGCGTTCGACCCTAGACTCACCAGGAAACCTATAAGAGCTTATACTTGGGTTTTTATAGGAAAACTTGCTTAATCATGATCATAATTGAGTAATTTTCGACGCATCTTTGTGAGGAAATTATAATATCTATTTTTGTGCAACAAGCTATGAAACTCAATTTAAAATAGAAATCAAATATTAAAACAACAACAACAACAAGTTTTTGGTGCCGTTGTCGGGGATTTGAATTAATAATTTAGGTTTTGATATTATTTCTTGATCTATGCAAAAATCTCTATCTTGGGTAGTACTGAGCGTTTTGCGAAGACCTATCTGACAGTTTATGAGCAAGGAAGAACAACCTTCGTTCAATTCTGACCCTGATATCGAGAGAACTTTTCGGAAAATAAACAAAACTCATCAAAGGCGGAAACAACTTTGCAAATAGAAGAAAATGGAAAATCAAGCCAACCAGCCTTTGAGAGCCAACAACAATGCGGCTGACATGAGACGACGAAGTAAGGAACAATGCGTTAGCCCAAATTTTCGCAAATTGGACGGTATGGCAGCAATCCCAACTTTTCGCAGAATATTTTAACGATTTGGAATGCCAAAAGTCCTGATCAGCACCATAGGTAAACTGTGAACAAGATGTTCTAGCCTTTTTTATATCCAGGAAATCTTTCCTCATGGTGCTGTAGAGCTGATGAATGAAGACGGCACCAACGCATTCAAAGTTAAGGGTCAACGCGTGAAGCCATATTATGGAGATTGCCTTGAACGAGATAAAGTAGCCGCTGACCTAGAAAAGATAGAATGAGGAAAAGATGAATGCTTCCTGTGTTGACAATAAACACATATATCCCAGGGAGCAATCCTAACTTTTGTAACTTAATTGCTTTTGTCTTAATATTTTTTTCTTTCTTCCCACATTATTTCTTTTTTTCTTCCTTTCTTTTCGTCATTTTATTTGATTTGATTTGATTTTTATTTTGTTTAATTTTAATTTATTTTAGGTTCTTTTATTTTTTTATCTGCTTTGAAAAATTTTTGTTTGGATGCTATCTATCATTTTGCAATGAGTAAAAATTGAACTCATTCAATTCCAAGGCATCGACATTGAAACAATGCGATACGAGTAGCTCAACGCCTAGAGGAAATCTGAAGCGATATTGTCACATCGTTATCAGATTAAGAACTCAAAAAGCTGATTGCACTTAAGTCGGCCGGCGTCGACGGGTGTCAGACCATTCAATGC
Organism: Citrullus colocynthis; assembly: GCA_031780015.1. Lineage (NCBI taxonomy): Eukaryota > Viridiplantae > Streptophyta > Magnoliopsida > Cucurbitales > Cucurbitaceae > Citrullus > Citrullus colocynthis. Next base: position 788,794 of record QLSR01000200.1, read on the forward strand.
GGCTATGATGTCATGCATCGAGCCGATAACCCACGCGCTCAGCTAAAACCCTTTGTAAACCCCTCCTCAACCCCTTTTCGAGTTGCCCTTCCTTTCTCTCCAAATTTTCAGATTACCAGTGCGATTTCCAGCTTATTCGAAACGATTTCCCGATTCTCACCCACTTTTCTCTCTTTTCACCTATACCTTTCCCATGACTTCCCAGCAACCCACCTCCTCCAAAAGCCTTAAACCTATGGCCTCATCCTCGAGGCATGGTAGTCAGAATCTGTCCACTACTTCCACCACACCTAAACCCCTCGCCATTGTTCGCCCCAATAGTCTTGAGTTGGAAGCGACATTAGCCCCATCTCCGCCACTCTCCAGGGACCTGTTTGAAGCTCAAGAGGTGGGAAGGAATGACGAGTCCACCGTCTTCGGAGATATTCTAGACATCATTATGAAGAAGACGATACCTGGTTAGACGGGTTGGTCGACCAGAGAATGAAAAATGAGTCACGAGGGTCAGTCCCTGCAATGAGTGGTCTTGAGGAGTCGGACTCCAATGAAAGACCTATTGGAAAGGTAATAGCGGCAGTGGAAAATAAGAAGTCTGCCACGAAAAGGAAAATCAGGCCAATAAGGTCTAGGGAAGAAGAAGCCGAGAAGGATGTACCTCTTCTAAGAAGGAGAAATGAAAAAGTAAAGGATGCGAGGACATCTGAGGCCATCGCGTCATCTTTCACCGCATCATCTGTTGAGTGGTTAGCAGCAGAGAAGTCCAAGAAGCTGAAAGACAACATCAAGAAAATGAAAGAAAGGACAGAGTCGTTTCTCGCCATAGCAAAGAGAAGAAAAGAGGAAATCGCATCTGGCGAACAAGCTGCCAAGGAGGCCGCCAAAAAAATCGAGTTTCTCTGTCACATAGCTAAGATCGCGACGAAATTAGAAGTTGAAGTGGAAGTGACTGATGCGGAGAAGCTACCCAAAGCTGAACGCATCAAACAAAACGAGAAAAAAATAAGGGAGGAGAAGAAGAAAGAAATAAAGGTAGCAATAACCAAGGAGAAGCTACTAGAGGAAAAGAAGAAGACTGAGGTGGTTAAGGCACCTGCAGTGGTTATAAGGGACGTGGACGCAGGCAAAGTAAGGAGAACGCTTGCTAGTCCCATCAATAGGAACGACAAGGAAAAAGAGAAATTGGTTGAGGAACCAACAAAGGAGGCGGCGAAGAGCCAAAAAAAAACAATTCAGTGGGCTTTATACTGAAGTAGGATTTTTCCCTGAGCCAATTGAGCTGCCCGCCTTCATTATACAAGGAGTCGACGCAATGGGTTGGAGGCAATTTTGTGAAAGCACCCAGGTCATCTAACCTACCGTTATGGAGGCATTTTACGAAGGAACCATTCACCACAAGGCACACCAAGTCAAAGTTGGAGATGAGGTGATTTCCTTCAAGCCTCAGGAAATCAACGTGTTGTTTGATCTTCCCGACATCGCGGCGGCAGAGGGTAATAGAATAATGTCGACGCCTACAGAAGCCGAAATGAATGACGCCCTCACAACCATCGCCATGCCGGGGTCAGAGTGGAACACTTCCCCAAAGGGCATTCAGACATTGGTGCCAACTTGCTTGATCGCCGAGGCCAACCTGTGGCTTTACTTCATCAAGTAATTGTTAATCCCCACAATGCATGACGCATGGTCATTTACTGCATCATGTGGGGAATTCGGCTAGACGTGGGACGCATCATTGCCCCACAGATTCAGGGGTTATTTTTTAAGCCAAGGGGTCAGCTATTCTTCCCCTTTATTGTGACAAGACTGTGCGCCAACACAGAATTCATGGAGGATGTGCCAGTCAGAGCAGTAAATTGTCACACCCCCTCCCAGATTACCTTCTTAACCTAGGAGTAGGTGCAACCTATACATATATACGTCATCTTATATATTGAAACATAATTAAATACCTAATCAAATGTACAAACTTCTATACTGATGAAAACATTATGAGGAAATCAAAAGTTATACAAGTGTATTTGTTCAGCAGCTAGTACAAAACCCACACTCGTGATGCTACAAAACCATATATGACAAAATATGTACTTAAACTGAGTATTTACAACTATCCCAGAGAACTAAAACCAAATAAGCCCAGACGAGGATCTTCTGTAGGCTAGGCGTCTCGGACACGCTCGCTACCTGAAACAAACAACAATAGACAAAAAGGCGTGAGCTTAAAGCCCAGTGAGTGACTAAAATATCAATTACAATCTAATTCTTGTGTTAATGCTGTTTATAACATTAATATGTATCTTATTAGTACAAGTTGCTAGATCACTCGTGCCAGTTAACAAAATAACTTAGATACCTTTCTAAGAAGCAGCGGAGCAAAGCTCAACGCTATTAATCTTATATCAAGTATTCCATCCCTAATATTCATATATTCATGTATTCATACGTTCACACGCCTTCACGCTTAGTCCTTCGGCGTTTCAACACTCAAGTGCCTTCTCATAATGTCCCTCAGCACCGAGTTTTGTTGTATATTTCACTGCTCAAGTGCCTTCACTCATTGTCCTTCAGCACTGAGCTTTCATGTACTAAATTTCATATGCCTTCTCAAAAGGTCCTTCGGCATTCGAAACTATCTCAATCAATCTCACTAGTGCCTTCACTCATGGTCCTTGGGCACTATGTATCTTATATCTCTATAAGCCTTCACACAAGGTCCTTCGGCCGTGGTTTGCATTTAGATAGTGTACATACAGAAATTCACATAATATATTCGTTTTCACTTGTACATTAATAACGATGATCCTTGGACAATTAGAGAGTCACTCACAGTTTGTCTTAGGCCCCGAGCAGATTGTATGCTTTTCCGAGCTCTTCTTGGCCTGTAAGACACATTTCTCATATTAGGTTTCCTTTGAACTCCTTTTTCAAAATCATTAGGTATGCATGTTAATAACTAACGATACTCTATGTTACTAGCGAGATTACCAACGAGATTCACATTACTGGGTGTTGCACTAGCGAAACTGGAGTGAATTAGACTAGCGATATCATCTTAAGGAGCAATACCTAGCGAGACTTTAGCGAGAGTTGTGAGACGCAGAGCTCCTTTGCATTTATTAGTGACACCTGTTCCGCTGCTCACTCCCGCTCCTTAGCGATACCTCTGTCTAGCGACACTTGATATCACAGTTTTTCTTCCTTCCCTTTAAACTCTTCCTTTATCCTGCTAAAAACCATATTACAGCCAAAATCAGAACTTCCCTCCTTCTACAATCTTGTAAAGTAGTGAGTTTCCTAGCTTACCTCAAAATTTCAGGCCATGATTCGTCTTCATTTGAGAATTATTCCCAAATAACTTCGGCTGCCCTGATTTGCTTAGTAGTTCAACTCTGCTTACTTCTTCCTAGAGATTAACACATTTTCACTCGGATTTAGCTTACACATCCTTCATGGAAGTTGCTAAGAATTGATTCAAATTGCTTACCTCAAAATTTCAGTTCTTGCTTCAACACCCTCGGTTCACTCTCCTTCAAACTCCAATTGGTGTTCAAGTCTATTGGCAACGATCAAGCTGCTGGTTCCAGCTTCAAAATCATCATGAAACTGATCTGATTTCTACTCCAATTCTATTCAAGTACTTTCTTCTACCTCTCCTCATTGTTCGTCTGTGAAATAGAGTTAATCTGAGTTCGAAATGTATCCAAAAAGGCTTAATTATTCGATGCACTCCTTTATATGTCAATATAAATCACCGACTTACCAGCTCTAACTTCATCCTCCTTCTAGAATTAGCCAGTGCCACCTTCCATGCATGGCTTCAACAACGCATAGTCTCCACTTACTATGCCACTGATTGCTCCACACCGGATAGCTGATTACCGCATGGCCCTCTCAGCCACTTTTCTATGTCCATCGCACACCATTCTTCAACGCATAGGCTATCTCAACGCATAGCGATGCCAACTTCTAGCACATAGTAGCCTTCAACGCATACTTCTATTAACGCATATGGCACCCTTCTCCCTTCACATCTTTTTCCCGCCGAGCTGCCCTCTTCAACACATGCTTATCAGCGGCAACTTTTGTCAATCTTAAACTTCCTTCAACGCATGGTCACTCATCGCATGGCCACACTTAACCATTTTCACTATCCCCCAACTTAGCAAATTTTCTTCACTTACTCGCCCCATAATTTCTTTTTACTTACTTTCTCTTAATAACGAGTACGGGGCTTACATAAATGGAGTCCTTTCAGCTCAAAGTCTCAAACGGATATTAAGGGACTCACCGCATCTGCTTGAGGCGGGCAACTCAAAGAAGAGGCCAACCAAGTTACAAGAATCATCATCCCCCCACCCTCCTCAACCCAAGAAAAGGAAACTTGTCAAGAAGAATTTTAAGATTAAAGCGTTGAGTTCACAACCTAGTAAAGCCGAAGTAGCTGTTTAGCTCAACGCCAACACACAAGCCTTGACCATTTATACTCCTCCCATCTACCCAATCCCTGAAGAGCCCTCTTCACCACCAACTTCCCCTTCCTCGAAAATCCAAAAAGAGCCACTTTATGTACCCACCACCCAACGCGACCTCCCATCACCTCTTCGACTTCCTATCACAGACTTAAATGAAGAGTCGAAGGAAGTGTCGTCGCTTTCTTCGCCCCACCTGGAGTTAACCCTCTCTCCACTTCAATCATCTATCTTTGGAGAGGCAACTCCACCCCCACCCCACCATCCGTTGAGCCGACCCTGACTCTGGATCCTGAGGAGTCAACGCCCTTTCAATTCTCACTGCCTCGCCATAAACCTCAATCTTCCAATCTTCCAACTCCACCAACTATTGAACCTTCTGCCCGCCCAACTTCTCAACCGCAGGCAGAAGCATCTACAAGCACGCATCATCAAGAAGAACCATATCACTTATGGCATGCCTCTGCTCCGCTACAGTTTGTTGATTTGAGTCTGGATGATTTGTTGTGGTACTTGGATGATGGGATCCTTCACCCCATCATGGAAGACCTGGATGAAATTCGGCGCAAGGAGATGGAAAGTCTCCAGCGGCAAGAAGAGTTGGCTCAACAAGTTTCACAATTGGGTCAGCAAGTGACTCAGATGGCGCAGCAACATTTGGAGCTTTGGAATTTTGTTCAACGCCAAGCTCAGCGTCAGGATGAACAATTCAGCACTATGATGAATTACATTTATGAAGTGTTCGTCCAACGCATCCCAGTGCCAATTATTCCTCCTTCCCTTCAACAATCCCTTCAATTCAACGATCCAAATTCTCCCCTTGCGGACAACAATGATAACGCCACGGGGAGAACTTAAATTTGGGGGTGTTCTTTGGGAGTTTTCCTTTTTTTCTTAGGTTTATTCTTTTGATTTTTTTTGTAAATAGTACAACGCATAATACATTTACATCAATACAACATTCAATTCATGAATTACTCTTTGTTCTCTTTTGTTTGTGCTGTCAATTATTTCTTGCTTTATTATTTTCTCCGCCTTGTTTTTGTTTCTGCGTCCAACATCCATGATGATATTTATGCTCTTCCCCTGTAGTCTTATTGAAATAAGAGGATTAACTCACAAGCCTTAGGATATTACACTTGGTAAATTACTTCCTAGAGTTAGTATGCGTTACAAGCTTTGCCTCAAACCTCTTTTGCAAATTTTTTCTAAGGCAATCTCATAACTCAATTTCAGCAATGAGGACCTTGCTGCCTTCAAATTTGGGTAAGAAAGGTTTGAGCCATGCATTCAGAATTCATAAAACACAAAAAAAAAAAAAAGAAAAATGGTATAAATATATTTCCGTGGACAAACAACTTCACTGATAGCGCACAAAATTAGCCTGTTAAGAGTTGAGTTGAGAATGGCTCGTTACACCACATAATAGAAGGTGAGAGTCCAAGATCAGCGAAAAATAAATAAACGGTACCACTGTCGACGCAACCAAAAAGGAACACGATAAGTGCCGAGTTGTGAAAGGGTATTTGCTCGATGTTGACTGCCTCCATGCACCCATCGTTGGTATGTCAAAACGAAGGTAGATAGCCCGGATCAACGCAAGTCCACTTCAAAAGAAAAATTTTGTTTGAGTTAGATAAAAATAAAAACTTTATGAATAAATGAACTCCATGGCACATTACTAAAATGAGGACATCAGATTGGCTGGAAATGAGTAAGGGAATTTTTTAGGAATAAGCTTGCCGCATCTAAAAATGAGAAGTACTTTCGAAGCGTCAATTGAAAATGAACTTGGTGTGGTTATCTGATTGTTGATATAGTCAAGAAATAGAAGGCATGTCGAGAGGGTGAGCTTTTACATAGACTTGGGCTGTAGGATTTAATAAATCTTCAAATAATTTGAGGACAAACATTAATTCAAATTTGGGGGTGTGATAACTTGCAAAAATACAAGTATTATAGTCACTATTTGAATTAATTAGAGTAACTTTAGAGCTAAACGCATGATTTTGGTAGTTGAATTATGTAAAATGTATCACCATGCGTTGGCACTATTTACAAAACAAAATATCTGAAAAATTATGAGCTTTTCTGTTCTTAACGCATGATTAAGAAGAAAAGAAACCCAAATAACCCAAATACTAGAGACGAAGCTACTGCGAGAATAAATGGAAACCCATGCGTTGAAGACTATGTGTTCGAGACCATGCATCGAGACCATGCGTTGAGAAAAAGTAGATACAGACGCCTGGGTAAAAGCTGTCATGTCAATATGCAAAAGGATAACACGTTATCAGGTCATGGCAGAATAAAATGGGCCGAGGATGTGAAAAGGCTATGCAGCAGGGCATGGAATTTAATGTAAAGGTGTCAGGTCATAATGAGTTCACCTTTTCGATGCCTATAAATAGCCCAAAGCTTCTCCATTCAAAAATGGAGGAAGGATTAAGAGAGAAACACATGACAGGCGTGAAGGCTCTGCACACCTCCTCCACCATAACCAGCCTCCATTTCGAGCTCTTCTGAGAGAAGGATTCTGAGAACTTTTAGAATCGTCTCCTAGTGAGTGAGAACCTTCACGCTATGGACTTTATGTATCAGATAGCAACCATCTCAGGCCTCTATGAAGCAAGACATCGCCAGTGGCGGCTTGACATCCTTCATTTCTGTTTTATCTCCATTTCCATCCTTTTTACTTATGTTTTGTTAATGACATTCGAGAGATTGGTTTATTTTCTTAAATATGAGTTTGATTGACGATTATCTTCCATTTATTTCCATATTAAATATCTTATACCATGTTGTTCGAATGCTAAATGAGTTAGATGTTGGAGTTAGTTTTTCTTAAATAATATGAAGTATGTTGCATCCTGATGAATGCATATTATTAGCTTGCATAGCATTGTCTGACAAACAAATGCAGTAAGCACGACTGTCTAGCTTGAGAGAGTAGATAGTTAATCTTTAGCATTTATCAAGACTAGATGAGGTGCAGAGATGTAGTTTATTTTTTGCCAATGCAAACTTACCATGCATCTTAGAGATAAAATTAATGTGACATTGAAATATCGAGAAGGGATTCGCAAACTAAGTTTGTAGGTATGTACTGATACTTAAATAGGTTTAAGTTTTTCGTCTAGCTCCTGCATTAACTCTATTTTATCGCATGGTTAAATTCATCCTCAACACACGCTATCTAACGCAAAGACATTTGACTAACCATCGTTGTGTCCCCTCATTGTTAATTGTAGGAAAATTTATTCATTCTTTATGTATAGTTTTAGACACATACAACTCATGCACATATTACTTGTATAGTTCACCGCATAGTCATGCATCTATTCTCAACACCTAGTTATTACAAATCCCAGCGTTCGACCCTAGACTCACCAGGAAACCTATAAGAGCTTATACTTGGGTTTTTATAGGAAAACTTGCTTAATCATGATCATACTTGAGTCATGCTCGACGCATCTTTGTACGGAAATTATAATATCCATTTTTGTGCAACAAGCTATGAAACTCAATTTAAAATAGAAATCCAATATTAAAACAACAACAACAACAAGTTTTTGTGGCTATATTTAGACCTTTTCGACTTCAATTTAGCTGTTGCAATTTGGATTAAAATTTGTGGGTATCCTCTAATTGTCTTTTAGACTCATTTCAGAGTGTTCGTGTTAGGGGTTCAAGGTGGTTGAAGGTAAAAGTATTTATTCTAAACACTGCTTGAGTTTTGAATAAGGTCTCAGATCATGTTCTAACCTTGGAACTTAATTTGATTATTACTAGAGTCTCTTGATTAATTTAGGAGTGCTTTTGAAACTCTTGTGTAAGTAGAATTCTATCAGTTGGGTCTGTTTGCTTGTGCCTGAGCATATTACATGATTTATTTATACATTTTATAATTATGATTCATGTTAATTTGAACTTGTGAATTGTTCTGAGATGATTGAATATGCATGAATGCTCCTTGTGTTGATTGTAATACGTGACACATGCTAAGATAACATTATGTGGCTTGAGTGGTAATAGTATGTTCTGGAGTTGTTTGAATACATGTATGCTTAATATGTGATTTTTGTAAAGTTAGGTAAATAATGCTCATACATTTTTGTGTACACTTTTTTCTTTTTCTCAAAGGCATGTATACTATTTTCTTTTTCCTTAGTCTAAGATTACAAACTATCATGCATTTCTACTCTCTAACCGATGGGGCCTTTCGGAGTGATGACCAAATACACCTAACTTAATCCTTTTTTTTAGTTAAAGATTCTGAATTAAAGTGGCTACGTGCTCAAGAATATGAGAGATTTTAAGAGGGACTTAAATGAACTTAACTCAAGATAATGCTATTCTATTTCCACAATAAGTCATCTATTATGCAAATTCGAATCTCATCATGGGCAATCAACATCAAGGCACACAACCAAAAACAACATTCCCATTAACTTTGAAAGCTCCAAAATTTTCAAAATTTTTCAAAATTAACATGCATATGATCATTAAAACTTCACAAACATGCATAGCAGGATAAGAAAACACGCAAAAGCACGAGTGACACCTCCCACCCCAAACTTAGAATCATGCATTGTCCCCAATGCATAGAGCATCTAACAAGGAAAGAACAAACCTAGGAGCCAGCGGGAAGCTACCAAACAGGCTTGGTGTAAGGAGTACTTTGTGTGATAAACCAAGATCCTGAGAGATAAAACATATGAGTGACTCAAAGATTTATTGAAAAGAAAAAAAAAAAGCAAACTAAATAATGCAATAAAATTGGGTTGCCTCCCAACAAGCGCTTGGTTTAACGTCTTTTAGCTAGACGGGGCAACGAGTCACGGTGGATCCCAAGGTGGTTTCTTCCTTTCATGCTTTGGGTCGCCTACAACTTTTAGTATTCGCCCATATTGACACTCACAAACATATTCATTAGCATTTAGTGAGTTAGTCAACAAATCATTATCAAGTTGGACATCATCTTTTCTAATGTAGTCTTGAATCATTAAGGAGGCATTGTTCTTAGATTTTACCGAACTCACCACTTCATTTTTAACATGTTTCTCCATGATTGGTTCATAATTCATTATTGGTTTTGGAGGCATGCAAGAGGTACTAGAAACATTATTGCAACTAGAAACATGCTTCATAGGATTTTCTAATTTAACATTAAGCATGCCATTAGTCTTACCATTGAAAGGAGGCTTATCATGCATAAAGTTCTTACTAGAAGAGAGAGGCGATGTTACCTTTGTGTTTGGCTCATGATGCTCATACCTTTCTACATTCGGATGCTTAAGGGTTTTATAAATGTTGAATGTTACCTCCTCATCGTTAAGGCGAAATGTGAGCTTTCCATCTTGCACATCGATAAGGACCCTTCTGGTAGCCAAGAATGGCCTCCCAAGGATTATGGGGACTTTGGAATCTTCCTCTATGTCTAATATCACAAAGTCCGCCTGGAAGATAAACTTGTCTACCTTGACCAAGACGTCCTTTACAATGTCGTAGGTATGAACAAATGATCGATCGACCAAAAGCAAAGATATGGTAGTTGGTTGCACCTCTCCACCATTGAGCTTCCTAAACATGGATAAAGGCATTAAATTAATGGAAGCACTAAGATCACAAAGAGCTTTAGTGACAAAATTATTGCCTAAATGACAAGGGGTAGAGAAACTCCCCGGATCCTTTAGTTTTGGAGGCGATTTCCTTTGTAGTGTCGCGCTACATTCTTTGATTAGTGGAACTATTTTGTAATCTCCATACCTTTTCTTCTTAGACAACATATCCTTTATGAACTTGGCATACTTAGACATTTGTTCTAATGCCTCTGCAAAAGGAAGGTTAATTTCCAACTTTTTTAATATGTCTAAGAACTTAAAAAATTGAGCATCAATTTTTTTTTTTTGAAATCTTTGAGGAAAAGGTAAAGTGTTAGGAATAAAAGAAGTAGAGTTAGAAGTACTCCCTATGTTGGACTTTGATTTCTCCTTTTCCTTAGATGCACTCTCTTTTTATGGAACATCCTCTATGATGGCTTCATCGCTTCTTGTGGAGGCTCATCATCTTCATCATTGATCAAGAGAGTGGATAGCTTTTTCCCACTCCTGAAAGTCACGGCCTTGCACTCCTCCTTGGGGTTTCCCTCGGGGCAACTAGGGAACTTACCCTTTTGCATTGTTTGGAGGGAAGTTGCCATTTGACTAAGTTGAACCTCCAAGTTTTGAAGTGCCTTACCTTGCCTTTGAACGATGCTTACAATAGCTTGGACCGAATTCTCCAATGTGGTTGTCCTTAATCTCGACTCTTTGACAAAGTCAAGCATTATGTCCTCTAGTGATGATGTCTTTGCATTCCCCGCTCCATTGAATCCTTGAGGTGCTTTCAACACATTCTTGTTGTTGGCATATGAGAAGTTCTCGTGATTCCTTAAGTTGGGATGATAGTGAGTCAGGAGTTGTTTTTGACCTCCACTTCTAACTCACTAGGCTATTGTTGATTTGCCATGGCCGCAAGGGAAGCTATTGATGGTGGACTTGTTTGAGCTTGGCTTCCTTGAGACAATTTAGATAAAGCATTAGTGAGAGAAGCCAATTGAGCTTTTAGAGAACTTACCTCATCCATCTCATATCGTCCTATGGCTTTTGGGATGATTGGAGAAGATCGTTCACATGGCCAATTGTACGATGTAGTGGCCAAGTCTTCTAGTATGGTATACGCCTCTTGAGCATTCATTGAAAAAATTGAGCCTCCGGCAGTTGCATCTAGAATGGATTTGGTTGAGCTTGCTAATCCATTGTAGAAGAGTTGAATTTGCAACCAATCTGGGTAATCGTGTTGAGGGCATCTTCTCAAGAGATCCTTGTACCTCTCCCAAGCCTCATATAGTTGTTCATCCTCAAATTGGCAGAATGTTCCAATCTCCGTCCTTAGTCTTTGAGATTTATCTAGTGGAAAATATTTGTTCAAGAAAGCTTGAGCTAAGATCTTCCATGTAGTGATGCTATCCGGAGATATGGTTTCCAACCAATCCTTTGCATGGTCCTGTAAAGAGAAAGAAAAAAGTCTTAGTTTAATTGCATCTTTAGAAACACCATTCATCTTTACTGTCCCACATATCTCCAAGAAAGACCGTAGGTGCTTATGAGGATCTTCATTAGTTCTTTCTCTAAAAGCTAGATCTCTAGCCATTTGGATCAAGCCCAGTTTCAACTCAAAGTTGTTGACATTGATGGACACATTTATGATGTTAGGTTGATTTTCCGGTAATGTCGGTTGGAAGTAGTCCCAAATTGTCTTTGGTATCTCCTTCGCCATCTCCTCAATGTGATTGTGTTGAACCCTTAGATTCATTCTACACGTCCTTTCAATCTCGGGATCAAGGGAGAGAATATTAGTATTGTCTCGAGGCATAAACCGACAAAAAAATTAAATAAAATAGAATAAAATAAAAGAAAAAAATATAAAATATAAAATACAATAAAATAAAAGAAAAATAAATAAATAAATAATCAACCAAATAATATACATATCAGATTAAGATCTATCAATTCTAATAAATATTAAATAACAAAAACTATTCTTTGGATCCCCGGCAACCGCGCCAAAAACTTGGTTGGGGCACTTTAAGTGTTAACCGTAAGTGTACAGGTCAAGTTATAATATAAGACGGTAAAGTCTAAATATCGTTCCACTGAGGATCTAGTTGTGAAGGTTAAAGTTACTTAGCTATTCTAGAGTTGAATCAATTTTATTTGAGGATTGGAATTTAATTTGTGAATTATGGAAAATACAAACTAAATAAGGAAAGTAATAAAGTGAGAAACACGAGAGTCAAATAGAGTTTTAGGGTAATGAATCCTTGTTTATTTCATCATGCAATATTATATAATTCATGGATTTTATTGTAATTCATATGCCTAAGTCTAGAAAATTAATTCCAAGTTATTTTCTCTAAAAAACAACTATTTCTCATGCAACTCAATTGATTACTAATCTCTTGAAACCTATACAAATTACATGGCATTAAGACTAGCCTTTAACAACTTTTATTGTCAACCTAACTACTCTCGTGATAGATTAACAACAATTCATTATTATAGATCAAGTTAAACATAAAATCTCTCAATCATACATCTAACCTAACATGTGAAGGTAGTCAATCCTTAAGAATTAAACACAATAACAATGAAAAGCATAATCATTCCAACAAAACCATGAGGGTCTATAATATCAACATGAATTCATAAACAATTCATCAAAACCCTAAAACTAAAGAGTTTAGCCACTCATAGCTTGAAGCAACATGTTCAAACAATATAAACAAAGAAAGAGTGTAAAGAAAGGGAAACTCAACTGAAAATGGGCTCTTGATTGAGGTAGCACCGTCACAATCTCCTTGGCTCTCACGTCGGAACTTGAACGGCACCACGACTCTCTTGAACTCTTTTCCTCTTCCTTGCAACTAATTTACTCTTTGAACTCTTTTATGAACTTTCACTCAATTGTCTCCTTCTTGTGACTCTTTTGGTGTGTAATTTCGTGCTTTGATTGATGATTAAGGCTGTTGGAACCCCAAAATTTATAGAGTATTCCGCCCAAGAAAACTTTCCAAAAATACATTGTTTTCAAAAAAAAAACTGGCGCCGTGGCTGCCAATTATGGAAAGAGAGGGCCACGGCGCTGTTGGAGAGTGCCATGGCACTGCGGTTGTGTTGCGCAGACCTGCTCTCGGGTTTTAGCACCGCTGCGTTGCCCCAATTTTGGCAACTTGGTTATTTTCTTCTCTTTTTCGCCATATTCTTGCTCGGTTTTGATCTTTTGGTCTGTTCTTCTAATTTTCCTCATTTTAACCTGAGAACCACTAGCAAACAAGTGAAATCTAATATAAACTCTATTTCGCCATATTCTTGCAAGAGTGTCATTACGCTGCCCCTTTTATGACGCTAGCTTTCCTAATTTGAAAAATCTTTACTTTTGGAAAGGATTTTGGGGGGCCACTTCTATATATTGATGGGTTATCAGCAACCCTAGACATAAAAAAAAAATACATAAGAGAGTCCTCAAAAGGAAGCACACAAAATTAGAGAGAAAGAAGTGCCCAAAAGGTGTGACATTGCTACCATCAAGTGGAGATCAAAGGAGTGCAACTTTTGGGAAGCAATTCGAAACGTTTCTTCCTAAGTTTTCTTTCCCTTTTACTTCCATGCTTGAGAACTCATATGCAAATATGTATTTGATAGCTATGTGTGGCTAAACTCATTATTTTAGCGTGTTGGCTGATATAATTATGGATTTATGTTAATGGTTTAGTAATTTTCATGGATGTTGTTGAATGATATGCTTTTCAATGGTATTGTGCTTATTCTTTATTGAGTGACCATCAATAGGTATTAAGTTAGATGTATGATTGAGTGATTGTATATCTAATTGGATCTATGACATTGAATCTCTACTAATCTTTCATGAAAGTAGCTAGGTTATTAGAGAAAATTGATCATGACTAATCTTAATGCTATGCTTCTTAACTTGGTTTCAAGAAATTAGTAATCAACTAGGTTGCATAAGAAAGGTTGTTTTTTAGAGCAAGTAATCCATATATTAGTTTGTAGACTTAAATATATTGTTTACACATAATTCCATAAAACCTAAAGTATGACTTAATGAAGTAATTAATGACATCAACACCCTAGAACACTTTTATCCCTTGAAGTTTCACTTGTTTTTGTTTTCTTGTTCTTTTGTTTTAAAAATCCAAAGTCGGTTTCCATTCCTTAGAAAAAATCAATTCAATTCTTGAATAGCTAAGTGAATATATCCAATTAAAGTCCTAATGGATATGATACTCGGACTTAAACCGTTTTATATTATAACTTAACCTATGCACTTGCAGAATTGCAACAAATTTCACGCATCAGTCTTTTTGTTGGAAGTTGTCAATATCTCTTCTTCTCTTTGCGTTATCGATAGGGGAAAATATTTTTTCATAAATTTCTCAATCATTTGAGACCATGTGGTGATCTCACCTAGTTCTAATGAGTACGCCCATTGCCTAGCCTAATTTCTTAATGAAAATGGGAATAGGGTCAATCTAATCTCCTTTGTCTTTATGTTTGGGATCACAAAAGTATTACAAATCTTAATGAAGCTTTTCAAATGAGAGTGAGGGTCTTCGCCTGGAGCTCCTCTAAATTGCCCCACAGTTTTAAGCTTTTGAAGCATCATTGGGTTCATCTCAAATTTCAATCCCTAGAAAGTTGGATGCATGATGCCAAGGGAAAAGTCATAGAGAATTGGTGACGCAAAGTCCCTAATAGGTTTGTTTCTTGAAAAACACCTAAAAAGTGCTTTATTTGCGTTTGATTTAGGGATGGCTTTATTGGATTTAATATGTTTGCTAGTGGTTGTCAGGTGATAATGAAGAAAATAAGGCTTAGAAGTTAAAAGAACCAAACCGAGCCAAAATCGGGTGGAAAAAATAGATGAAAATATGAAAAAACCCTAAAACAGGGTAGTGAAATGGCCTTCTATGCCCCAAACCTAGGAGCTTACAATTTGGGATAGTAGGGGAGCGCAGTGACGCTCTGGCAAAAATTCCTGGAGTGTAGTTGCGCTCTCTTGCTGCTTTTCCAAAAATACTGCAATTTTGGAAAGTTCTTGAGCAAACATCTGATTTTCTATAAATTGCGAGGTCTTCGACTGACTTCTACATCAAGAATTTGAGAATTGGAGCCCGAGAATGAGAGTTTAATGCAAGATATGGAGATTCCATGATGCTGGAAGGTTCCAGGATAATTGGAAGACCAAATCCATCCCGGAGACAAGCTTGGAAGTCGAATAACTTTTCTTCCCTTCCATTATTCTTGGGTTATTTAATGTATTTTATCTAAGTGGGTATAAGTCATAATTACTAGGACCAATGATGCTCACACTGTGTTAAAATTCTTACATAAAAACAATTAGTGATGAGGGTTCTCACATTTGTAATAAATTATTTGAATCCAATTAAGTCCCTCTTAAAATCTCCCATATTCTTGAGTATGTAGCCACTTTAATTTAGAATCTTTAACTGAAAAAATGATTAAGTTGGGTGTATTTGGTTGTCACTTCGTAAGGCCCCACCGGTTAGAGAGTGGAAATGCATGATAGTTTGTAATCTTAGACTAAGGAAAAAGAAAAGAATATACATGCCTTTGAGAAAAGAAAAAGTGTACACAAAATATATGAGCTTTATATATCAATCTTCTTAAATGTTAAACTTGTAATGAGTATTTATAGATGAGGGTAAAAAAAGCTACCTTTGTTGTGATCAGTAAGGACGCTTGGGAATTGACTAGATACAAGTCCCTACAGTGAATGTCTGAAAGCTAGTACCCCTAGGTAAAAGAATGCAAGTTTAGGGCTCATGAAAAAGGGATGATTGAATGACACCTTAGTGGACATATTACTCACTTGAAATGTGTGGATGCTTGAAAATTGGTGCATGAGCTAGAGTAGGGGGAAAACTAAAGAAGCTCTCTTAAGTCCCAATTTGTATTTTAAATTAAATGAGGCTCGCACACACACATATGAGAGATAGCAAGATTTAGCCTTGAATGATTCTAACAATATAAATATGCTTGCATGTTTCTACTTAAGCTCTAAATGCTATTCTCTGAGACATTAGTCGATTGCACACTTTTTCATCTAAACTCCCTCTATTTGATTCTATTTTTTTCCTGGGACTAGCAAATCTCTAAGTTTGGGGTGGTGAAAAGTGCTTGAAAAGTGCTTTCTATTCTCTTAAATTAAGGGAGTTTATATTAGATTTCACTTGTTTGCTAGTGGTTTTCAAGTCAAAATAAAGAAAATTAGAAGTTAAAGCCAAAAGATCAAAACTGAGTTAGAATCTAGTGAAAAAGAGAAGAAAAATCCAAATCTGGCAAAACAGAGTAGCGCCGAGGTGTCGATACGGCGCTACCGCGGTGCTTTTCCCAGGAGCAACTTCTGCCTCAGTGCAACGCCACCGTCATGACGCTGTGGCACGTCATCGAGGGTAGGTTTCCATGAAGCACAATGTCGCGGCGCCATCCAACAGTGGTGGCACCACCTTTTAATGTCGATCAGTGTCCCGACGCTAGTTTTCATAATTTGAAGAATCTATATTTTTGGAAAGAGTTTTGGGTGGCCAACTCTAAAACTTGGAGGGTTTTCAGCAGCCCTAATCACCAATCTACACACCAAGAGACACAAGAAGAAGAGAATTGAGTGAAAGTTCATTAGAGAGTTCAAAGAGTGAGTTAATTGAAAGGAAGAGAGAAAAGAGTTCGAGAGAGAGTGGTAGTGGCTAGACGATGCTTCCTCAATCAAGAGCCTCTTTTCAGTAGAGTTTCCATTTCTTTACACTATTTCTTTGTTTATATTGTTTGAACATGTTGCTTCAAGCTATGAGTGGCTAAATTATTTGGTTTTAGGGTCTTGATGAATTATTTATGAAGTTATGTTGATATTGAAGACTCTTCATGGTTTTGTTATAATGAGTATGCTTTTCATTGTTATTGTGCTTAATTCTTGTTGATTGGCCATCCTTGAATGTCAGGTTAGATGTATGGTTGAGAGATTGTATGTTTAACTAGATCTATAACAATGAATTGTTGTTAGTCTATCATGTAAATAGTTAGGTTAACGATGAAAGTTGCTAAAGACTACTCTTAATGCCATGTAATTTGTATTGATTTCAAGAAATTCGTAATCAATTAAGTTACATGAGAAAATGTTGTTTTTGAGATAAAATAACTTGGATTTATGTTTCTAGACTTAAGCATAAGAATTGCAATAAAATCCATGAACCCTACAATGTTGCATAATGAAGTAAACAAGGATTCATTACCCTAGAACTCTCTTTGATTCTTGTGTTTCTTATTTACCTACTTTCCTTTTTAGTTTTTCAAAATCACGATTTAAATCATTTAAAACAAAGAAGTTGATAATTTTTATAATATTTAGGTAAAATGTCTATTTCTTGAAAATAAATATTATTTGTGTGTTGCAACATTCTTTTTTAGAAATGACAGTAACTGAACGCTCTCTAATTGTGAAGCATCTAGTAAGAGATTGTTCAAAGGCAATAGCTATACACAAAGGTCAAATTTCGAATGGATGTATTTGTGAGGGTTGTATAACCAAAAATAATAAGCTTTTAACTAACTTAACGACAAAATTACTTAAGTTAGATTTAAATCTAACTAACTTCTAACAATTAACAAGTAAACTAGCACAAACTCCACCTAAAGAATAAATCGAGTTTATATAACTAACAAAACTACTTTAACAAATGTTTTTTCTTTCACAACACCTATTTAAATTAACGAGCCTATATAAAGCATTGTTCATATCATTTAAAAATATAGTCGAACTCTTTCTTCCTTGCTGTCATTCACATACAAGTGTCGTTCCAAACACGTTAAAATGAAGAAAGGTTTTTTCAAAGGAAGGCATGTGCCTTTTAGTTCTCGTGATGAGTGTGGTTGTCAATGAAACTCAACTTGTGGAGGTGGTTAAATGCGAAGCAAAAGAACTAAGACCATGTCTTTTCGCGTACACAATGTCGGTGGACCCATCATCAGCTTGTTGCAGCAAGGTGAAGTAGCACAGACAATGCTATTGTGGGTATAATGAAAATCCAAAGATTCAACTCTATTTACAAGAGGATGCGACCAAAACAATTATTTCTCAATGTGGGGTTGCCACCCCGAAATGCTAGAATCTTCAATATGCTTTGCTTACAATTTCATTTTATATTAAATGATGATGTATACACTGGTTTAAAAAGATAATCATTACACATTCTCTTTCTTCATACCTGCTACACCCTCATTTTTAATCCTCTAAGCTATTTACTTTACGACGAAATAGTAACAATTATAAACACACAATTTTAATAATAATAATTAAGCTATTTTAATAATTAATTCATCCTCACTTTCTTATACTTTCGATGTTGTTTCTTTTGTTTCTAACGTTTTGACTTAATTTCCCTCGTTCCATGTTTGATTTATCATACCTAATTTGGTTTGAGAGCTCTCAACTTTGTTGTTGCAATTTAATCAAACGTTCCAAAAAACTGTTCTTAAACTACCCTTATAGGAAAAATATAAGAAATATGAAGAAACAACTCAAGTATTCTAGTTATCCCTACTTAGATAATATTTCTATTATAGTGAACTATTAATATAAATAAAAATAATAATAATCCATAATCCTTTTATCAAATAGATCGAGGTCAGTTTTAAGAACTTTTTATTAAAAACAATTATTAGAAACTAACTAGATTGAAAAAACTTTGAAGACCACAACTAGAGGTTCCACAGTATGATTTAAATAGATGATAAAGGTTTGTGGGAACATGATAAAAGAAATTGAAAAATAACTGTTGTGGAAGGGTTTAAAGGGCGCATCTTTTAGAGCGAGACACCAATTTTATCGTCTTTGTGTCCAATTTATATGGATCATGACAGAATCTTCTTGGAAAGCGCATTTTCGTCTTAATAATTTATCCCTGAGCTGGAAGATATTTTTGGGCTTAAACACATTGTAATTTTAGCCACGATCTACTCATCCCTAGAATCAGACGAACCAAAACATTATTGTAAAAAATTCTCACAAACTATAAATAATTTAGAAACTGCTTTAAATGGAAGTATAAAAAAAATTACTCACATTGTGGTTGCCCTTGGTAACCTGGAAACTGCTTTCTCTTATTGCCCTTTTCATTTCTATATTAAGTTACGTTTAGTTTATGTAGATAAATTACTCAAACTTGGCATCTATCCCTCTCTCGTACCTTGTTGTCATTCTTTTTGTATTTTTATCACTATACTTTCCATGCCACCTTGGACATATAGACAAGGCATCCATTTTGTGGTACTTTCGGAAGTCATGATGTCATACCGTGGGATGAACTATATGCATGCATAGTGTAAGCACTGACTTGTAAAACCAAGTGTCGGGGAGAGCAATGCGATTGAAATTATGCATTACTAGAGGAGAAGTAGCCAAGAAGTAGAGCAAAATTTTAGTTAAGCGGTGACCAAGACCATGCGTTGGTGAAAGTAGCGGGAAGTTGAATCCTTTGAGGCACCATGCATTGTTGATTAAATTAAGAAGGGTTGTGAGATGAAGTAGTCGTCGCATCGAAGGATAAGTGATTATTGGCGGGAAAAGAATATGCTTGAACCATGCATCGAAGACAGCCATGCGTAGAAGTTACCATGCGTCGAAGACAGCCATGCACTGAAGTCACATTGCGTCCAAGACAGAACGGTCTTGACCCGATGAAGCTGGTGATGTGAATGACTATGTTGTATGCGTCGGAGGTAGGAGGCACCGAGAACACCATGCGCTGAGAATGGTTAATTGCTGAAGACGCTGGAGGAGAACATAGACATGAGTGCCTTGCGTCGAAGGAAAGACCAGCGCCAGCCTACGGGTGAGGGATAAGTCGGCAATATCATCTCGGTACTTGTGAGGGATAAGTCGGCAGTAAATATAGGCGAGTTTAATCACTTTCAGACATTTTTCGAGAGCTTAAGTCGGTTCCATCTTTCAGAGAAACCACAAGAGAAGGAATAGGAAGGTGTTCTTATAGTTTTTGGGCGAAATTCTACCCATTTTGAAGCTGAAATCCGAGCAGGGACAGAGGATTGATTGTAGACGCACAGATTGAATAGTGGTTGATTTTTGGAGTAGAACGACTCAAGGAAGCCGAGTTTAGGGCTGAAATTTTGAGGTTAGTAAGTTAACATAATTCCTAACAAGTCTTATGAAGGATGATTAAGCTGAAATTGAGGTTAATCACATGAATCTTTGGGTAGAAGCAGCAACTACAGAACTGCTATGCAGTCCGGAGCAATGCGGAGTGATTTTGGCATAATTGGAGAACGAAAAAGAGTTAAGCCTTGAAATTTTGAGGTAAGCTGTGGAACTTAATTCTTTACAAGTTTGTAGAAGGGAAGAAGTCTTAATATGGGCTGGAAATGCGTTTTTAGCAGGGATTAAGCAGAGACGAATCAGTGCTCATGGACTCGAGAAGGCACGTGAGTTTCCTCGGGACCCAGTACTGATGGACATAGAGAAAGTACTTGGGCAACCCGCCATATTCCTATGTGCACATAGAGATTACATGCTGGTGCATTGAGTTTTGCTCCGCATCGAGCCTTATATGTTTTCGACGTTGGGGTGTTGAGTTTTGCTCCACTTCAACTAAGGGAAAAGTATTGCATCTAAATTGTTTTCTATGATTTGCTGAAAATCCTGTATGAATTGATAAGGGCAATTAAGTTTGTTTTAAGTAATGTATTTGAAGTGCTCGCATGTTTTATATTTGATGTTGAAATCAGTTTTACTACTGATGATTTCCGAACTAAAATGGTTTACTAACATTGTCACTCACTAGGCCTTTAGCTCATGTTTTCCATGTTTTCTTTCCCCTCCAGGTAGTAAAGACGTTCCTGGTGCTTTGCCTACTCCCACTCGTCCTACTTAAGCTTCGAGTCTCCGAAAAATCTGACTTATTGAAGTGTTGTTTGTATGTTAAACCTTAATTAGGTGGCATGTAGATATGTATGTACAACTACCAGGGATTGAACTATGGGTTGTGTAAGGATATGTAAAAGAGTTGAGAAATTTTGTTTTTGGCTTGTATATACTTTTCTATAGGTGATGTTTAAAATGTCTTAGAAAGTGGAGATTACATTATGAACAATTCCGAATGTGTGTGAAGGAATGGATGGTATGCGTCACAAGAGGGGTGATGTATACTGTCCTCACGTCTCCTTTCAGGTTATGCAGGTAAACTTGGGAGGGGGTGTGACACATAGCACATAATCATCTACCGCTAGTTTAAATGTTTATTTTTTCTTTTCATTGATCATATGAACAGTTTAAACTAAGGAAGTTGATAATTTTTATAATACTTATGTAGGATGACTATTTCCTGAAAATAAATATTATTTGGGTGTTGTCATATATATTGTTACGAAATCGAAAATTAAAGAATACAAAAAGAACCTAAAAAGTGCTTTTCTTGCCTTTGATTTAGGGATGTTTTTATTAAAATTAATGTGTTTGTTAGTGATTTTCAGGTAATAATGAAGAAAATAAGATTTAGAGGCCAAATGAACGAAATCAAGCCAAAACTGAGTGAAAACCAGAAAAAGAAATGGAAAACCCTAGAAAACAAGGCAGTACAGCCGAGAATGTCACTTGGAAACTTGCTGAAGCGTAGCTGCGCTTGGGAAAGAGCATTGTAGCACTGTGGCGCTGCACTTGGAACCTGGCATCCATGACGGACAACATCACTACAGTCTCCAGGAGCGCAGCGACGCTAGCTTTCCTAGTTTGAAGAATCTTTATTTTTGGAAGTGATTTTGGGAGGCTACTTCTAATATTGATGGGTTTGCACAACTCTAGACATCAAGAAAACACACAAAAGAGTCCCCAAAAGGAGGCACACAAAAGTAGAGAGAAAAGAGAGTCTGAAAGGTATGAGTTTGCTACCATCAAGTGGATATTGAAGAAGTTTAATGTCAGGAAGCAATTTGAGAGTTTTTTTCCTAAGTTTCTCTTTCCCTTTTACTTTCATGCTTGAGAACTCATATGTAAATATGTATTCGATGGCTATGTGTGGCTAAACTCATTGTTTTAGGGTGTTGAATGATTTAATTACAGATTTATGTCAATGACTTAGTACTTTTCTTGGATGTTGTTGAATGATATGTTCTTTAGTGCTATTGTGCTTATTCTTTATTGAGTGATCATCAATAAGTGTTAGATTAGATGTATGATTGAGTAATTGTATATCTAATTGGATTTATGACATTGAATCTCTACCAATCTTTCACGAAAATAGCTAGGTTATTAGAGAAAGTTGATCATGACTAATCTTAATGCTATGCTTCTTAACATGAAATTAGTAATCAATTATGTTGCATAAGAAAGGGTTTTTTTTAGAGAAAGTAATCCGGATATTAGTTTCTAGACTTAAACATATTGATTGCACATACTTCCATGAAAACCTAAAGCATGAGTTAATGAAGTAATTAATGACATCAACACCCTAGAACACTCTTATTGATTGCACATATTAGTTTCACTTGTTTTTGTTTTCTTGTTCTTTTGTTTTATAAACTCTAAAGTCGATTTTCATCCCTTAGATAAAATCAATTCAACTCTTGAATAGCTAAGTGAATATATCTAATTCAATCCCAGTGGATACGATAGTCGGACTTAAACCGTTTTATATTATAACTTGACCTGTGCACTTACGGAATTGCATTAAATTTCACGCATCAAAAAGGAAGAAGAAAATGATCTTTTCGAGTAGCTTTATGCAACTACCTATAATCAATGTACACTCGCCATCCTGTCACAGTTCTAGTGGTAATTAACTCATCTTTCTCATTTTTAACAACTGTCATACGAACTTTATTTTGTACAACTTGAACAGGGCTTACCCATGAACTGTCAAAGATGGCATAAATAATACCTGCATTCAAAAGCTTGAGCACTTCTTTCTTAACTACCACCTTCATGGTAGGGTTAAGTCTCCTTTGTTGTTCCACTGAAGGAGTAAAAGTATCTTCCGTCAAAATTATGTGCATACAAACTGATAAACTAATACCTTTAAGATCTTCAGTAGACCAACCAATAGTAGACTTATTGTTGGGATTTATGTCCTAAATCTTGTAGTATATGTAAATTTGTAAATAAATTAATAAATAAAGTATTATTTATTTATATAATAATTATTATTTGTTTGCATAACTCAAAGTCCAATAAATTAAGATCCTAGGTTATCTAATGTATCTTGAACGATATGTGGTTGACATATAGTTGGATCGTGTTTAAGAAATAACTTAAAAGGTCTATAGTATATGGGTGAGGTTGGGTGCCTCATCCTGGTAACAATATGGATACGACCCGCTTTGCAAGTGTTACAAATGTTATAAGTGTTACAAATAGTTTGATCCAAATCGTTTATGTAATGAAATGTAAGTGGAGGCATCCTATATAGTGAGTCTGTATAAGACTGGACCACGAAATTAAATCTCTCTTTATAATTCCGTTAATTAAAGAGTTCTATATTTTAAATGAGAATAGTGTAACTTAATCTCAATCCTGAGTGAACTATGAACTCATGCTCATGAGGATCGTTCTTTGATTTGTATAAGTGAAAGTGGCCTTAGCTACCGACGCAATAAGCCTACCATTTTGGGAATGATGCCGAGTGAGGAGCTGGGAACATAAATTCACAAGATGTAATTCACTCCTTCCTAACTCTAGGGAAAGTAGATAGGTTGTTCCCTTAAATGCTAATTCCAGGACTTTAACAATGAGACCTCACGCTCTCACTGATTTGAAAGGGACTTTGTTTATGGTTAGACCATAAACAATATTGTTCATTAGAAGATCAGTGGTACTTGAGGTGCAAGAGGTAATTACTAATGGAGTTAGAAAACATGCAACGGAAGAAAAAACGGATGCAACGCACTCTAATTACATCAATTTAAAGGAAAAACATGCTTAAATGAATTGAAATACAAAGAGAGTAACACTTACTTGTTGTAGCTCAAAATTTGTCCCCGAGAATCCCCAAAATATGATCACGAACTATTCACAGACCATCACTAGAGTTTTCTTGTTATTCTCAGGCCTGAGAACGGATGGTGAGAACCGAATTGAGCAAAAAAATGGAGCATAAAAGTGCGAAAAACGTTGTTTTTGGTAGAGAGAAAAAACACTTCCCTTATCTACTCTTCAAAGTCCCAACCTTTCTTTAGCTTTTCTCTTAATTATTTAAAGAGAAACTTATGCATATCAAAATACATGCTAAATGACACAACAAAAGTGAATAAGGTGCTTGAACAAAGTTGAGATTGCATGTGAAGGAGAGGTCTCCACCTCCTCCCTCCATGCAACCGAAAAGTAATGTTCTTAATTGAAATTTGAGAAATCGATTTTGATTTCATAAATCAAAATTTCAATTTAATATGATTAATTTAAATAATAATTAATTAACCAATTAATTAATTATATTAAATTAATATTAAATTAATACTTTTCCACTTTTTCGACAATTTCAAACTTGATGAATCTCTATTCACCGGTATAATATTTAAATCATATTTGGATATTATTAAAGTCCTAATTCGTCTAACTCACAACTAAATGAATCAAACCGTAAAATGCTCCTTTCTCTAAATTTAAACACTTCAAATTGTCTCAATATACAGTTCTAAGGTTTAGTCCACGAGCTAACAAGGGGACCTAATGAACCTACAGATCATGAGCTCCAACGATTCGAAATTAACCAGTTAAACTCTTTTACCTAGTTAATTAACATTCGTTAACTACTGGGTCACTCCACTAAAGCCCAGTAGTAGCTGCAATCTCCTCGTTATAGATATATTTTTGTCCATTTGATATAACCATAATTAGTAAGTCGATCCTTCACAAGTTGTTTGTAATTACAATTGGGTCAAAATATCGTTTTACCCCTATAATTACTTCTTGTTTCTTAAGTCCCACTGATCCTTTACTGAACAATTGGTTTGTGGTCCAACCAACAAATTGAATCCCTCTCGGGCCAATGAGAGGGTGAGGCCCCTTGTTCAAGACTTGGACTCAGTACTTAAAGGAACAACTTATCTACTATCCTTTAATAAGGTAGAAGCAAATTCCATCTTGCAGGACTATGTCCTTAATTATCTACCTGATCTTATCCCTAAAATGGGGGGCATATTGAGTCGGCAAACTAGCCACTCTCATCTATGCAGATTAAAGGATATTCTCAAACAAACAGGAGTTCATAGTTAGCTCAAGATTAAGATTGAGTTACTTAGGTCATCAGGTTGAAATAATTAGTTTTAATAGTAAACGGTGTTATAAAGTAAACGTGATTATTTCTTAGTCTAGTCTTATGCAAACTCATTGCATAAGATACCCCCACTAACATGTCTCTATATGAACGATTTAAGATCACATCGTTTGTATCAAATACTAAATGGGTTGTATCCATAGTGTTTCTAGGATAAAGTACCCAACCTTTATCCATATACTATAGACCATTTTGGCTATTACTTAAACTTGATCAACTTTTATCATATAGAGTGTAAGCATTCACCATATAGCCATGGGTTCTTAGTTTATTGGATTTAAATGCAATTCACATATTCAATAACAACTTTACTGAATAAACCTCGATAACAACTTTATTGAGAATAAAATCAATAAATTACAAACAATGAGTTCTAGGACATAAAACCCAACAAACTCCCACTTGGACTAAAACTCCTGAACTTGTAGAAATACATGTTATTATAAACTTTCTTTTAGAATAATAGAAGACAAATTAGAGAATCATGTGGTAGTTATGAGTTAAATTCATTGATAAACCCTCTTTTGCATTTTAATCCTTTGAATTAATGAAGATAAATATTTAAAGTAAATAATATCTAAAACACATGACGTAATGTAGGAACGCAAGTTTTATATTTGCATAACTCGATAAAGAAACGCAAAGCAACTGAGAATCAGATGGGAATCTTGAGATATCGTCTGGAGATTGGTTTGCTCAATTGCGGCAAAAGTAATGTTTACAAATTTCGCCGAGAATCACACAATTAAGCAAGATAACGCAAGGCATTAAATCAGCCTATAATGATGCAATCTGCCAGCGTTAGAACGCAACTTCTATAAAAGGGCAGTTTCAAAGGCTGAGAATGTTGTTGAATTTCTTGGAAAATTCTTGAGTGACAGTATAGTTCTTTTCTATAGACAACCGGAGACAAACAACTCGAGAGAGCAGATTTCCTTCCGACCATCCATATGACAGCAGCAACCATCACATAGGCATTGTGGTGGTTCAAGAGATTGAACATCCATCGATTCTTTCATGCTTTCTACCCCCTTCATTACTTTCTTGTGTTTTCTTAGTATAACAAGGCATTATAATCTTTGAGACATTTGGATCCATTCATTAATCTAAACATATTCCATGTCTGCCATTTTCTTATCTCTTATCGCTTGCTTGTTAACAACCACAAGTAGCTAAATTTCTTGAGGGTTAGGGATTGTGTTATTTACTGTTTAAGAACCAACGACTAGGCTGTATCATCTTGCTGAATGTGCTTGAATCTATTTCTTATTTTCATCTAGCTAATAGAGATAAGTAGTAATAGTCAACTGCTTGAGAAAGTAAGTGATTGTAGAAATGAAGCAAAACTAAGAAGTATTCCTAGACATAGAAATAACCTAAGAATTCAATAATACTCTCACATGCGTCATAGACATAGGAGCATGCAATCTGTCAACTAAGAGGTGCAAGTTAAGAGTTGAGAATATGAAACAGCTCACTCCGTGTTTCTAAATATAGGCAATAACAAAACTCCAACCCTGTTTTTTCCATTCACATTTACACCTTTGCTGATTTTTGCAGCGATGCATCATCTTTCACTTCCACAAATTTTAGTTTAGACTTTTATCGCTTTCTTACTTAAACACATCACAACCTTTCCCATTTTTGTGTTACACATATCGCTAAAACAATTAAAGAGAATTTGAAATCTACATTAGTCCCTGCGTTGGACCTCGGACTCACCGAGAAACATAATTTGCACTTATACTTGGGTTAAAACCTAATTTGAAAATTTAAACAATGTGAATGTAGATCCTCAAACGAACCCTATTATGTTAGCACATGACAAAAATAGGCCAATACGAGAGTATGCATCACCAAATTTATATGATTTCTCGCAAAGAATCTTATGCCCCAGCTTTGAGGGAAATGGAAGATTCGAGATGAAACCAGTCATCTTGCAGATGTTGCAGGCTGCAAGACAATTCGAGGTTGCCTTGGGTGAAGACCCACATGCACATCTGAAGAGTTTTTTTGGAGATATGTAACACTTTCTCCATTTCATGAGTAAAGAAGGATGATATTCAACTGTCTCTCTATCCTTTTTCCCTTAGAGATGAGGCAAGGTAATGGGCTTACTCATTCGAGCCGAGCGAGATATCTTGAACGATATGTGGTCGACATATAATTGGATCATGTTCAAGAAATAACCTAAAAGATCTATAATATGTGGGTGAGGTTGGGTGCCTCATCCGGATAACACTATGGATACGACCCACTTTGTAAGTGTTACAAACAGTTTGATCCAAATCGTTCTTGTAATGAAATGTAAGTGGGGGTATCCTATATAGTAAGTCTGTATAAGACTGAACTTTGAAATTAAATCTTTCTTTACAACTTCGTTAATTGAAGAGTTTTATATTTCAAATGAAAACCATGTAACTTGATCTCAATCCTGAGTGAACTATGAACTCATGTCCATAAGGATCATTCTTTGATTTGTATGGGTGAGAGTGGCCTTAGTTGCCGACTCAACAGGTCTACCATTTTGGGAATGATGCTGAGTGAGGAGTTGGAAACATAAATTCACAAGATGAAATTCACTCCTTTCTGACTCTAAGGAAAGTAGATAGGTTGTTCTCTTAAGTGCTAATTCCAAGACTTGAACAATGAGTCTCACCCTCTCATTGATTTGAGAGGGATTACCATAAACAATATTGTTCATTAGAGGACTAGTGGTACTTAAGGTGCAAGAGGAAATTACAGGGGTAAAACGATAAATTGACCCAACTGTAATTACGAATAGCACGTGAAGGATTGACTTACATTGTATGGTTATTCTATGGACACATAAATATATTGTAGTTCATAAGGGTGCGACTATAGGTCTTTAGTGGTATGCCCCATGGTTAATGAATGTTGATTAATATAGTAACGAGTTTAATTTATTAATCTTGAATCATTGGAGCTTATAACTGTTGATCTATTAGGTCCCTCTCGTAGCTCATAACAGGCTAAAATATGGAAACAAAGTGATAAAAGAATTTGAATGTTCTAATTGATCAACGGAATTAATTGTATATGATACAATTATCATTATGTATGAGATACATCATCAAGTTTATAATGTGAGAAAATAAACTTTAAAATATGAGAATATCAATATTTGAATGATATTTAAATATTAAATTAGTGTGAATTGGATTCATATAAAAACCATAGGTTATGAGAGTATTTGTGTATATGACACCTTAAACCAAATATATGATATTTGATTTCCTTTAATTAATTAAATAAATTTTTATCAATTAAATGATTATTTAATTATATAAATTAATTAAATTTTATTTATATTAATTAAAAAATATATTATTTTTATTAAATAAATAACTCCCCTGCAATGCAGGGGAGTGGTGAGTGGGTGAGGGACGTCAACTTCCCTCTCGTTAAATAGAGATAAGATCCCTATTGATGTTTTTTTAGACGTGAAAAAAAGTCATAGAAAGAAAACTCTCTCTAACTATTACTTTCAAAAGGAATTCTCTACTCTTTTCCCTTTGTTTTCACATAGGTTCCCACAAACCTCCTTGTTCCAAGAGAATACCGACAAAGATTTTTTTGGTGGTGTTCTTGGAGAAAGAGAGATTGGTAGCTTGAGAATTAGATCTACATAGGTATTGAAACTTTTTCCTTTTGAATTATTTGATGTGTTTCAATGCATATGTACATATTCTTGTTTTTGTGCAAATTCATAGAATGATATTGGAGCAAAGTGATTAAACGCTTCCACCTAGAGAATTCAATTCCTTCACTTATGCTCCCTCAATACTCTCAACAACTTCCCTTCCTCCACAAATTTCAAGTTAGAAGATATAATAATAGGAAAGAAAGAATAATCCAATAATGCATATTTCAAATGAGGAGGCAATAGTTTCAGTTCTAAAGTAGATTTCTCAACATTGACATTATGCACAACATGCAAAGGAGCTAGAGGCATAGGTTTATACATCTTAGTATTTACTTGCATACTATCTAACCATTTAGCGTACAAAGCAACATTCTCAGATATAGTATCCACATCATCAAAATCAACTATGCTTTGGTCCAAATAATCAGTAACAAGTACAACCTCAACATGCTTAGAAACAATCTTATTAGTTTATCAATTGCATGACAAGTACTAACCTCATCATGATGACTCAAGGATTTGTAAATATTAAAGACGACATTCTCATCATTTACCCTTAGAGTCAACTTCCCTAGGAATGGGTGCCCAAGAATGATAGGAATCTCATAATCCTCCTCCATGTCCAATACTACAAAATTTGCAGGGAAGATAAAGTTGTCAACTTTAACTAACACATCCTCAATAATACCTCTAGGATAGGCCAATGATATATCATCTAATTGCAAGGTAATAGTGGTAGGTTGTACTTCTCCAATGTCAAGCTTCCTGTAGACAGATAAAGGAATTAAGTTAATAGAAGCACCAAGATCACAAAGAGCTCTAGTAACATTCAAAGAACCAATAGTGCAAGGTATAGTAAAACTCCCTAGATCTTTACGTTTTCTTGGTAGCTTCTTTTACAGCACAACACTACACTCTTCTGTCATGCTAATCATCTCATATTGCCCAAACCTCTTCTTTTTAGACAAGACATCTTTCATGAATTTAGCATAGTTGGGCATTTGCTATAAAGCCTCAACAAATTGAATATTAATGTGAAGCTTTTTTAATAATTCTAAGAAATTGGAAAATTGAGAGTCTATTTATTTCTTTGTAAAACGTCGGGGATAAGGTAAAGTGTTAGGTACAAAAGGTAGAGGGTTAGATGACTTAATTGAGGATGTCGGTTCCTTTACCTTTTTCCTCCTTTCCATTGACCTCCGTGGGTTCATCTTCTATGATAGGATCTTGGATGGTCTTATTTACCTCTTGCTTTTCCCACTCCTCAAGGTCAAGGCATTGCACTCCTCTTTTGAATTCTTTTCAGGGCAACTAGGTGAAAAACACCTAAAATGTGCTTTTATTGCCTTTGATTTAGGGATATTTTTTATTAGATTTAATGTGTTTGCTAGTGGTTTTTAGGTGATAATGAAGAAAAGATGATTTAGAAGCAAAAAGAACCAAACCGAGCCAAAACCGAGCAAAGCTTGGAAGAAGAAGTGGAAAAACCCTAAAAATTGGGCAGCACAATCGAGAGCATCGTTGCACTACCCCGCTGCACTCTAGACCCAAGAGCACCTAAATTTGACATTTGTTGGAGCATCGCAGCGGTGCGGCATTGCGCTTGAGATAAGACGTTTATTTTGGATAGCGCCGCGACATTGTTCGAGAGCGTCACTGCGCTTGCCTTTGATGATGGCAACGCCACTGTGCTCTGAGCTTTCCTTATTTGAAAATTCTTTATTCTTGGAAAGGATTTTGGGCAGCCACTTCTAAATATTGAGAGGTTCTCAAAAACCCTAGACATCAAGAAATAATCAAGAAATAAGACAAGAGTGTCCCTAAACGGAGTCACATGAAATTAGAGAGAAAAGAGAGCCCAAAAGGTGTGAGTTTTCTACCATCAAGTGACGATCAAAGAAGTTCAACGTCGGGAAGTAATTTGAGAATTTTTCTTCCTAAGTTTTTCTTTCCCTTTTACTTCCATGCTTGAAAACTCATATGCAAATATGAATTTGATGGCTATGTGTGGCTAAACTCATTGTTTTAGTGTGTTAAATGATTTAATTATGAATTTATGTCAATGACTTAGTACTTGTCATGGATGTTGTTGAAATGTTTTTTAATGCTATTGTGCTTATTCTTTATTGAGTGATCATCAATAAGTGTTAGGTTAGATGTATGATTGAGTAATTCTAGATCCAATTGAATCTCTACTGATCTTTCATGAAAATAGTTAGGTTATTAGAGAAAGTTGATCGTAACACCCTAAAACACTCTTATCCCTTCAATTTTCACTTGTTCTTGTTTTCTTGTTCTCTTCTTCTCAAAATCAAAAGTCGATTTCCATCCTTTAGATAAAATCAATTCAATTCTTAAATTGCTAAGTGGATCTATCCAATTCAATGCCATGTGGATATGATACTTCGACTTAAACTGTTTTATATTATAACTTGACCTGTGCACTTTCAGAATTGCATCAAGTTTCACGCATCACTAGGAAACTTACCCTTTTGCATTGTTTGAAGAGAAATGGTTGTTTGACTAATTTGCACCTTAATGTTGTGAATAGCATTGCCATGACTTTGCACCGTGTTTTCTAATGCGGTGGTCCTTCCTTTAGATTATTTGATGAACTCTACCATCAAGTCTTCTATGTTGGACTTCTTTTTAGTGTGGGATAGACCTACATTAGAAACCAGGAGGACCCTGCAAAACATTCCTATTGTTAACATAAGAAAAGTTTCCATAGTTGCTCAAGTTTGGATGGTAATGAGTTGAAAGTTGTTGTTGGTGACCTCTATAATGTCTTCTATCAACATAATTGGTCATCCCATTGTCTCCTTGTTCCTACTCCTCTTGGGTAGTCATCTCTGAAACGATGGCGGCTAGAGATGCTCTAGATTGTGGACTCACTTAAGCTTGGTCCCCTGCAGTCAATTTAGGAAGAGCATTAGTAAGGGAAGCCATTTGAGCTTTAAGAGAATTTACCTCATCTACCTCATACAATCCAACAACCTTTGGGATAGTTGTGGAAGACCTTGTGCCACACCCCCTCCCTGATTACGTTTTCCTTTATGTTACGTTTTCCTTATCACCGAGCCTCCCCTTTTTCCCAAAGTAAGCCTAATAAGCAAGATTACCAACGAAAATCCCACATTCCCGGCGAGATTACTAGCGAAACTACCCAACAAGACACGATACTAGCGACACCAGGATAAGCGAGACTAGCATGATTTACCTGAGGAGCGATACCTAGTGAGACCTAGCGAGTTTTGTGAGACGGAAAGCCCCCTTGCGTTTCAGTAACACTCGTCTCGCTACCTCTACTTTATTTACTTAGCGATACCCGACAGCAGAGATCTCCTCCTTTCCTTTTTGTTCTTACTCCTATCTGTTAAAAGTCATATTTCCAGCCCAACTAAGATTTCTTTTCTTCTACAAACTTGTAAAGAATTGAATTTCTCAGATTACCTCAAAATTTTAAAACTTAACTCTTCTTCGTTCTCCAGCTATTCCAAAATTACTCTGCGTTGCTCCAAATTGCAAAGCAATTCTGTAACCGTTACTTTTACCTAAAAATGCACATAATTAACTTTAATTCCAGCTTTACCATCCTTCATAAGAATTGTTTAGAATTTTGTTAACTTACTGACCTTAAAATTTCAGCCCTAGATTTGATCTCCTCGATTCATTCTACTCCAAACATCAGACACTGTCTAGTTTGTGGGTCCACAAACAACGTTCTATTCCAGCTTAGATTTTCAACACCAAAACGAGTAGACTTCCATCCAAAATCCACAAGAACACCTTTTTCTACCTTCCCTTGTAGTTCATCTGAAAAATGGAACCGACTTAAGCTCTCGAAAATGTCTAAAAAATGATTAAACATTTAATTCCCTTACCTATATATATATTGCTGACTTAACTCTTAAAAGAAGGCTGGCGCGCAGAGTTCTCACTTACTTCAACGCAAAGCACCCATAACGCAACCTACCTCTAATGCCTTCAACAATCATCCACACTCAATGCATGGTTCCCTCAACGCCTCCTACCTTCAACGCTTACAACTCAATCATCCACACTCAACGCATGGTGCCCTCAACGCCTCCTACCTACAACACTTACAACTTAATCATCCACATTCAACGCATGGTGCCCTCAACGCCTCCTACCTTCAACACTTGCAACTAATCAATTATACCCGTCTTTAAAGCATGGGGACCTTAACACATGACAACCTTACCAACGCATGGTAAGTCAAGTACATTTCTTCCCCCGCCAATGATCAACGCATAGTCTTGGCCAACACTAGCCAAAATTTTTGCTCTTTCACTCTCGACCACTTTTCCTCTAACAACGCATAACCATAATTTCATTTGCCTTCTCCCAACACTTAGTATTATAAGCCAGTGCTTACACCTTTCACATGGTCAATTGCAAGATGTGATGGCCAAGTTTTCAAGTATGGTCTAGGCCTCTTAAGCGGTTTTATAAAAGATAGAACCTTCGACGGTAGCATCTAGGATGGATTTTGTTGAACTTGATAACCCATTGTAGAATAGTTGAATTTGCAACCAATCCGAGTAACCATGTTAAGGGCATCGTCTCAAGAGATCCTTGTACCTCTCCCAAGCCTCATATAATTGCTCATCGTCTTGTTGGTGGAATGTTCCAATCTCCGTTCTTAACCTTTGGGACTTAGTCGAAGGAAAATATTTGTTCAAGAAAACTTGAGCCAAGATCTCCCATGTAGTGATACTCTCCGAATGTATATTTTCCAACCAATGTTTTACTCGGTCCTATAAAGAAAAAGGGAAGAGTCTTAGTTTGATAGTAAAAAGTGCTTGAAAAGTGCTTTCTAGTCTCTCAAACTACGGGAGTTTATATTAGGTTTCACTTTCTTTGCTAGTGGTTTTCAGGTCCAAATAAGAAAAATTAGAAGAGAAGACCAAAAGATCAAACCCAAGCAAAAATACGGTGAAAAAGAGATGAAAAAAACAAAGTTGTCAAAAACAGGGCAGTGCTGTAGTACTATTTCCTTAAAGCAGGTCGTAGCAACACAATAGCAGCGTCGTGCTGTCTTTCTATATTTGGTAGCACCGCAGCACTATGGACCATCGTCGCGGCGCCAGTTTCCTTAAATGAAATATTATGTATATTTTGAATGTTTTTGGGCGGCCAACTCTATAAATTGGAGGGTTTCCAGCAGCCCTGATCATCAATCTACCATCAATCTACAGACTAAAAGAGGCACAAGAAGGAGAGAATTGAGTGAGAGTTCATAAAAGAGCCTCAAAGAGTGAGTTAGCTACAAGGAAGAGGAAAAGAGTTTAAGAGATTCGTGGTGCCGTTCGATTTTCGACGTGAGAGCCAAGGAGATTGTGACAGTGCTACTTCAATCAAGAGCCTCTTTTCAGTAGAGTTTCTTTTTCTTTACACTCTT
This sequence comes from Citrullus colocynthis, assembly GCA_031780015.1. NCBI lineage: Eukaryota > Viridiplantae > Streptophyta > Magnoliopsida > Cucurbitales > Cucurbitaceae > Citrullus > Citrullus colocynthis. The sequence goes on from QLSR01000200.1 coordinate 823,269, forward strand.
TCTTTATTTATATTGTTTTAACATGTTGCTTCAAGCTATGAGTGGCTAAACTCTTTAGTTGTACGGTTTTGATGAATTGTTTAGAATTCATGTTGATATTGTAGACTTTCATGGTTTTGTGTAATGATTATGCTTTTCATCGTTATTGTGTTTAATTCTTTTGGATTGGCCATCTTCACATATTAGGTTAGATGTATGGTTGAGAGATTGTATGTCTAACTAGATCTATAATAATGAATTGTTGTTAATCTATCATGAGAATAGTTAGGTTAACAATGAAAGTCGCTAAAGACTACTCTTAATGCCATGTAATTTGTATTGGTTTCAAGAGATTAGTAATCAATTGAGTTGCATGAGAAAAGGTTGTTTTTTAGAGAAAATAACTTGGAATTAAGTTTCTAGATTTGGGCACATGAATTACAATAAAATCCATGAATCCTAGAATATTGCATGATGAAATAAACAAGGATTCATTACCCTAAAACTCTCTTTGACTCTTGTGTTTCTTACTTTATTTGCTTTCCTTATTTAGTTTTTATTTTCCACAATTCACAACTTCAATTTCAATCCTCAAATAAAATGGGTTTGATTCTATAATAGTTGTAACATAAACCTTCACAATTGAATCCTCAGTGGAACGATATTCGGACTTTACCATCTTATATTATAACTTGACTCGTGCACTTGCAGTTAACACTTAAAGTGGCGCAATCAGATAGCATCATTAGAAACACCATTCATATTAACCGTCCCACATATCTCTAAGAAAGACTGAAGGTCTTATGAGGATCTTCATTTGTTCTTCCTCTAAAAGCAAGCTCTCCAGCCAATTGAATCAACCTCGGTTTTAACTCAAAGTTGTTGTCATTGATGGGTACGTTCCCAATGCCGGTGGTGTTAGTTGAAAGTAGTCTCGAATTGCCTTGGGTATCTCTTCCGTCATCTCCTTGGTGGGATTTTATTGAACCCTTAGATTTCTTCTAAATGTTCTATCAATCTCGGGATTAAGAGGAAGAAAATTAGTACCATCATGAGGCATAAACCAACAAAGTTAACAACAAAAATAATATACACCACAAAGTAAGATCTATCAACTCTTATGAATATTAAGTAACAAAAACCGTGCTTTGGATTCCCGACAACGACGCCAAAAACTTGATGCAAGCCGCAAGTGCACAGATCAAGTTATTATATAAGATGGTTAAAGTCTAAATATCGTTCCACTGAGGATCCAATTGTGAAGGTTTAAATCACTTAGCTATTCTAAAGTTGAGTCACCTTTGTTTAAGGATTCGACTTCAAATTATGATTGAGAAAACAAATAAAAAAAGCAAGTAAAGTTGAAATACAAGAGTCAAAGAGAGTTCTAGGGTATTGAATCCTTGTTTAATCTATTATGCAACATTATAGGGTTCATGGAGTTAATTACAATTCATATGCTTAAGTCTAGAAACATAAATCTGAGCTATTTTCTATAAAGCAACAACCTTTTCTCATGCAACCTAATTGATTACTAACATCTTGAAACCAATTTAAGTCACATGGCATTAAGAGTAGTCTTTAGCAACTTTCATTATTGACCTAACTATTTGCATGAGAGATTAATAACGATTCATTATTCTAGTTCCAATTAGACATATAATTCCTTAAATCATACATCTAATCTAGCAAATATGGATGACCAATCAACAAGAATTAAGCACAATAACAATGAAAACCATATTCATTACAACAACCCATGAAAAATCTACAACATTAGCATAACTTTATAAACAATTCATCAATACCCTAAAACTAAAGAGTCTAGCCACTCATAGCTTTAGACAACATGTTCAAGACAATGTTCAACACGGAAAGAGTGTAAAGAAAGAAAAACTCTACTGTAAAGAAGCCCTTGATTGAGGAGGAATGCCAGGACTTCCGTGATCTTCAAGTCGGAAACTCATACGCCAAACTCTCTCAAACTTTTTTCTCTCTTCTTTGCAGCCAACTCATTCTTTAAGGCTTTGTATTGTGTGTTTATTGTTGCTGGAAACCCCTCAATTTATAGACTTAGCCACCTAAAATTCTTTCGTAAAATAAAGATTTTTCAATTTAGGAAACCTAGCGTCGGTACGCTCGTGGAGAGCACAACAACATTATTCGTCATGATAGCAAAGCACAGCAACATTCTCAGGCAACGTCACGATGCTATGAGTCATGGTTGTCTGTTCTCGCGCACAAGCTGTAACGCTCTTTGCACGGTACAGCGACACTCACTTCTAGTGATGCTACACCACAAAGCGCTTGAAAATTGCTTTTTATTCACTCAAATTAAGGGAGTTTATATTAGATTTCACTTAATTGTTAGTGGTTTTCAGGTAAAAATAAAGAAAATCAGATGAGAAAGCCAAAAGATCAAAACGGAGCTAAAAACAGGGCAGCGCTGCGACCCTTTTTCCTGAAAGCAGAAGTTGTTTCAGCGCAGCGCTACCGTCACGACGCTACCACACGGCGACCAAGGGTAGCTTTCCATGACAGTCAGTGTTGCAGTGCCATCCAGCAGTGCTGCGGCGCCATTGACTAGCGCCATGGTGCCAACTTTCCATATTTGAAGAATATGCATCTTTGGAAAGAATTTTAGGCGGCCAACTCTATATATTGGAGGGTTTCCAACAACCCTAAAAAAGGAAGAAATCAAAGAAACTCACACCAAAAGAGTCCCAAGTAGTGAGTTGGCTGTAAGGAAGAGAGAAGAGTTCGAGAGAGCGAGTTTGGTACCCTTCGAGTTCCCGGCGTGAAGATTGAAGGACATCTTGGCAGTTCCTTCTCAATTAAGTGCTTCTTCCTAGTAGAGTTTTTCTTTCTTTACACTCTTTCTATGCTTAATTTGTTTGTGAGCATGTTGCTTAAAGCTATGAGTGGCTAAACTCTTTAGTTTTTAGGGTATTAATGAATTGTTTATAAAGCTATGTTGATATTATAGACTATTCATGGTTTGTTGTAATGAGTATGTTTTTCATTGTTATTGTGCTTAATTCTTTGTGATTGGCCATCCTTGAATGATAGACTAGATGTATGGTTGAGAAATTGTATGTCTAATTAGATTGATAACAATAAATTGTAGTTAATCTATCATGAGAATAATTAGGTTAACAATGAAAGTTGCTAATAACTATTCTTAATACCATGTAATTTGTATTGATTTGAAGAGATTAGTAATCAATTGAGTTGTATGAGAAAATGTTGTCTTTTAGAGAAAATAACTTGGAATTAAGTTTCTAGACTTAAGCATATGAATTACAATAAAATCCATGAACCCTAGAATATTGCATGATGAAGTAAACAGGGATTTATTACCCTAGAACTCTCTTTGACTCTTGTGTTTCTTACTTTATTTGCTTTCCTGATTTTGTTTATATTTTCCAAAATTCACAACTACAATTTCAATCCTCAAATAAGATTGATTTGATTCTAAAACAGCTAAGTAACTTAAACCTTCACAATTGGATCCTTAGTGGAACGATATTCGAACTTCACCGTCTTATATTATAACTTGACCCATACACTTGTGGTTAACACTTAAAGTGCGCATCATACACTCCCTCGACTGGCAATTTTTTATGCTCTCTAGTCTAGAGCACAACAGGTAGCGCAACAACGCTTTCAGCTATGTTGCTTTATTTTTAGGGTTTTCTTAGACTTTCTTCCATCTTTCGCTCTGCTTTTGCTCGATTTAGTCTTTTTAGCCTTTGACCTTTAATTTTTGCTATAATCCCTTGAACACCACTACCAAACACGTGAAATCTCATAAAACATCCATAATTTAATAGGATAAAAAGTAGTTTTTGGTGCTTTTCAAGGAGCACAGGCAATGCTACTGTTGGTACAAGAAAAATCCAAAGATTCAACCCTATTTATAAGAGGATGCGACCAAAAAAATTATAACTCAATGTAGGGTTACCACCACAAAATGCTAGAATCTTCAATATGCTTTGCCTACAATTTCATTTCATATTAAATGCTGATATATAAACTTGACTTAAAAGATTATCATTACACATTCTCTTTCTTCATACTTGCTTCATCCTCATTTGTAATCGTCTAAGCTATTTACTTTACGACGAAATAGATACAATTATAAACACACGATTTTGTAATAATAATTAGGTTGTTTTAATAATTAATTCATTCTCACTATCTTATACTTTCAATGTTGTTTCTTTTGTTTATGATGTTTTGACTTAATTTCCCTCGTTCCACGTTTGATTTATTATAGCTAAATTGTTTTGAGAGTTCTCAACTTCGTTGTTGCGGTCTATTCAAATGTTCCAAAACATTGTTCTTAAACTACCCTTATAGGCAAAATATAAGAAATAAGAAGAAAGAATTCAAGTATTCTAGTATGTCTCTTCTTAAATAATATTTCTATTATAGTGAACTAGCAATATAAATGAAAAATTAATCCATAATCCTTTTATCAAATAGATCTAGGTCAGTTTTAAGAACTTTTATTAAAAACAATTATTAGAAACTAAGTACATTGAAAAAACTTTGAAGTCCAGCACTAGAGGTTCCACACTATGATTTGAATACATGATATAGAATTGTGGGAATAGGATAAAGAAATTGAAAAATAATTGTTGCGGAAGGGTTTAGAGAGAAAATCTTTTAGAGACAGCACCAATTTTATCTTCTGCCTCAGTGTCTAATTTATATGGATAATGACATAATCTTTTTGGAAAAGTGCATTTTTGTCATAATAATTTATCCTTGACCTAGACAATATTTTGGGCTTAAACCCATTGTAATTTTAGCCACGATCTACTCCTCCCTCAGATCTGACAAACCAAAACATTATTGTCAAAACATCTCACAAACTAAAAATAAATTAAAATACTTACTCTATTATCGCTTTAAATGGAAGTATATAAAAAATTATTCACATTATGGTTGCCCGTGCTAACCTCAAAACTTCTTTCTCTTATTGCCAGTTTTGTTTCAATATTAAGTTATGTTAAGATTATGTAGATAGATTACTCAAACTTGGCATCGATCCATCTCTCGTACTTTGTTGTCATTCTTTTTGTATTTTTATCAATTTAACTTCACGATACTTTACATGCCACCTTGGACAGATACACAAGGCATCCATTTTGTGGTACTTTCGGAATTCATGACACTGTACTGTGGGATGAACTATATGCATCCAGAGCACATAATCCTCTACAGTTTGTTTAAATGTATATATATATTTTTTCACTGATCATATCAATCATTTAACACAATGAAGTTGATAATTTTTATAATACTTATGCAAAATGTCTATTGCCTTAAAATAAAAATTATTTTTGTGTTGTCATACATACAATTATATTAGGACGCAACATTCTTGTTTAGAAAGGACAACAACTGACTGCTCTCTAATTGCGAAGCATCTAGCTGGAGATGGTTCAAAAGCAATAACTATACATAAAGGTCAAATTCCGAAGGGATTTATTTGTGAGGCTTGTATAACCTCATATACTAAACTCTTAACTGACTTAACGAAAATATTACTTAATTTAGATTTAAATCTAACTAAGTTCTAACAATTAAGAAATAACTAGAACAAGTCCACCTAAAGAATAAATCAAATTTATATAACTAACTAAACTACTTTAACAAATGTTTTTTTTTCTTTAACAACACATATTCAAATTAAAGAGCCTATATAAAACATTGTTGATATCTTTTGCAAACATAGTCGAACTCCTTATTCCCTAGCGTCATTCATATACGAGTGTCGTTCCAAACACGTTAGAATGAAGAAAGCTTTTTCAATGAAAGGCATGTGCCTTTTGGTGCTCGTGATGAGTGTGGTTGTCAATGAAACTCAACTTGTGGAGGCAGTGAAATGTGAGGCAAAAGAACTGAGGCCATGTCTTTTTGCGTACACAATGTCGGTGGAGCCATCGTCAGCTTGTTGCAACAAGGTGAAGGAGCACAGGCAATGTTATTGTGGGTACAAGAAAAATCCAAAGATTCAACCCTATTTACAAAAGGATGCGACCACAAAAATTATATCTCAATGTGGGGTTGCCACCCCGAAATGCTAGAATCTACAATATGCTTGGCCTACAATTTCCTTTCATATTAAATGCTGATGTATACACCGGTTTTAAAAGATAATCATTACACATTCTCTTTCTTCATACCTACTTCACTCTCATGTCTAATCGTATAAGCTATTTACTTTATGAGGAAATAGTAAAAATTATAATCACACGATTTTAGTAAAAATAATTAGATTATTTTAATAATTAATTCATTCTCACTTTCTTGTACTTTTGATGTTGTTCCTTTTGTTTCTAATGTTTTGACTTCATTTCCCTCGTTCAATGTTTGGTTTATTGTAGTTAATTTGGTTTGAGAGGTCTCAACTTCGTTGCTGTGGTTTATTCAAACATTCCAAAAATTGTTCTTAAACTACCCTTATAGGCAAAATATAAGAAATAAGAAGAAAGACCTTAAGTATTCTAGTTTATCTCTACTTAGATAATATTTTTATTATAGTGAGCTAGCAATATAAATAAAAAATTAATCCATAATCCTTTTATCAAATAGATCAAGTTTGAGTAAGTAGCCTAAATAGTTAATAGTACATGGATCAGGTTGGGGACCTCTTCCTGGAGACTCTATTGAATACAGCCTGCTTCATGATTGTTACAAATGTTGTAAGGTGTCATAAATAAAGTGATCCTGATTTGTTCATGTAGAGACATATGAGCGGGGGTATTCTACATAATAAAATTGTGTAAGACTGACCCTGAAATAATCACTGTTACGTATTAATACCGTTTACGATTAACACTGATTAATTTCAATTGCTGATGACCTAGATAACTTGATCTAAATCTTGAGCTATCTATGAACTCCTGTTTATTTAGAATTATCCCTTGATCTGCATAGGTGAGAGTAAGCTCAATAGTGCTGCTCAACATTCCTCCCATTTTAGGGATAAGACTGGGTAGATAGTTGGGGACATAGGATTTGCAAGACGGAATTCACTCCTACCCAACTCAGGGATTATAGAGAGGTTGTTGCCACACCCCTTCCCAGATTACCCTCTTAACCTAGGAGTAGGTGCAACCTATACGTATATGCGTTATCCTGTATACTGAAGCATAATTGAAAACCTATTTAAATGTATAAATTTTTATACTGATGAGGACATTATAAGGAAATCATAAGTTACACACAAGGTTTCTCAGCAAATAATTTATCATACAGGTATATTTGTTCGGCATATGTTACAAAACCCTACACTCGTTATGCCATAATGATCATATACCACAAAATTTATGCTTAGACTGGTATTTACAACTACCCAGAGTACTATAGCCAAATAAGCCCAGACAAGGATCTTTTGTAGGCTAGGCGTCCCGGACACGCTCGCTTCCTGAAACAAACAACAATAAACAAAAGGCGTGAGCTTATGCTCAGTGAGTGACTAAATTATCAGTTTCAATTCAATCCTCGAATTCATGCTGATCATAAAACTACTATATAGCTTACTAGTACAATTTACTAGGCCACTCGTGACATTTAACAAGGAAACATAAACATTTATCTAATGAGTGGCGGAGCAAAGCTCAACGCTCTTAACCTCATACTTCGGCTGCTAGTATCCATATATTCATACGCCTTCACATTTAGTCCCTCGGCGTTTCAACTTCCAAGTGCTTTCTCATATTGTCCCTCAGCACTGAATCTCAATATTAAGTCACTGCTCAAGTGCCTTCACTCATGGTCCTTCAGCACTGAGCCATCATATATTGGTTTCTATATGCCTTCTCACGAGGTCCCTCGGCATTAGAAACTATCTCAGTCAATCTCATTAGTGCCTTTACTCATGGTCCCTCAACACTATGTATCATATATCTCCATAGGCCTTCACACAGGGTCCTTCGGCCATGGTTTGCATTTAAATAGCACACATATAGGAATTCCTATTATATACTCTCTTCCACTTGTACATTAATGCGATAGTATTTAGACAATTTGAGAGTCACTCACAGTTTGTCTTAGGCCCCGAGCAGATTGTATGCTTTTCTAAACTCTTCTTGGCCTGTAAAACACATTTCTCATTTTAGGTTTCCTTTGGACTCATTTTTCAAAATCATAGGTATGCTATTAATAACTAGCGATACTCTATGTTACTAGCGAGACTACCAGCGAGATTCACATTACTAGGTGTTACACTAGCGAAACTGGAGTGAATTAGACTAGTGATATCATCTTAAGGAGTGATAACTAGCGAGACTTCAGCGAGAGTTGTGAGACGCAGAGCTCCTTTGCGTTTATTAGTGACACCCGTTCTGCTGCTCACTCTTCCGCTCCTTAGCGATATAACTGTCTAGCGACACTTGATATCACAGTTTCCTTCCTTCCTTCAAACTTCTTCCTTTATCCTATTAAAACCATATTACAGCCAAAATCAAAACTTCCAATCTTGTAAAGTAGTGAGTTCTCTAACTTACCTCAAAATTTCAGGCCATGATTCATCCTCATTTGAGAATTATTCCCAAATAACTTCGTTGTCCTGTTTTGCTTAGCAGTTCAACTCCGCTTACTTCTTCCTAGAGATTAACACATTTTCGCTCGGTTTTAGCTTACACATCCCTCATAAAAGTTGCTAAGAATTAATTCAACTTACTTACCTCAAAATTTCAGTTCTTGCTTCAACACCCTCAGTTCACTCTCCTTCAAACACCAATTGGTGTTCAAGTCTATCGGCAACGATCAAGCTTCTGGTTCCAGCTTCAAAATCATCATGAAACTGATCTGATTTCTACTCAAATTCTATTCAAGTACTTTCTTCTACCTCTCCTCATTGTTCGTCTGCGAAATAGAGTTAATCTGAGTTCAGAAATGTATCCAAAAGGCTTAATTATTCGATGCACTCCTTTATATGTCAATATAAATCACCGACTTACCAGTTCTAACTTCATCCTTCTTCTAGAATTAGCCAGTGCCACCTTCCACGCATGGCTTCGGCAACGCATAGTCTTCACTTACTATGCCACTGATTGCTTCACGTTGGATAGTTGATTACCGCATGGCCCTCTCGGCCACTTTTCTACGTCGGACGCATACCATTCTTCAACGCATAGGCTATCTCAACGCATAGCGATGCCAACTTCTAGCACATAGTAGCCTTCAACGCATATTTCTATTAACAAATATGGCACCCTCTCCCTTCACATCTTTCTCCCCGATGAGCTGCCCTCTTCAACACATGCTTATCAGCGGCAACTCTTGTCAATCTTAAATATCCCTCAACCCATGGTCACTCATCGCATGGCCAACACTTAACCATTTTCACTCTCCCCCAACTCAGCAAATTTTCTTTACTTACTTGCCCCATAATTTCTTTTTACTTACTTTCTCTTAATAACAAGTACAGGGCTTACAGTTGTTCTCTTAAGTACTGTTCCCAGATCTTGAACAAAGGGCCCCATCCTCTCACTAGCTCGAGAGGGAATGGATCTTGAACAAATATGTTGGCTTTTTGGCCCTTAATCTCAAATTAATTAATTTTAATGGATTGATTAATTAGTGTTTTGATGATAACAAACCTGATCTTATTTATTAACCATTTGAGTATTTTGAAGTTTTTATTGTGTGGAGCTTGGAACAACGGTTCCAATGCAATTTGAATCACTCAAATCAGAGTTCAAACGAAGAAGATATGACCGAAACAAGCGTAATGAAAAAATCCCGAGCTGATGACGTGGCAGATTATTTTAATCAAAGTGGACAAATTAAAACGTGTCACTTGGAGTAATGGAGAAGTGACAATTGTTGGATTTTTTATTTTTGGATTGATGTTAAAAAGAAAATGATTTTAAAAAGAAAATGAATTTAAAAAAAGAAGATGAATTTAATATTATTATATATGTTTGTGTCTAACGCTAGTTGCTTTCTAAAAAGATTAATTTAATATTATTATATGTTAAATCTCCACCATTCAATTTTCTTTTACAAAGATCTAATGGTCCAAATTAATTTGGTTTTCACTCACTTTCATTTCTTTTTAAACACTTCATCTTCTTCAAAAAGTTTTTCCAACTTTTACAACTTTACAATCCTCAAAAATTGAAAAAGGTCACCATTGTTGCTCTTTCTCCAAGCTTTCAAATTTCTTTCTTTTCATCTTATTCTAGAGAGATACTTTTATTGTATTGTGAGAATTGAGTATTATGAGTTCAAATTTGTACATCTACTTTTTTTTTTTTAAAGAGTTTTAGTGTGTGATTTAAAGCTTCAAGAATATTGTAACAGTTGGATCCTAACCCATTGAAAGGATCGGGTTCGCTCTTGAACTCAAAAAAAAGGAGCAAGGTAGTTGTTCGGCTCTCATCCCTGGAAAGAGTCAAAGGAGATTTTTTAATCGAAATCCCAAGAGGCGCTTGGGAAAGTGGATGTAGGTCGAGTTTGACCGAACCACTATAAAAATCACGGTGTCTTCTTCTCCAACTCTTTCTCAATTAATTTTGCATTCAATTTTTAGTAGCATGTTATAGATTACTATCCTTCTTGTTGAGATTGATTGAATTTTGTGTTTTATATATTATTATCAATCTTGATATTTAGCATCGATTAAGGTTTTATTAATTTAATTCAAAAATTAATTCAATTAGTTTAAATTGAGCATATTTAGGAATAAGTTTAATTAAATCCTATTCACCTCCCCTCTAGAGTTGCCATACTGGTCCAACATTTGGTATCAGAGCAAGGTTGCTCATCTTGAAATTTTATTTTCTTGATAAACTTTATTGTTGTAGCATTATGGCAAACCTAGTGGCAAGTGGAATTATTGAAGGTAAATCTACTTCTAGACCTCCTTTATTTGATGGGTCAAATTATGCATATTGGAAAGCTAAAATGAAAATCTATTTGCAACCTATTGACTATAATTTATGGCTACTTGTTACTAAAGATCCATATATTCCCATGAAAAAGGTTGATAATGCTGATAAGCCTAAATTAGAAGAAGAGTATGATGAAAATGAAATGAAAAAGTGTTCTTTAAATGCTAAGGCTATAAATTGCATGTATTGTGCTTTGAGCAAAGATGAATTTAATAGAATATCTATGTGTTCTTCTGCTCAAGAAATTTGGAATACTCTTGAAATTACTCATGAAGGAACAAATTAAGTTAAAGAGTCCAAAATTAGCATGCTTGTCCATAATTATGAATTGTTTAAGATGGATGCTAATGAGTCTATAACGGATATGTTTACTAGATTTACTAACATCATAAATGCTTTGAAGGGCCTTGGTAAAGTCTATACAACTTCGAAAATGTTAGAAAAATTTTGAGGTCTCTACCTAAAACTTGGGAAGCAAAGGTGACGGCGATCCAAGAAGCAAATGATCTCACTAAACTTTCGTTAGAGGAACTCATTGGTTCGCTCATGACCCATGAGATCACTATGAAGAAGCACTTGGAGGATGAGTCCAAAAAGAAGAAGAGTATTGCATTAAAGACTATCTCCTTCGAAGTTGACTCCGAAGATGAGGATGCCCTTGATGAAGATGACATTGCCTATTTTTCACGTAAGTACAAAAATTTCATTAAGAGGAAGAAGAAATTCAAGAAACACCTATCAACCCAAAGAGAGTCAAAAGGTGAGAAGAGCAAAAAGGATGAGGTGATTTGTTATGAATGCAAAAAGTCGGGTCATGTAAGAACGAATTGTCCTCTCCTCAAATCATCTAAGAAATCCAAGAAGAAGGCAATGAAGGCTACTTGGGATGATAGTAGTGAAAGTGAAAGTGGATGTGATGTTGAAGAAGTGGCACGCATTTGCCTCATGGCTCATAGTGACAAAGATAATGTACTTGATGATGAGGTAAATCTAGAACCGCCTTCTTACGATGAATTGTTTGAAACTTTTAAGAGTGTGCAAAAGGATTTAGAAAAACTTAGCTCTAAATATGTTGTGCTTAAGAAAAAAATACAATGCATTTTCTAGTGAAAATAACTCTTTACTTGACAAAATTGCTTGTTTTAAAGATAAGGAGCATGTTGTGCAAATTGATGAAATGAAGGTCTCTTGTGATAAGCATGCTTGTGTTTGTGATGAGAAAAAATGCTTTGCTTGATAAATTTAGATTTCTTGAGCATGATAGTTGTTAGAAAGATAATTTGATTAAATTGCTTAAGGAAAAAGAATTAAATGCTTTACAAGAACTTGATAAAGCTAAAGAGTCCATTAAAAAGTTGACAATAGGTGCTCAAAGGTTGGACAAAATAATTGAAGTAGGCAAGCCTTATGGTGATAAGAGAGGTTTAAGCTATATTGATGAATGCTCTACTCCAAGTTCTAAAACTATATTTGTTAAAGCATCTTCTATTGTGCCTAATATGCCTAATGTTGTGTCTAATAATGCTAAATCTAGTTTTGCGCCTATATGTCATAATTGTGGTGTTGAAGGTCATATTAGACCTAAGTGCTTTAAATTGAAGTACGCGCATAATACTTCTTCAAGAAGAAATTTTTCTCAAAGAGCAAAGTTCTACAATGCTCCAAAAGAGAATTTCTCCAAGAAAAGTAAAGTGCACAAATTTTTCTTGAAAGATAGATCCTTGCATAATTTTGCTTGTTTTTCTTGTGGCAAGTATGGACATAAAGCTTATTCTTGTTACTTGTCTACATCCAATGCTTTTAATGCAAATGCAAAAATGAAATGGATCCCAAAGTTTATAAATACTAACACTCTTGAACCCAAACAAGTATGGTTACCAAAGAATCAAACTTGAAATTTTTATCTGTAGGTTTGTTTGAAAGCCTCCAAGAAAAATAGATGGTACTTGAATAGTGGTTGCTCAAGGCACATGACAGGAGACCGATCCAAGTTTATTTCTTTCTCTAGAAAGGATGGAGGCATGGTAACCTTTGGTGACAACAAGAAAGGTAAAATAATTGGTAAGGGTGATATAGGTAATGAGTCTTCTATTTATATTGAAAATGTACTTTTAGTTGATGGTTTAAAGCATAATTTACTTAGTATTAGTCAATTATGTGATAAAGGATTTAGAATTGTTTTTGATAAAAAGAATTGTATCATTGAAAATGCTAGTGATAGAAAAATCTTGTTCATTGGAAATATAGATGGAAATGTATACACTATTGATTTGAATGATTGCCCTATTAGTGACAAATGTCTTTCGGCTTTGCATGATGATTCTTGGTTATGGCATAGAAGATTAGGACATGCTACCATGCACTTAATTTCAAATATTTCCAAGAATTCTTTGGTTAGAGGTCTTCCTAAATTTAAATTTGAAAAGGATAAAGTTTGTGATGCTTGTCAAATGAGTAAGCAAACTAAGTCCTCTTTCAAGCCTAAAAATGTGATCTCTACTTCTAGACCACTAATACTATTACACATGGGCTTATTTGGTCCTTCTAGAATTGGTAGCTTTGGATGGAACTATTGATGTAGGCTTGTGGTATCCTAGAAATGTTGAGTTTAATTTGGTAGGATATTCCGATGTAGATTTTGCCAGTAGCTTACTTGACCGTAAGAGTACTAATGGGACTTGCCAATTTCTTGGTAGTTCCTTAGTATCTTGGTTTAGTAAAAAGCAAAATTCGGTTGCTTTATCCACTACCGGAGCGCAATATATTGCAGTTGCTAGTTGTTGTGCACAAATTCTTTGGATGAAAAAAACTCTTTGTGATTTTGGATTAAAATTTGATACTGTTCCCATATTTTGTGACAATACTAGTGCTATTAATTTGACTAAAAATCCTATACATCATTCTAGGACTAAGCATATTGATATTAGACATCATTTTATTAGAGAACATGTGCAAAATGGTCATATTACTCTTGAATTTGTGAGTTCTAATAATCAATTAGCAGATATTTTTACCAAGCCTTTGAATGAAGAAAGCTTTTGCAAAAATAGGCTTGAACTTGGTATCATTTGCTGTGACGCATCTTGATTTTCTATCTTACTATATATTATTATAGAATGCATATTTTTAGGGGGAGCTTTTCACTTAATTTATATATGAATTTCATGTTAAAATGAAATTGATTCCTACATGTTGGTTAATTGTTGTGTGTCCCTCTTAGATATATAGTTTATCCTCCTTGGGGGAGTTATGCATATTGTTTATTATTTTAGGGGAGTAATTATCTTTGAAATAAATTTTAATTTTTTTAAAAAAATTAATTGATATTTCTATCTCAAGTTGATATGTGTTAAATGTCTTTTTGTCCCTGTTAAGAGGGAGTATTCAATTGATTTTAAAAGTGGGAGAAATCTGTGAAATTGGTTTTTATCTTGAGCTTGGTTGATACTCTATGATGCTTCTTAAATTTACAATGTTGTTTGTTGTATTACTTTTAGAGGACATGTTGATAGCAGAAGAATTGCAAAATTATGTGTTCATGTTTTTAAGGAAAACTTTCATGTCATTGCTTATTTTTCTTAATTGCTTTTTTTGATTGATTCCAAAAGGGGGAGAGGTAATAAGAAAAATGAAAAACATATTAGTATTGAATATCTTTGTTGCTATTGAATTGTGAATTGTTGTTGTTGCTATTGAATTGTGAATTGTTGTTATTGAAACATATCATTTGTTTACAAGTGTATTAAAATTATGTATGTGTGTTGATTGTGATTTAAGTTCATATTTTATATCGCACAACACTTTGGGTTTCACTTTTCTGGAGTTGTTTATCATCATCAAAAAAGGGGGAGATTGTTGGCTTTTTGGCCCTTAATCTCAAATTAATTAATTTTAATGGATTGATTAATTAGTGTTTTGATGATAACAAACCTGATTTTATTTATTAACCATTTAAGTGTTTTGAAGTGTCTATTGTGTGGAGTTTGGAACAACGGTTCCAATGCAATTTGAATCACTCAAATCGGAGTTCAAACGAAGAAGATATGACCGAAACAAGCTTAATGGAAAAATCTCGAGCTGATGACGTGGCAGATTATTTTAATCAAAGTGGACAAATTGAAATATATCACTTGGAGCAATGGAGAAGTGACAATTGGTGGATTTTTTTATTTTTGGATTGATGTTAAAAAGAAAATGATTTTAAAAAGAAAATGAATTTAAAAAAAGAAGATGAATTTAATATTATTATATATGTTTGTGTCTAACGACTAGTTGCTTTTTAAAAAGATTAATTTAATATTATTATATATTTGTGTCTAACGGCTAGTTGAGTTTAATTCTCCACCATTCAATCTTTTACAAAGATCAAATGATCCAAATTAATTTGGTTTTCACTCACTTTCATTTCTTTTTAAACACTTCATCTTCTTCAAAAAGTTTTTCCAACTTTTACGACTTTACAATCCTCAAAAATTGAAAAAGGTCACCATTGTTGCTCTCTATCCAAGCTTTCAAATTTCTTTCTTTTCATCTTATTCTAGAGAGATACTTTCATTGTATTGTGAGGATTGAGTATTATGAGTTCAAATTTGTACATCTACTTTTTTTAGAGAGTTTTAGTGTGTGATTTAAAGCTTCAAGAATATTGTAACAGTTGGGTCCTAACCAGTGGAAAGGATCGGGTTTGCTCTTGAACTCGAAAAAAAGGAGCAAGGTAGTGGTTCGGCTCTCATCCATGGAAAGAGTCAAAGGAGATTTTTTAATCGAAATCCCAAGAGGCGCTTGGGAAAGTGAATGTAGGTCGAGTTTGACTGAACCACTATAAAAATCACGGTGTCTTCTTCTCCAACTCTTTTTCAATTAATTTTGCATTCAATTTTTAGTAGCATATTATAGATTACTATCCTTCTTTGTTGAGATTGATTGAATCTTGTGTTTTATATATTTTTATCAATCTTGATATTTAGCATCAATTAAGGTTTTTATTCATTTAATTCAAAAATTAATTCAATTAGTTTAATTTGAGCATATTTAGGAATAAGTTTAATTAAACCCTATTCACCCCCACTCTAGGGTTGCCATACCGGTCGAACAAAATATATCTACAGTGAGGAGAGTGCAGCTACGGGCTTTAGTGGAGTGTCCCGTTAGTTAACGAATGTTGGTTAACTAGGTTAAAGAGTTTGGCTGGTTAATCTCGGAACATTGTAGCTCATAATCTGTAGGTCCATTAGGTCCCTCTACTAGCTCATAAATGGACTAAAATCTTAGATAGTGTGGTGAATGAGTTTGAACCATTCAAATCTTGGCTTAAGAAATTAAAAAGTCAGACTTTAATTACGAATTAAACAGACAAATAGAGTTAATTATAATATTTAAATATGATTTAAATATTAATCATATGAATAGGGATTCATATCAGTTTTTTAGAAAAATCGGGACAAGTGGGAAAAATAATATTATTTTAATATTAAATAATAAAATAATATTATTTTAATTAATTAAATATTAAATTATATTTACTTAATTACTTTTTTTTTTTTGAAATTACAATTGAATTTTAATTCAATTTTTGGAAATTCATTAAAAAATTGATTTTTGAAGATTAGATTTTCCAACTAACTAAGTTAGGAGCTTGGTTGTCTTCTTCACAATTAACCAGCAAATTAACCATTTTGTATTGTCAAATTTTGATGCAATTGGATTGCATGTTATTCTTTAATAAATAGAGATGATTTTTGCAAAAAAATAGTTAAGAATTTTGTGAAATTAAGAGTTAATTTTGCAAAATTCCATCCATTGTTCATCTTCTTCCCAACGTTCATTCCTTCTCAAATTCACCACAAATTTGGATCCCACCATCCAAACTAAGCCTAGAGAATAGTAAAGAAGAATCTTGTGGTGGTCTACAACCAAGTGGTGCTCAAATTCATCAAGAATTGAAGAAGAATTTGAAGCTTCAAGGGTAAGTGTTCTTGAAACTTTTATTTTTTCTTTTTTAATCAGCTTTGATACCAATCGTAGGATAAATGAGCATGCAGCGGAAGTTAATTTGATCAATTTTCAGTATTGTAAATAGCCTTAACTCTGGTTGGTTTTAATTTATATAAGTTATTATTTAAGTTTGCAGAACAAATTTGTACACCTTTTTTAGTAATGAACACTTCATTAATTCCAAAAGAAACTTTGTACATATGTTCAATCAAACAAGAAATAGGTATTAAATTCCTCTTGCAAGAGGGTACATACAAAACATTTTCTAAGTATATATATCTATTTCGAAAAAATAACTTAACATCTCCTACTGCAAAAGTTGAGATGAGCTCCCCTAATCGAACTTAGAGAGTTATCTCACCATCTTCTAATTGTTTCTAGGAACTAATTTCCTGAAAAGATGAACAAACATGATTAGTGACCCCTGTATCCAGTATCCAAGTAGAATCATTATTCTCCACTATGCATGATTATTTTAGTTTTATGAGTGTTGATATAATTAGTTATGTTAATTGATGAAATGGATATGAATGTTATGGTTTTTTGAATTGTTTATTTTATAATTGTTATAAAATAAATTAGAATTTTAAAATATATAACAAAGATAATTGCATGCTCACCTAGGGTAAAACCGATGCAACTCAAATCAACCTTTTTTAATAGTTAAAATTAGGTCGATATCTTGTAAAATTTTGTTTACAAAACTCACCCAAAAAAATCTTGTCTAAGGCTGGAGGTATTTAAGTTGACAATTTACGGAACACCTCCTACCTGGGGATCGAGTTGGTGTCTAAGTAGAGTTAAACCGATTTTATGAGCATGCGAGAGCAGTGTAAGGTGAGTCAAATTGGCTTAAATCACTTAGACATCATTGGTTAAAACAAACTAGTATAAACGTTATAAGGGTTCGTAGTTTAATTGGATTTAGAGTTAATAAACAATTAATTCACTTGAATAATTTCATATGTACTAAAATTCACTTATTTACAAAAACTACGAGTTTTATGACATACAACCCAACAAATGCCACTTGGACTAAAACTCCTAGTGGGTTACAACAAAGTTGAGTACAATAAGAAAAATCTAAATACAATAAACTAAGACATCACATACCCACACATGTTTGATTTATTATAGCTAATGGGGTTTCAGAGGTCTCAACTTCATTGTTGCGGTTTATTCCGACATTCAAAAAATTGTTCTTAAATTACCTTTATAAACAAAATATAAGAAATAAGAAGAAAGGCTCTCAACTATAGTTTGTCTCTACTTAGATAATATTTCTATTCTAGTGAACCAGCAATATAAATGAAAAACTATCCATAATCCTTTTTAAAAATAGATTGAGGTCAGTTTTAAGATCTTTTTAGTTAAAAAAATATATATTAGAAACTAAGTACGATGAAAAAACTTCGAAGACAAACACTAGAGGTTCCACACTATGATTTGAATACACGATAAAGGTTTGTGGTAATACGATAAAAGAAATTGAAAAATAATTGTTGCATAAGGGTTTAGAGAGCGCATCTTATAGAGGGAGACACAAATTTTTTTCTTTTGCCCCTGTGTCTAATTTATATGGGTCCTAACAGAATCTTCTTCAAAAGCGCATTTTCGTCTTAATAATTCATCCTTTACCTAGATGATATTTTTGGGCTTAAGCCCATTGTACACTCGAATCTCAAAAGCCAAAACATTATTGTCAAAAATTCTCACGAACTATAAATAAATTAGAGTATTTACCCTGCTAGCACTTTAAATGAAAGTATATAAAAAATTACTCGCATTATTATTGCCCCTACTAACCTCGAAACTGCTTTCTATTATTGCCTTTTTCAATTTATATTAAGTTATGTTTAGATATACAGATAAATTACTCAAACTTGGCATCCATCCACCTTTCGCACCTTGTTCTCA
The DNA here is from genome assembly GCA_031780015.1 of Citrullus colocynthis. Classification (NCBI taxonomy): domain Eukaryota; kingdom Viridiplantae; phylum Streptophyta; class Magnoliopsida; order Cucurbitales; family Cucurbitaceae; genus Citrullus; species Citrullus colocynthis. The sequence continues at coordinate 842,075 of QLSR01000200.1, forward strand.
TTCGTTTTGTATTTTTATCAATTTAACTTCACACTATATACAGAAGATACAGAATCAATATGCTTAACACCCCCCCCCCCCCCCAAACTCAAGATGCCTCAAGGGATAAGATCTGGAGTTTGGATACTAAGTATCGGAATCCCACAGTGGTGTGGGACTTCGTAAGAAGATCCGCGATCTAAAGCTCTGAGGAAATGTATGGCATTGAACCTTGTAGAAAGTGATGGCGAACGAAGTGCCCTAAGTGAGTAAGGCTATTTCGATATGTTTTGTTCGCTCATGATGAAGCTGCAAGGCGTATGAAGGGAGCGACGACCCTTCTTGAAGATCACTCCAAAAGATCAACCTAACCTAGCCCAACCTACTTAAACAACCTAAAGGCTTGGCCTGGTCTGAAGGAAGAAGAAAGTCGACCTTGTAGAGAAGCGGATTAGAGATGATCATAGAAAATGTGAAATATTTGATAGGATCCGTTTCGGGAACGTAGAATGTCAGAGAAATTCAAATGTTATAAAAAGTAAATCTATCGATCCAAACTGATTTCTTACAAGAGAAAGCTGGCCCGAAACAAAAGAAAAGGAACTTAGCCGACATCGACCACTCTTAGGAAACTAGGCTGGACGGACTGCGGGGCTACTCAATCAGACAACCAGACTGCCTATCCAGACCAGATTACCATACTCACTAAGAGACTTGCTTGCTTCCAAGACTTGACTGCAACCTTACCACAATAGGACGAAAGGGAAATGGCCCTTCTTCAAGGTTAAGCTACCTTACCTTAGTCGACTAAGCAAGTGAGACGGGTAGACCACCCGGAAGGAAAGTAGTTTGTTGTTCAGTCTTGGTATGCGGTATTGTCCAAGNAAGGGAAATGGCCCTTCTTCAAGGTATACTTTACATGCCACCTTGGACAGGTACACACGAAATCAATTTTGTGGTATTTTTGGAACTACTGACCTTGTATCATGGGATAAACTATATGCATGCATAACACATAATCGTCTATAGTTAGTTTAACTGTTTATATTTTCTTTTTTATTGATCATAGTAATCACTTAAAACAAAGAAGTTGATAATTTTCATAAGACTTATGTAAAATGTCTATTTCCTGAAAATAATGATTACTTCTGTGTTCTCATACATACAATTATATTACCATTCAACATTCTTTGCTCGAAACGATAGCAACTGAATGCTCTCTAATTGTCAAGCATCTAGTAGGAGATGATTCAGAGGCAATAGTTATAAACAAAGGTCTAATTCTAAACTGATGTATTTGTCAGGGTTGTATAACGCCCAATACTAAACTCTAAACTAACTTAACCAAAATATTACTTAAGTTAGATTTAAATCTAACTAACTTCTAACAATTAACAAGTAAACTAGAACAACTCCACCTTAAGAATAAATCGAATTTATATAACTGACTAAACTACTTTAACAAATGTGTTTTTTCTTTAACAACACCTATGCAAATTAACGAGCCTATATAAAACATTTTTGATATGTTTTGCAAACATAGTCGAACCCCTTCGTCCTCAGCGTCATTCACATGCGAGTGTCGTTCCAAACACATTAGAATGAAGAAAGCTCTTTCAATGAAAGGCATGTGCCTTTTGGTGCTCATGATGAGTGTCGTTGTCAATGAAACTCAACTTGTGGTGGCAGTGAAATGCGAGGCAAAAGAACTGAGGCCATGTCTTTTTGCGTACACAATGTCGGTGGAGCCATCATCAGCTTGTTGCAACAAGGTGAAGGAGCACAGGCAATGTTATTGTGGGTACAAGAAAAATCCAAAGATTCAACCCTATTTACAAGAGGATGCAACCAAAAAAATTATATCTCAATGTAGGGTTGCCACCCCGAAATGCTAGAATCTTCAATATGCTTTGCCTAAAATTTCATTTCATATTAAATGATGATGTATACACTAGTTTTAAAATATGATCATTACTCATTCTCTTTCTTAATACCTGCTTCACCCTCATGTTCAATCGCCTAAGCTATTTACTTTATGATGAATTAGTAACAATTATAATCACCCGATTTTAGTAATAATAATTAGATTGTTTTCATAATTAATTCATTCTCACTTTCTTGTACTTTCGATGTTGTTTCTTTTGTTTCTAATGTTTTGACTTCATTTCCCTCGTTCAATGTTTGATCTATTATAGCTAATTTGGTTTGAGAGGTCTATTCAAACGTTCCAACAATTGTTCTTAAACTACCCTTATAGGCAAAATATAAGAAATAAGAAGAAAGACCTCAAGTATTCTAGTTTGTCTCTACTTAGATAATATTTCCATTATAGTGAACCAGCAATATAAATGACGAACTATCCATAATCCTTTTCTAGAATAGATCGAGGTCGGTTTTAAGATCTTTTTAATTGAAAAAAATGATTACAAACTAAGTACATTGAAAAAACTTCGAAGACCAACACTAGAGGTTCCACACTATGATTTGAATACGTCTTATCAATCCGGGGATCAAAAGGGAGAAGGTTAGTATTGTCACGAGGGATAAACCGACAAAATTATCAACCAAAATAATATACACCTCAAAGTAATATCTATCAATTTTTATGAATATTAAGTAGTAAAAACAGTTCTTTGGATCTCCGACAACGGCGCCAAAAACTTGATGCACACTTTCCATGTTACCACAAGTGTACGGGTCAAGTTATGATATAAGACAGTTAAGTTCGAATATTGTTCCACTGAGGATCCAATTGTGAAGATTTAAACTACTTAACTATTCTAGAATCGAATCAACTTTATTTGAGGATTGGATCTTAAGTTGTGATTTTTGAAAAACTAAAAACGAAAGCAAGTAAATGTGAAACACAAGAGTCAAAGAGAGTTCTTGGTTATTGAATCATTGTTTAATTCATTATGCAACATTCTAGGGTTCATGGATTTTATTGCAATTCATATGCTTAAGTCTAGAAACATAAATCCAAATTATTTTCTATCAAAAACAACATTTTCCCATGCAACCCAACTGATTACTAATATCTTGAAACCAATATAAATTACATGGCATTAGGCGTAACCTTTAGCAACTTTCATTGTTAACCTAACTATTTGCATGATAGGTTAACAACAATTCATTGTTATAGATCTAATTAGGCATACAATTATCTCAACCATACATTTAACCTGACATTCAACTATGGTCATCCAACAAGAATTAAGCACAATAACAATGAAAAGTATATTCATTACAACAAAACCATGAAGAGTCTACAATATCAACATAACTTTATAAACAATTAATCTATACCCTAAAACTAAATAGTTTAGCCACTCATAGCTTTAAGCAACATGTTCACTGACAATTTAAGCATAGAAAAAGTGTAAAAAAGGAAGCTCTTGATTGAGGAAGAACCGCCAAGATGTCCTTAGTCTTCACGTCGGGAACTTAAACGTTACCAAAACTCTCTCAAACTCTTGTCTCTCTTCCTTGCAGCCAACTCACTCTTTGGGACTCTTTATTTCTTTGATTTCTCTTATTTTTCTTATGTCTTTTGATGTCTTTAGGGTTGCTGGAAACCCTCCAATTTATAGAGTTGGCCACCCAAAATTCTTTCCCAAATTGTTAATTCTTCAAATAAGGAAAGTTGGTGCCGCGGCGCTGGTCAAGGGTGTTGTTGTGCATAAAATGGTGGCGTCGCCAACCTGTGCTTCATTAAAACCTACCCTCGGCGCCGAGCTGCAACCTCGCGCCAACGCTACTGCGCTATACTTGAATGATGCTCTCGAGAAAAAGCGTCGTAGCAGTGTCGAGCTGGTGCTGCTGCACTTCTCTGTTTTTGGCAATTGGTGATTCTTTTCTCTTTTTCACTTGATTTTTGCTCGGTTTAGTTCTTTTAGCTTTTGATTCTTGTTTTTTTTTTTGTTTTGATGTGAAAACCACTAACAAGCAAGTGAAATCTAATAGAAACTTCCTTAATTTTGGAGAATAAATAACACTTTTCAAGCACTTTTCACCACCCCAAACTTAGAGATTTACTAGTCCCGAGCAAGGAATAGAATGAAATAAACGGAGTTTAAATGAAAAGTGTGCTATCTACTCAAGTTTCAGAGAGTAGCATTGAAGAGCTTAAGTAGAAACATGCAAGCATACCTATATTGATATGATCATTCAAGGCCCAATCTTGCTTTCTCCCATGTGTGTGTACAAGCCTCATTCAATTCAAAATGCTAAAACTCAAATTGGGACTTAAGAGAGCTTCCTTAGTTTTCCCCCTACTCTGGCTCATGCACCAATTTTCAAGCATCCACACATTTCAAGCGAGTAATATGTCCACTAAGGTGCCATTCAATCATATTTTTCATGGGCCCTACACTTGCATTCTTTTACCTAGGGGCACTAGCTTTCACACATTCACTGTAGGTACTCGTACCTAGTCAATTCTCAGGCATCCTTACTGATCACAGCAAATGCAGCTCTTTTTACCCCCACCCATGCATACTCATTACAAGTTTAACATTTAAAAGGATAGACATGTAAAGCTCATATAATTTGTGTACATTTTTTTTTCTCAAAGGCATGTATACTCTTTTCTTTTTTCTTAGTCTAAGATTACAAACCATCATGCATTTCAACTCTCTAACCGGTGGGGCCTATCGGAATGATAATCAAATACACCCAACTTAATCCTTTTTTCAGTTAAAGATTTTAAATTAAAGTGGCTATGTGCTCATGACTACGGGAGATTTTAAGAGGGGCTTAAATGAATTTAACTCAAGATAATGCTATCCTATTTCCACAATAAGTCATCTATCATGCAAATTTGGATCTCATCATGGGCAATCAACATCAAAGCACACAACCATAAAAACATTCCCATTATCTTTAAAAACTTGAATGTTCAAAAGAATTTCAAAATTTCATTAAGATGCATATGATCATTAAAACCTCACAAACATGCATAGCAGGATAAGAAAACACACAAAAGTACGAGTGACACCTCCCACCCCAAACATAGAATCATGCATTGTCCTCAATGCATAAGAGCATCGAACAAAGAAAGAACAAGCCTGGGAGCAATCAGGAAGCCACCAAAAAGGCTTGATGTAAGGAGTACTTTTTGTGATGAACCAAGATCCTGAAAAATAAGAAAGCATATGAGTGATTCTATGATTATTTGAAACTAAAAAAGAAAAATAAAGAAAGCATTGGGTTGCCTTCTAATAAGCACTTGCTTTAAGGTCTTTTAGCTAGACCGAACCAATGGATCATTCAATGAAAGCAAGGTTCTCAATTTGACATTCTTCATCACTAATATAGTGCTTCAAACATTGACCATTCACTTTGAAGGTTGTTCCATCATTGCTTTGCAACTTCACGGCTCCATGTAGGGACACCTTCACAATGACAAAGGGTCCCGACCAACGTCACAGACTTGTTGAAGTAGTTCAACACATTGTTGTACGTAGAACCGATTGTGGAACCATCCGAGGATTTCAGTGAGTCCTGGAAATAGGATCAAACAATAGGGGGCTGTAGCACTGACCTCTTTTTTTATTGATTCAATACAATTAGGGGAAAAGATCGTACAGTTCCATACCGAGACAAGAGAAAGTCTCAACGGATCCTCCGTGGGCTGGGCATACCTCTTCTGTGCGTCTTTCTCGTGGCAGGAACAGAACAACAGGGAAAGACCCGGCCGACCCGCCCCTTACTATTAAAAGCTCTAGGGCGAGCTTTATTTAAGAGAGAGTCCTAAGCTTACCTAGAAACAAACATAAATGTGAGTTGAAAAGTAAAACTTTTTGTCTAGGAAGAAAGGTCCGTGAGGTGATCTTCTTGTCATGCCATCTAGTAGTGCGTTCCTTGTAGAGTTTGGCATTCTCATAGGCTTTTGCATGGAATTCATTAAGTTCCAGGAGGTGCTTCTTACCGGCCTTCTTAAAATCCATGTTCAACTTCTTGATGGCCCAATAAGCTATATGCTCGAGCTTTACTGGTAAGTGAAAAGCGCTTGAACAGTGCTTTCTATTCTCTAAAATTAAAGGAGTTTATACTAGATTTTACGTGTTTGCTAGTGGTTTTCATGACAAAATAAAGAAAAGAAGAATTGAAAGCCAAAAGATAAAAAGCCAAAATCCAATGGAAAAAAGAAGAAAAATACAAAACTGCCAAAAACACCGGCGTTGCCACGATGCTTTTTCCCGACAGTGGCCGTTGCCTTCAGGGCAGTAGCACCATCGTGACACTGTGGCACGGCGCCGAGGATACGTTATTATGATGCATAGTGCGGCGACGCCATCTTTCAATCATGGTTAGCATAGCAGCGCTATTTTATGGCACTGTGGCACCATCTTTCCATATTTGAAAATTCAACGTTTTTGGAAAGAATTTTGGACGACCAACTCTATAAATTGGTGGGTTCTCAGGAGCCCAAAACACACCAGGAGACATAAGAAGAAGAAAATTGAGAGTTCAAAGAGTGAGTTAGCTGCAAGAAAGAGAGAAAAGAGTTCGAGAGAGAGTCGTAGTGTTGTTCAAGTTCCAACATGAAGACCAAGGACATCTTGACGGTGCTTCCTCAATCAAAAGCCTCTTTTCAGTAGAGTTTCCCTTTCTTTACACTTTTTTTTTTTTTTAATATTATTATGAACATGTTGTTTGAAGCTATGAGTGGCCAAACTCTTTAGTTTTAGGGTTTTGATGAATTGTTTATGAAGTTGTGTTGATATTGTAGACTCTTAATGGTTTTGTTGTAATGATTATCCTTTTCTTTGTTATTGTTCTTAAATTTTTGTTGAATGGCCATCTTTGAATGTCAAGTTAGATGTATGGTTGAGATTATTTTATGTCTAACTAGATCTATAACAAAGAATTGTTGTTAATCTATCATGAAAATAGTTAGGTTAACAATGAAAGTTGCTCAAGACTACTGTTAATGCCATGTAATTTGTATTGATTTCAAAAAATTAGTAATCAATTGAGTTGCATGAGAAAATGTGGTTTTTGAGAGAAAATAACTTGCATTTATGTTTCTAGACTTAAGCATATGAATTGCAATAAAATCCATTAACTCTAGAATATTGCATGATGAAGTAAACAAGGATTCTTTATCCTAGAACTCTCTTGACTCTTGTGTTTCTTATTTACTTGCTTTCCCTTTTAGTCTTTCTAAAATTACAACTTAAACTCCAATTCTCATAAAATTGATTCAATTCTAGAATAGTTAAGTAACTTAAACCTTCACAATTGGATCCTCAGTGGAACGATATTCAAACTTAACCATCTTATATTATAACTTAACTCGTATACTTGCGGTTAACACAGAAAGTGCGCATCAAGTTTTTGGCGTCATTGGTAGGGATCCAAAGAACGATTTTTCTTGCTTAATATTCATTAGAATTGATAGATCTTAATTTGAGGTGAATATTATTTGGTTGATTATTTTGTCAGTTAATGCCTCGTGATAATAATCACTGATAGCACCTAAAATGTGCTATCTTTCTCTGCTTAACTCTAGATCATTGCACTATTTAATGTGTCGAAAATGTTATTATGTAGGTATCGAGCTTTTAAAAGGTAGAACTGAGCGTTAGAAAGAAAACGGAGCTAAAATGGACCAATTTGGTGTGATAATGAAGCAATTAGGTCAAATGAAAGCTAAAAAGACCAAAACGCCCCAAAAAGATCTCGTCGTGGCACGTCACGCATATACAAAATCTGCACTTCGGTAATTAGGTCATATCTTTTGATCCGAGTAGCTGTTTTGGGCATATGACCACACGTTTTCTTCGTTTTTCCACTCTCTATCCATTTACAGCATTATTTTTTAGGTTTTCTTTCATCTTCTTCCTATAATCAAGTAGAAAGAATGGGTTCTATCTTTTCCACGACCATGGGATTGTAGGATCTATATAGTTCTCTAGTTTAGAGGATTTTGGAGGAACCCATTGTATTCTTGGGAGTATTTTGATAATATGATTGAGTTTTCTTGTCTATAGGTTTTACTCTTAATTTATTGATTATGAATGACATTTTCTTGCTATTGATTAACAATCAATATTTGATTGTGCCATTCAACGCTTTAGATTAACATATAATATGTGACATGTAATTATAGGTTAATCTCTAAGAAGCAAAAGGTTAGAGAGCTTGTGATTTGTGGTCGACAATGAAGAGCATTGTTCTATCAACCTTGGGGAAATCGTATTAAATTTCTAATTAGGTCTTTCTAATTGGAAATTTATCCTAGCATAATCCCTAAAGTGTAATGTGGCTAGTTAAACTGATTAGGATGTTTTTCATCTAATCAAATTGGCTAATTTGATACTTTGGACCATTGGTTAGCCTTTCTAATCAATTTGACTAGGCATAGGTAAGAAGTTAATATCATGTATTGATAATTCAATGATCAAAATTACATTGGGTGATTCCGTTTCTCTAAGCTAAAATGTTTTTTTTTTAATTGCACATCTATCCTTTACTTTCCTTGCACTTTATTTTCATGCATATTCAAATCTCAAACCACATAACCCCCCCCCCCTTGTTGCTGTAACTAAATGGTTAGCTTTGAGAAACTAATCTTTTTGCTTCCCTGTGGATCGATCTGGTCTTGCCACTAGTACTACATTTTAGTAGTAATAGTTGTAAAGATCGGTATAATTATAAATATTATTTAATTGGGTATTTTGGAAGCGACACCAAAAAGGCTCACATCAATCACCTCCTCCCTCTTGATCCCAAGATTGATAGGACTTGTAGAAGGAATCTAAGAGCCTTACACAATCAAATTGAGGAGATGGCGGAGGAGATACCAAAGGCAATTTGGGATTACTTTCAATTGACATTACTGGCAAATCAACCCGGCATAATGAATGTGCCCATCAATGTCAACAACTTTGAGTTGAAACTAGGGTTGATCTAAATGGCTAGAAAGCTAGCCTTTAAAGGAAGAACCAGTGAAGATCCTCACAAGCACTTATGGTCTTTCTTGGAGATATGTGGAACGGTAGAGATGAATGACGTTTCTAACAATGCTATTAAACTAAGACTTTTCCCTTTCTCTTTACAGGACCGAGCAGAGGATTAGTTGGTAATCATTCCTCTGGATAGTATCATTACATGGGAGATTTTGGCTCAAGCTTTCTTGAACAAGTATTTTCCACCGGTTAAATCTCAAAGGCTAAGAACAGAGATTGGAATATTTCACCAACTTGAGGATGAACAACTTTATGAGGCTTGGGAAATGTATAAGGATCTCTTGAATAGGTGCCCTCAACATGGCTACCCGAATTGGTTGCAAATTCAACTCTTCTATAATGGATTGCAAGTTCAACCAAATCCATACTAGATGCCACCATATTGGAAAGCACAAAGTCATGGCAAGGCTATTCACAACATTGAGGTACAAATTAGCCAAATAGCCACTTCTCTTCAAACAATGCAAAAGGGTAAGTTTCCTAGTTTCTCCAAAAGAAATCCAAAGGAGGAGTGCAAGGCCGTGACTTTGAAGAGTGGGAAAAAGTTGTCCACTCCCTTAATCGATGATGAGAATGGGGAGCAAGTGGTAGAAGAGACCATCTAAGAGCCTACCATAGAAGTTGAACCCAAGTTGGTCTTCGAAAAACAAGAAAGGGTAAAGGAGTCGGCATCTTCAAGTAAGTCATCTAACCCTCTACCTTTTATACCTAATACCTTGCCCTATCCTCAACATTTTAAGAAGAAAGAAATAGACTCTCAATTTGCTAAAATTCATAAAGTTATTTAAAAAACTTCACATTAGTATTCCATTTGTTGAGGCTTTAGAGCAAATGCCCAACTATGCTAAATTTATGAAAGATGTCATGTCTAAAAGGAAAAATTTTGGGCAATATGAGATGATTAGCATGACTAAAGAATGCAGTGCTGTGTTGCAAAAGAAGCTATCACAAAAATTGAAAGATCCAAGGAGTTTTACTATACCTTGCACTATTGGTTCTTTAAATGTTAACTTTTTGTGATCTCAGTGCCTTTATTAATTTAATGCCTTTACCGGTTTATAGGAAGCTTAACATTGGAGAAGTGCAAACTACCACCATCACCTTGCAACTAGCCAGTAGATCATTGGCTTATCCTAAAGGTATTGTTGAGAATGTATTAGTTAAAGTTGACAAATTTATCTTCCTTGCAGATTCTGTAGTTTTGGACATGGAGAAGGACTATAAGATTCCTATCATCCTTGGACGCCCATTCCTAGCAACTGGGAGGTCTATCATAGATGGCCAACAAGGGAAGTTGACTCTAAGAGTAAATGATGAAAATGTTGTGTTTAATATTTATAAGTCCTTGAGTCATCATGATGGGGGTAGTACTTGCCATGCTATAAACATAATTGATCATACTATTTCTGAGCATGTAGAGGTTATATTAGCTAATGATTATTTAGAGCAAAGCATAATGGATGTTCATAATGTGGATACTATTTTTGATGAAATTGCTATTTATGCTAAATGGTTAGATACCATACTAATATGCACTAAAATGTATAAACCTATGCCTCTAGCTCCTTTGCATGCTATAAATGTTGAGAATCCTAACGGATGGAATTTGTCGCCCAATTCCATGTTAAATAAATTTTTCTAACTTACCCACAGTAGTAGGGCAAGTCGGGTCGAACACAGGAAGCCCTCGAATTTCAAGGTTGAAAAGTTTTCAATTCAAGGTAACCAAAGGGGGGTTTGAAAAAGGTTGATTGCTTTTAGAAAAAGTAAATTTCATGAAAATGAAATGCAGAAAGTAAAACAGAGTAAAAATTCAATAGAAGAAGCTCTAGCTTAGGTTACGCAAGATTTCCTTTGTTCGATGTTCTTATCATTGGTTTGTCATTACTAAATTCATTGAAGCTAGCACCTAATCAATTCAACTGGAAACACCAAAATTGAATTGCCCTAGTCGACAAGTTAGATTTAAGAAAATTGATGAAAAACATGCAAAATTTGACTAAACCTAACTGTATTAAGTTCAAGGAAAAATTAGGCAGCACATGCAACTAGAAAAACCTATATTAAATGTCCTACCGATTTAATCCTAAGTTGATTAGAACAATGCGCATCACCATCTAAATTTGCAAGCTAACCTAACCTATTGCTTCCTATGATTGACATACAACAAATTGTCACGAATTGTAATACAACCAAAAGCAATAATCAAAATAAACACCAGCGTTACAAATTGATCATAATTATTGAAAACTTGGAATTAAATCATGCATACATTGAATTAAGTTTAAAACCTAAAAAGAAACATCAATTACAATGGAAAATCCCTAATACCCAAGCTAGAAAACATTACCTTAGTCAATAATCAGCATACCAATTGTTGGGTTCAAGTTCCTAGGGATGAAAAGAAGAAAAGAGGAGAGAATGGAGCTAAAAGTCAGCTGGTGGTGTGATCTCTCTAACCTAAAAATAGAAAATCATCTTTTATAAAATTGTCAGCACTGGGGCGCTGACGCTAAATGTCCACGAAAGAATGTTCGGAGCGGTGCAGCGCTTGCTTCATTTCGTCAGCAGGGACTCTCGGGAAAAAGCGCCACGACACCGTGGCTTCAAGGGTAATTTTGTCCTTTTGAAGTTTTATTCCCAGTTAATGCCGTGGAACTCTGTTTTGGCCCGTTTTAGCCCGATTTTGGTGCTAACACCCCGTTCTACCTGTTAAGTGCTCAAAACCTACAAAATAACAAAATAGACACATTAAATAGCACTACGATCCCCAGTTAAGTTGAGGAAGATACTTCATTTTAGGTGCTATCAAAATCCTGTTCTTGAATTAAAGGTGTTGCCTCTTCACTTGAAATATGCATTCTTAGAAGATTTGCCTTCTCTTCCTGTTATCATATCTTCTAATTTAAATTCTGTGGAAGAAGAAAAATTATTGAGAGTGTTAAGGGATTTTAAGTCCACCATTGGTTGGTCTATTAAGGATCTTAAAGGTATTAGTCTGTCGATCTGCATGCACAGAATCTTGATAGAAGATACCTTTAACCCATTAGAAGAGCACCAAAGGAGACTTAACCCTGCCAATAAGGAGGTAGTTAAGAAAGAAGTACTCAAGCTTTTGAATGCAGGAATCATTTATGCCATATATGATAGTTCATGGGTAAGTCCCGTTCAAGTAGTACCCAAGAAAGTTGGTATGACTGTGGTTTGGAATGAAAAAGATGAGATGATAGCCACTAGAACTGTGACAGGATGGAAGGTATGCATTAATTATAGGAAGTTAAATAAAGCTACTAGAAAAGATCATTTTCCTCTTCCTTTTGTAGATAGAATGCTTGATAAACTTGCAGGTTATTCTCATTATTACTTCCTCGATTGATAATCAGGGTATAATCAAATTGTCATTGCTCTTGATGATCAAGAAAAGACCACATTTACATTTTCCTATGGGACCTTTGCTTTTAAGAGAATGCCATTTGGTTTATGTAATGCCCCTGCTACTTTTCAACATTGTATGATGTCTATTTTTCAAGGGCTCATTGAAGACATAATGGAGGTTTTCATGGATAATTTTTCTGTTTTTGGGTTTTCATTTGATTCTTGAGTTGCTAATCTTACTTGTGTTTTGCAGAGGTGCCAAGATGCTAACCTTGTTTTGAATTGGGAGAAGTGCCACTTCATGGTTAAGGAGGGCATCGTTCTAGGGCACAAAGTCTCATAAAGAGGATTGGAGGTGGATAGGGCTAAAATTGCCGCCATTGAACATTTGCCACCTCCCAATAATGTGAAGGGAGTCAAATGCTTCCTAGGGCATGCAGGTTTTTACAGGAGATTTATTAAATATTTTTTCAAAATTGCTAAACCCTCGAGTAACTTGTTAGAAAAGGAAGCTAAATTTGTTTTTGATGATGCATGTTTACTGGCTTTTAATACTTTGAAGTAAAGATTGATTTATGCACCCATTATTGTTGTACCTGAATGGAGTCAGTCTTTTGAAATCATGTATGATGATAGTGACTATGCTTTAGGAGCTGTTTTAGGCCAACGTAGAGATAACATGTTTAGGGCAATTTACTATGCTAGTAGAACTCTTGATAGTACTCAACAAAAATACACTACTACTGCAAAAGAACTGCTAGCTGTTGTGTTTGCTTTTGATAATTTAGATCATACTTGCTTGGCTCTAAAATAGTAGTGCATACTGACCATGTCCCCCCATTGTTGAGATGTTCCCTGATGAACAACTGTATCACGTAAAAGATAGTTTGCCTTGGTTTGCTAACATAGTTAACTATTTTGCAGGAGAACATTTGCCACCTGATATGAACTCTCAACAAAAGAAGAGATTTATGCACAATGTTAAATCTTACCATTAGGAGGACCCACTTCTCTACAAGGTTTGTGCTGACAGTATGATAAGGAAGTGGTAAGTATTTTAAATTCATGTCATGCCTCCCCCTATGGAGGTCACTTTGGACCCACTAGAACTGCATCTAAGGTACTTCAGTCAGGTTTTTATTGGCCCTCTTTTTTTAAAGACTGTTATACCTTTGTCAAATCATGTGTTAGGTGCCAATGTACTGGGAATATTTCTAGACAACATGAGCTTCTAATGAAACCTATCTTGGAAGTGGAGCTCTTTGATGTCTGGGGCATTGACTTTATGGGGCCCTTTCCTATGTCTTCTGATGGCTACCTATATATTCTAGTTGCAGTAGATTATGTATCTAAGTGGGTAGAAGCCATAACTACTAGGACCAATGATGCCCGCACTGTTTTAAAATTCTTGCATAAAAACATCTTCACACGTTTTGGTACACCTAGTGCTTTTATTAGTGATGAGGCTTCTCACTTTTGCAATAAATTATTTGAATCTATGAGGCAAAAATATAATGTCAATCATAAAATTGCTATATCTTATCATCCTCAAACTAATGCTCTTGCTGAGTTATCTAATAGGGAAATCAAGCAGGTTTTGGAAAAGACCATCAAGACCAATAGGAAGGATTGGGCCCTTAAGCTCGATGATGCACTGTGGGCCTACCGTACAGCTTTCAAAACCCCAATAAGTACTTCACCATACAAGTTAGTGTTTGGAAAAGCTTGTCACTTACCGGTAGAGCTCGAGCATAGAGCTTATTGGGCCATCAAGAAGCTGAACATGGATTTTGAGAAGGCCGGTGAGAAACGCCTCTTGAAACTCAATGAGATGGAGGAGTTTGGCGCTCGAGCTTATAAGAATGCCAAACTCTACAAGGAACGCATTGCTAGATGGCATGACAAGAAGATCACCCCACGGACCTTTCTTCCTGGACAAAGAGTATTACTTTTCAACTCAAGTTTACGTTTGTTTCCAGGAAAGCTTAGGACACGATGGTCAAGACCCTTTGTCATGTCAAGGTGTCCTCACATGAAGTTGTGAAATTGCAAAGTGATGATGGGACAATCTTCCAAGTAAATGGTCAATGTTTGAAGCATTACATTGGCGATGAAGAATGTCGAATTGAGAACCTTGCTTTCATCGAATGATCCATTGGTTCGGTTTAGCTAAAAGACCTTAAACCAAGCGCTTGTTGGGAGGCAACCCAATTTTATTGCTTTCTTTATTTTTCTTTTTATTTTATTTTCAATATCTCTTTGAGTCACTCATATGCTTTATTCATTTTCAGGATCGTGGTTCATCACAAAAAGTACTCCTTACACCAAGCCTATTTGGTGGCTTCCCGCTTGCTCCCAAGCTTGTTCTTTCTTTGTTTGATGCTTTTATGCATTAGGGATAATGCATGATTTTAAGTTTGGGGTGGGAGGTGTCACTCATACTTTTGTGTGTTTTCTTATCCTGCTATGCATGTTTATGACGTTTTAATGATCATATGCATGTTAATGAAATTTTGAAAAATTTTGAAAATTTTGGAGCTTTCAAAGTTAATGGGGATTTTTTTTTATTTTTTTTTTTTATGGTTGTGCGCTTTGATCTTGATTGCCCATGATGAGATTCGAATTTGCATGATAGATGACTTATTGTGGAAATAGAATAGCATTAGCTTGAGTTATATTCATTTAAGTCCCTCTTAAAATCTCTCATATTCTTGAGCATGTAACCATTTTAATTTAGAATCTTTAATTGAAAAAAGGATTAAGTTCGGTGTATTTGGTTGTCACTCCAAAAGGCCCCATCGATTAGAGAGTAGAAATGGATGATAGTTTGTAATCTTAGAATAAGGAAAAAAAAAAGAATATAGATGCCTCTGAGAAAAAAAAAAAGTGTACACAAAAATATATATAAGCTTTACATGTTTATCCTTTTAAATATTAAACTTGTAATGAGTATGCATGGATGGGGGTAAAAAGAGCTGCCTTTGCTGTGATTAGTAAGGACGCCTGGAAATTAACTAGGTACAAGTCCCTAAAGTGAATGTGTGAAACATAGTGCCCCTAGGTAAAAGAATGCAAGTTTAGGGCCCATGAAAAAAATATATATGATTGAATGGCACCTTAATGGACATATTATGTAAATCCTACTTTCATTTGTAACTACTAAATATAAGTACGTAGTATCCCTGTGAACTTATTTACTTATTCTCCCTCTTGTAGATCGAAGGAAGAAGTGGAGGAAGCCAGAAGTAAATTTGGGTAATTTGAATATTTAAGTCATTAAGAGGAAACCGAGTTAGAATTTACTTTGAATATTAATTGGGTCATAAAAACGGATTTTCTTTTTGTTTTTCTTATTTTTTCTCCTAAATTAAAAAGAAAGAAAAATAAAGGAAAAGAAAAGAAAAGAAAATTAATAAACAAATTAAAAAAAAAAACAGAGAGAGAACAAAGAAATGAGATAGTGGGAGGAAGTCGATGAGTTTTATTTTTAGATTGGGAAGTGGCCAACTGGTTTTTCTTCCATTTTCAAGCTCAAACTGATTCTATTCTTCAGCTGAGCATCGAGAGAAGGTAGAAGAAGATATCAGGGGCAGATTCGTGTAGGATTTCGGTCGGTTTCATGGTGAAATTGAAGCTAAAGCAAAAGGGTTGCTTTCTATCACGTAGTCTGAACAAGGTCTGGTGTTGGGTAAATATCGAGAGGAAGAGACAAAGTTTGAAGCTGCAAATATTAAGTTAGTATGTTAACTCAATTCTTAACAACTTTTGTGAAGGATACTTGAGCTAAATATGAAGGGAAACATGTTAAATATTAGGTGGAAGTGACTGATACGGATTTCTCGAGTGATCTGAAGCAGGGCAAACTAAATTGAGAATATCTATCGAAGGAAGAGCAGTTAAGCTCTGAATTTTGATAGGCTAGAAAACACATTTCTTTACAAGTTTGTAGAAGAGAAGAAGTTTTAATTCGGGTTGGAAATGCGACTTTTAACAGTTAGAAGTGCAAAAACAACTGTAGAGGGGGCGAATTTCGCTGGAAAATTGGACGACACTGGGAACATGGAGGAGCGAGAGCGAGACAAGTCTCCCTGGTCTTGTTGGTGGATTTTGTCTCACAAATCTCGCTGATCCCGTAGCTCTCGCTAGTCTCGCTCGTCCACAATCTCGCTAGTACTGCTAGTTTTTGCTTGTTTTCGTTGGTTTAGTCTTGCTAATGGCTTGAATCTCATACATTAGTGAACTCTTAAATGAAACATAGTCTTGGTTGAGCATTTCTTTATGGAATATAGTCTCGGTGATAGTTTTCTGTATGTAGTTTGGTCTGGGTGATGAATAATATGAATGTGTAAGGCTTTTTTCTAGGTAAAAAGGAAATTTAAGGAAATCTAACAAAAGGAAACGTATTATTCCAGGCCTAGAGAAGCTAGGAAAGGCATATAACCCACTAAGAGCCCGAGACGACTTGTGAGTGACAATTTTATTTTTAAATGAGTTTACCTTAAACAAAGTTTTCATGATAGATGATTACGTTTGAAACATGTTTATATGTTTATGCTTTTCACGGGTTTTAATGTGCTGTGAGGATTATTTGAGTGAAGAAAGTATGTCTTTCCATGTACGTGCCTATTATGTGTTTTACATTGGAAATCATTTGAAGTATGCTAGTTGTTAAACGAGTTTTACGAAAGACATGCTATTTAATAACCTATGGTTTTATGGAAATCATTGATGATTGTTAATGAGTTTGTGAAGATTTGAAATGTTATAAACTTGTGAATTTTTATTATGCTATTTTCAAAGCATGTTGTTTTTTAATAATATTTTTGAAAAGGCTCTCAATGTTGAAGGACACGGAGAAGACATGTGGGTAGCCAGGATATAGAAATGGTTCCCAATGCTGAAGGACATTGAAAAGGTATGTGGGTAACTTGAGTATAAAGATAGGCCCCAATGCTGAAGGACTCGAAGAAGGCATATGGGTGGCCTAAATCTCGTTTATGGGACCTGGTACTGAAAGAATTGAGAAGGTATTCGAGTAACCCAGGATATGATATCTATGTGCACATAGAGGTATGATAGACGTTGTTGTGTTGAGACTACTCCACACAGCTAAGGATATTTGACGTTGGGTGTGTCAAGATTTCTCCGCCCCAACTAAGGATGTTTTCGACGTTGAGTAGTGTTGTACTCCGCTCTGCCTCTACTAAGGAAAATGTGATAGAAATGTGTTGTACTTACATGGTTTTCCTTTAAAAATGATACGTATGTGATTTGATAATGTTACCTGAGCATAATTTGTTTGGATACAGAAACGATTTATTACTGCTTATTTATTTTCATAACTTGATTACAGTTTGGATTTAATTATGAATCAAGGAAGGTTTTTACAAAACAAGTCACTCATTAGGCAACCTAGCTCATGCTTTCCTTGTTTTTCTGTTTTTCAGGTAGCGAGTGAGTTTGGGGTGCTTAGCCTACATAGCAACTCGTCTGGGCCCACCATTAGTGTTTGAAATTTTGAGAATTGTAAATATTTAATCTTAAACATGTGTTGTACATAGAGGGTTAAGAGGGGAAGTTAGTGAACTTGTGTAAATTAAAGGTTGAATGTAAATAAATGTTTGTATGATAGCTTAACCCTAGTTATAGTTGGATGTTCATTATTGTGTATATCTGCTTATTAGGTCTTGATGAAGGTGTAAGGTTGGCGGTGGATGTCGTAAGAGGGTCTGTATCTGCTGTCCTCACACTTTCTCCTAGGTTAAGAGGGTAACTGGGAGGGGGTGTTACATATTACTCACTTAAAATGTGTGGATGCTTGAAGATTGGTGCATGAGCCAAAGTAGGGGAAAAACTAAGGAAGCTCTCTTAAGTCCCAATTTGAGTTTTAGCATTTTAAATTGAATGAGGCTTGCACACACACACATGGGAGATAGCAAGATTTTGCCTTGAATAAGTATACCAATATAGATATGCTTGCATGTTTCTACTTAAGCTCTTAAATGCTATTCTCTGAGACATAATCGATTGCACACTTCTTCATCTAAACTCCCTTTATTTTTTTCTATTCTTTGCTCGGGACTAGCAAATCCTTAAGTTTGAGGTGGTGAAAAGTGCTTGAAAAGTGCTTTTTATTCTTTCAAATTAAGAGAGTTTATTTTAGATTTCACGTGTTTGCTAGTGGTTTTGAGGTTAAAATAAAGGAAAAAGGAATTGGAAGCCAAAAGATCAAAATCAAGCCAAAATCAGTGGAAAAGAGAAGAAAAATACAAAACTGCCAAACATAGGGCAGGGCTTTTTCCCTAGAGCGGCCTTTGTCTTTAGCGTAGCAGCACCATCGCGACGCTGCAGCATGGCGCCGAGGGTAGGTTATTATGACGCATAGCTCCACGGCGTCGCTATTCTATGGCGCCACGGCGCCATCTTTCCATATTTGAAAATCCTACATTTTCTAAAAGAATTTTGGGCGGCCAACTCTATAAATTGGTGGATTTCAGCAAGCCTAAACACACCAAGAGACACGAGAAGAAGGGAACTGAGAGAAAATTCATTTGAGAGTCCAAAGAGTGAGTTAGCTACATGGAAGAGGGAAAAGAGTTCGAGAGAGGGTTGTGGTGCTATTCGAGTTCCGACGTGAAGACCAAGGACATCTTGACAGTGCTTCCTCAATCAAGAGCCTCTTTTCAGTAGAGTTTTTCTTTCTTTACACTCTTTCTTTTTTTTTTTTTTTTTTTTTTTTATGAACACGACGGGTATAGAAACTTCACAACATTAAAATAAAATGTTCTATTTATAAATTATTTATTATAGTTGACGTTTATCACCCGTCACTAATAACAATAGTGTTTGACAATTTTTAATTAAAATTGTAGATAATAAATTAGACTTAGGATTAAATTATACCGAAAATGTGATTCACCATAAATATATATTAAAATATCATTTTCATCTACATACTTTAGAGATTATTTAATTTTAGCTTTTATACTTTCAAATATTCAATTTTAGTATTTCTTCTTTTAACAATCTTAAATTTAGTCCCTGTTGCTAATTTATTGTGGATCTTTTTATTACTTGTTATTTTTATTTAGATTTTCACTAAAAATTTTGATAGCATATTCACATGATGTATTTCTTTGCATGACAATTANTGGTTTTATTGTGATGATTATGCTTTTCTTTGTTATTGTTCTTAAATTATTGTTGAATGGCCATGTTTGAATGTTAGGTTAGATGTATGGTTGAGATAATTGTATGTCTAATTAGATCTATAACATAGAATTGTTGTTAATCTATCATAAAAATAGTTAGGTTAACAATGAAAGTTGCTAAAAGACTACTCTTAATGCCATGTAATTTGTATTTATTTCAAGAAATTAGTAATCAATTGAGTTGCATGAGAAAATGTTGTTTCTGAGAGAAAATAACTTGGGTTTATGTTTCTAGACTTAAGCATATGAACTGCAATAAAATCCATGAATCCTAGAATGTTGCATAATGAAGTAAACAAGGATTCATTGCCCTAGAACTCTCTTTGAATCTTGTGTTTCTTGTTTACTTGCTTTCCTTTTTAATCTTTCTAAAATCACAACTAAAACTCCAATCCTCAAATAAAATTGACTTAATTCTAGAATTACTAAGTAACTTAAGCCTTCACAATTGGATCCTCATTGGAACAATATTCTAACTTAACTGTCTTATATTATAAAGACCCGTACAGTTGCGGTTAACACAAAAATTATGCATCAGTAAGTGACAAGCTTTTCCAAACACCAACCTGTACGGTAAAGTACCTATTGGGGTTTTGAAAGCTGTGTGGTAGGCCCACAATGCATCATCGAGCTTTATAGCCCAATACTTCTCGTTGATCTTGACATTAGTTTGAGGATGATAAATTATGGCAATTTTATGATTAACATTATATTTTTGCATCATGAATTTGAACAATTTGTTACAAAAGTGAGAGCCCTCATCACTAATAATGACTCCAGGTGTACCAAAGCGTGTAAATATGTTCTTATCCAAAAATTTCAAAATAGTGTGAGCATCATTGGTCCTAGTACCTATGGCTTCTACCCACTTAGATAGATAATCAACTGCAACTAGGATATATAGGTAGTAATCAGAAGACATAGAAAAAGGCCCCACAAAGTCAATACCCCAGACATCAAAGAGCTCCACTACCAAGATAGGTTTCATGGGAAGCTCATGTTGTCTAGAAATATTGTTAGTACGTTGGCACCTATCACAAGATTTGACAAAGGTATAACAATCCTTAAAAAGAGAGGGCCAATAAAAACCTGACCGAAGTACCTTAGATGCAATTCTAGTGGGTCCAAAGTGACCTCCATAGGGGGAGGCATGACATGAGTTTAGAATACTTATCACCTCTTCTTGAGGTACACACTTCCTTATCATACTATAAGCACAAATCGTATATAAAAGTGGGTCCTCCCAATGGTAAGACTTAACATTATGCAGAAATCTCTTCCTCTATTGAGTGTTCATGTCAGGCAACAAATGTCTTCCTACAAGATAGTTAACTATGTCAGCAAACCAAGGTAAACTATCTTTCACCTGATATTGTTGTTCATCAGAGAACATCTCAACAATGGGGGGACACGAGTTAGCATCCCCATTCTCAATCCTAGACAGGTGGTCTGCAACCACATTTTCACATCCTTTTTTGTCCTTGATTTTTTCTAAATCAAATTCCTGCAATAATAAGATCCATCTCATCAATCTAGGTTTGGAATCTTTTTTATCAAACAAATACTTCAAAGCAGCATGGTCAGTGTGCACTACTAGTTTAGAGCCAAGTAAGTATGACCTAAATTTATCAAGGGCAAACACAACAGCTAGTAGTTCTTTTTCAGTAGTAGTATATTTCTATTTAGTATTATTAAGAGTCCTACTAGCATAGTAAATTGCCCTAAAGATGTTATCTGTACGTTGTCCTAAAATAGCTCCTAAGGCATAGTCACTAGCATCACACATGATCTCAAAAGACTGAATCCATTAAAGTACAATAATAATAGGTGCATAAATCAACTTTTCCTTCAAAGTATTATAAGCTAGTAGACATGCATCATCAAACACAAATTTGGCTTCCTTTTCTAACAAGTTACTCAAGGGTTTTGCAATTTTAGAAAAATCTTTAATAAATCTCCTGTAAAACCCTGCATGCCCTAAGAAGCTCCTGACTCCCTTCACATTAGTGCAAGGTGGTAATTGTTCAATTGCGGCGATTTTAGTTCTATCCACCTCCAATCCTCTTTGCAAGACTTTATGCCCTAGAACGATGCCCTCTTTGACCATGAAGTGGCACTTCTCCCAATTCAACACAAGGTTAGTAAAAACTGCTTGAAAAGTGCTTTCTATTCTCTCAAATTAAGGGAGTTTAAATTAGATTTCACTTGTTTGCTACTGGTTTTCAGGTCAAAATAAAGAAAATTTAAAGAGAAGACCAAAAGATCAAAATTGAACCAGAATCCAGTGAAAAAGAGAAGAGAAATATACATTTGCCAAAAATATGTCGCGGCGTTTTTTCCCGAGAAAGAGGTCTGCCTCAACACATCGGCAGCGCCACGACGCCAACTTTCCATTTTTGGAAAGATTTTTGGGCGACCAACTCTATAAATAAGAGGGTTTCCAGCAGCCCTAATGATGAATCGATAGACGAAATACACATCAAGGAACACACTAAAAGAGCAGCAAAGAGTGAGTTGGCTGCAAGAAAGATAGGAGAGTTCAATAGAGAGAGTTTGGAACCGTTCAAGTTCCCGATGTGAAGACTGAAGGACTTCTTGGCGATTCTACCTCAATCAAGGGCTTCTTCCTAGTAGAGTTGTCCTTTCTTTACACTCTTTATATGCTTAATTTGTTTGTGAATATGTTGCTTAAAACTATGAGTGGCTAAACCCTTTAGTTTCAGGGTTTTGATGATTTGTTTATGAAATCATGTTGATATTGTAGAATATTCATGGTTTTGTTGTAATGATTATGCTTTTCATTGTTATTGTGCTTAACTCTTGTTGATTGGTCATCCCTAAATGTTAGGTTAGATGTATGGTTGAGAGATTGTATGTGTAACTAGATTATAACAATGAATTTTTGTTAATCTATCATGAAAATAGTTATATTAACAATGGAAGTTGCAAAAGACTATTCTTAATCCCATGTAATTTGTATTGATTTCAAGAGATTAGTAATCAATTGAGTTACATGAAAAAAGGTTGTTTTTTAGAGAAAATAACCTGGAATTAAGTTTCTAGAGTTAAGCATATGAATTACAATAAAATCCATGAACCCTAGAATATTGCATGATGGATTAAACAAGGATTCTTTACCCAAGAACTCCCTTTGATTCTTGTGTTTCTTATCTTATTGCTTTCCTTATTTAGTTTTATTTCCAAAATCACAACTTCAATCCTCAAATAAAATTGATTCGATTCTATAATAGCTAAGTAATTTTAACCTTTACAATTAGATCCTCAGTGGAATGATATTCTGACTTCACCGTCTTATATTATAACTTCACTCGTACACTTGCGGTTAACACTTAAAGTGCGCATCAATTAGCATCTTGGCACCTCTACAAAACACGAGTGAGATTAGCAAGACATAAATCAAATGAAGACCCAAATACAAAAACATCATCCATGAAAACCTCCATTATGTCTTCAATGAACCCCTGAAATATGACATCATACAACGTTGAAAAGTAGCAGGAGTATTACATAAACCCAAAGACATTCTCCTAAAAGCAAATGTCCCATAGGGACAAGTAAATGTGGTCTTTTCTTGATCCTCAGGAGTAATTTGATTGTACCCAAAATATCCGTCTAGGAAACAGTAATTAGAGTAACCTGCAAGTCTATCAAGCATCTCATCTACAAAGGAAGAGGAAAATGATCTTTTCTAGTAGCCTTATTCAACTGCCTATAACCAATGCACACCCGCCATCCTTTCACAGTTCTAGTGGTATTCATTTCATCTTTTTCATTTTTACCACCTTTCTTGGGTACTACTTCAACAGGACTTACCCATGAACTGTCAGATATGGCATAAATGATTCCTGTATTTAAAAGCTTGAGTACTTTTTTCTTGACTACCTCCTTCATGGCGAGATTAAGTCTCCTTTGGTGTTCCACTAAAGGGTTAAAGGTATCTTTCATCAAAATTCTGCGCATACAGATTGACGAACTAATACCTTTAAGATTCTTAAAAGACCAAACAATGGCAGACTTATGATCCCTCAACACTCTAAAAAATTTTTCTTCTTCCACATAATTTAAATCAGAAGATATGATAACAGGAAAAGAGGACAAATCATCTAAGAATGCATATTTCAAGTGGGGCAACACCTTTAATTCAAGAGCAGGTTTCTCAACATTACTTATAACATGCAAAGGAGCTAGAGGCATTCGTGTATACATTTTAGTGCATGCATGTTATCTAACCACTTAGCATACATAGCAATTTCTTCAAATATAGTGTCTACATGATCAAAATCAACATCTATTATGCTTTGTTCGAAATGATCAGTAGCCAACATAACCTCAACATGCTCAGAAATAGTATGATCAATTATGTTTATTGCATGGCAAGTACTACCCTCATCATGATGACTCAAGGACTTATAACTATTAAAGACAACATTCTCATCATTCACCCTTAAAGTCAACTTCCTTTGTTAGGCATGAATGATGGCCTTCCCAGTTGCTAGGAATGGGCGCCCAAGGATAATAGGAATCTCACAGTCCTCCTCCATGTCCAAAACTACAAAATCTGCAGGGAAGATAAATTTGTCAACTTTAACTAACACATCCCAACAATACCTCTAGGATAAGCCAAGGATCAGTTAGCTAGTTGCAAGGTGATAATGGTAGGTTGCACTTCTCCAATGTGTTACACCCCCTCCTAAATACCCTCCTAACCCAGGAAGAAGTGTGATGACAGCAAACACCGTGCGATATCCACTCTCAACCATACACTCGGTAGTTTACTAATAAACAGTTATAACCATAAACTACTTCAATATATACCACAGTTAACTTGGCAAACGTACATCCTTTTCATTTTAATCATATGAAAGCATGATTATACAATAATTCCCTTAACTCTCTCTATATGTACAACACATGAACCAGTTCAAATATTTACAATTTTTCAAAATACGAAGACCGTTGGTAGACCAAGACAAGATCTTGCGTAGGCTAAGCACCCCGGACTCGCTCTCTACCTAGAAAAACAGAAAACAAGGAAAACGTGAGCTAATTTGCCCAGTGAGTGACTAGTTTCGTAAAACCTCTTTGGCTCGAAACTGTCATAGTAAAAGCATTTAAACTCAAAGCGTATAAAATCTCAATATAAGCCATAGTTATACAAATCCTGCTCATTTCAGAAAAAGATACTAAAGAAAATTTCACTGATTTCAATTCATTTTCCTTAGTTGAGGCAGAGCGGAGCTCAACGCTACTCAACATCGATTATCCTTAGCTGTATGGAGTAATCTCAACACATCAGCGTCATATGTTCTTCAATATACACTTCGATATCATAACCGGGCTGCCCATATGCATTCTCCGAGTCCTTGAGCATTGGGGTCCCATTTCTATATCTAGGTTACCATTTGCCTATCCCGGGCTGCCCATATGCCTTCTCCAAGTCCTTGAGCATTGGGGTCCCATTTCTATATCTAGGTTACCATTCGCCTTCTTCAAGTCCTTCAGCGTTGGTACCTTTTCTATACTCAGGCTACCCCTTCTCTGAGTCCTTGGGCTTTGGATGCCATTTCAAAGATTTTACAAATACTCAACATGTTTTGAAAACATCATATTATAAATTCATAAGTTTTATATTGATAAGCACTTGAAAAGTGCTTTCTATTCTCTCAAATTAAGGGAGTTTATATTAGATTTCACTTGTTTGCTAGTGGTTTTCAGGTTAAAACGAGGAAAATTAGAAGAAAAGACTAAAAGATCAAAACCGAGCAAGAATACCGCGAAAAAGAGCTGAAAAATCCAAAATGGCAGAAATTGGGGCAGCACAGCGGCACCTGAATGGCGATGCCGCGGTGCTAAAACCCGAGAGCTAACACTCAGATCGCAGCCCTAGCGCCGCAGCGCTCTCCAACAGCATCACGGCACTGTCCCAGATTTTTCAATAGCGCCGCGGCGCCAGTTTTCCTTAAATGAAAAATTGTTATTTTTGGTAAATTTTTGTGCAGCCAAACTCTATAAATTTGGGGGTTTCCAGCAGCCCTAAGCATCAAATCAAATCAAGAAAGTGCACACCTAAAGAGACACAAAAAAGAGAGAATTGAGTGAGAGTTCAAAGAGTGAGTTAGTTGCAAGGAAGAGGAAAAGAGTTCGAGATAGTCGTGGTGCCCTTCGAATTCCGACGTGAGAGCCAAGGAGATCGTGACGGTGCTACCTCAATCAAAAGCCTCTTTTCAGTAGAGTTTCCCTTTCTTTACACTCTTTCTTTGTTTATTTTGCTCAAACATGTTGCTTCAAGCTATGAGTGGCTAAACTCTTTAGTTTTAGGGTTTTGATGATTTGTTTATGAAATTATGTTAATCTTGTAGACTTTCATGGCTTTGTTGGAATGATTATGCTTTTCATTGTTATTGTGTTTAATTCTTGTGGATTGGCCATCTTCACATGTTAGGTTAGATGTATGATTGAGAGATTGTATGTTTAACTTGATCCATAACAATGAATTGTTATTAATCTATCACGAGAGTAGTTAGGTTGACAATAAAAGTTGTTAAAGTCTATTTTTAATGCCATGTAATTTTGTATTGGTTTTAAGAGATTAATAATCAATAGAGTTGCATGAGAAAGGGTTGTTTTTTAGAAAAAAATAACTTGGAGTTAAGTTTTTAGACTTAGGCATATGAATGACAATAAAATCCATGAAATCTATAATATTGCATGATGAAATAAACAAGGATTCATTGCCCTAGAACTCTCTTTGACTCTTGTGTTTCTCACTTTAATACTTTCCTTATTTGATTTATATTTTCCATAGCTCATAATTTTCAAATTCAATCCTCAAATAAAATTGATTCAACTCTAGAATAGCTAAGTAACTTAAACCTTCACAATTGGATCTCCAGTGGAACGATATTCGGACTTAACCGTCTTATATTATAACTTGACCCGTACACTTGCGGTTAACACTCATAGTGCGCATCATATATTTCCAAACCTTTCATAAAATCATATATTATCGTCAGCATGCTTTTCATAATTTCATAAATAAACAACATGCTTTTCATAAATTCACACAATGCAGATAAAACTCTTAAGTTTCAATCATAATATCATGCTTTCAAATCATCATAAGATATCCGAGCTACACCATCTCAATGAAAACATTTTTAAAGAAGAAAAGTGTCACTCACTACTTGTCCTAGGCCTTGAGCGGATTATAAGCCTATCCTAGCTCTTCCTGGCCTGAAATTACATATTTCTCGGGTGAGACTTCCCTGAACTTCCTTTCCATAACCAACAAACTTTAACCATTCATATTTGATCAATAAACCTTAATGAGCGAGATTTAACTCTGCTAGCGTGACCACTAGCGAGGCTGGACTACACTACACGGCACTAGCGATATCAGGGTGAGCAAGACTAGCGACACTCACCTGATCAGTGAGACCTAGCGATACCCAGCGAGAATTGTTAGACGCACGGCTTCTAGCGACACCTGTGTTACCCGTCTTGCTTCTCACGCTTAAATTCTTAGCGTTACTTGCAGTCCAGCGATACTTATCTTCCACAGCTTCTGCCTTCCCTCTTATTCTCACTTCTATTTGTTACGAATCGTATTTCCAGCCAAATCTAAAACTTCTTCCCTTCTATAAACTTGTAAAGAAATGGATTTCCGAGCTTACCTCAGGATTTCAGAACATAACTCCCTTTCATTTGATAGATGTTCACAAATAACTTCGAGCTGCTCCAAATTGCTTAGCAAATCTGTATCAGTCACCTTCACCATAAATTTTACATATTTTCCTTCAAATTCAGTTCAAACATCCTTCATAAAAGTTGCTAAGAATTGAGTTAACTTATCGATCTCAAGTGCTCAGCCCTAAACTTGATCTCCACAGAAAGCTATCCTCCAAATACCGAACGTTGTTTAGATTGCACGACAGCAATCAACCCTTCTGTTCTAGCTCCAATTACATCACAAGATTGATAAGAATTCTGCACGAATTTGCCCTAGACTTCTTCCTCTACCTCTTTCCGTCGCTCAGCTGAAATATGGGGTCAATTGGAGCTTTTGAGAGGGAGAAAATGATTGAAAACTTAGCTTTACACATATAAACAAATTGTCAACTTATCTCCACTTCCTCTTTTATTTTATTTTAGTTTATTTTATTTTATTTCTCGCTAAACAAAATAACACAACTGCTAACATACTTGGATAATGGCTTGAACGTGTAGCAAGCTTGGAGGCATCCCAAGTCTGGACGCTAGCTTAGACGCATCGCACCATGCGTCTGAATCATAGCACTGTTGAACGCATACTTCGCCAACGCCAATGCAATCTCCCTACTGTATCTCAACCAACACATAGCTGCTGATCTAACAACCTTATCAATGCATAGCAAGTTGGACGCATCCCCTTAAACAAGCTAACACTTCAACCTTCATTCTTTGGCTCGGCTACACAATTTCTTCACTATTTTTAGCCATTACCCATGTTCACTCTCATGAACTCATGCTTCAATCAACCAACGCATAGGCACACGTTTAACACTTAACAACTCATGCCTTAAGGCTCTCGGCCACTCTTTACTTACTTCCTTCAGCTTGTCATCTTCCATAATCATTCTTTATAGATTGTTAATTTCCAAAGCTAAGTGTGAGGCTTACACAATGTCAAGCTTTCCGTAGACAAATAAAGGCATTAAGTTAATAGAAACACCAAGATCACAAAGAACTCTAGTAACATTTAAAGAACCAATAGTGCAAGGTATAGTAAAACTCCCTGGATCTTTTAGTTTTTGTGGTAGCTTTTTTGTAGCACAACACTGCATTCTTCTATCATGCTAATCATCTCATATTGCCCAAACTTCTTCTTTTTAGACAAGGCGTCTTTCATAAATTTAGCATAGTTAGGCTGCTCTAAAGCCTTAGCAAATGGGATATTAATATGAAGCTTTTTAAATAATGCCAAGAATTTAGCAAATTGGAAGTCTATTTCTTTCTTTTTAAAACGTTGAGGATAAGGCAAAGTATTAGGTGCAAAAAGTAGAGGGTTAGATGACTTACTTAAAGATGCCGACTTCTTTACCTTTCCCTCTTTTTCTAAGACCTCCTTGGATTCATCTTCTATGATAAGCTCATGGATGGTCTCATCTACTCTTACTCCTCATCCTTGTCATCAATCATAGGAGTGGACAGCTTTTTCTCAGTCCTCAAAGTCACGGCCTTGCACTCCTCTTTTGTATTTCTTTCAGAGAAACAAGAAAACTTGCCCTTTTGCATTGTTTAAAGAGAAGTGGCTATTTGACTAATTTGTACCTCAATATTGTGAATAGCCTTGCCATGACTTTGCACCGTGCTCAACTCCCACCATCAAGTCTTCTAGGTTGGACTTCTTCTTGGTGTGTGATGGACCTACATTGGAAAAACTGAGAGGACCTTGCAAAACATTTCTATTGTTAGCATACGAAAAGTTTTTATGGTTCCTCAAGTTAGGATTGTAATGAGTTGAAAGTTGTTGCTATTGGTGGTGTCACACTCTACTTTTAAAAATCGATGTGTTGAAGAGCCTATAAGAAAGAAGTAAGAGGCCATGTTGGACGTATGGTTAGGACTCAGGTAATGCATGATAAAAGGTGGACGCATACTTATTTATCATAATAGATATTTTAGTACAAGGAAAAGGTTGAATGAATAACCTTGGATTACAAGCTCAAGGATGCATAAAGGGATAATCAAGGAATCCTCAAGGATAGGAGGAAGATCATGGACGCAGAACGAAGTAAAGGTGAACGTAAAGAGTATAAATGCATAAAGGGTGGTTTTGAGTTGAATTTGGTTAACAAGGGTAAATCATATCATTGGATGTGTGATCACACAAGAGAAGGATTTGTAGTTAAGACTTAACATAAAGGAAGAAAGTTGGACGCATGGTATGATGCGGTAGGGCACAAACGCCTAGTAGTATGCGATGGGAAATGGGTTCAAAAGTATTATGGCAGAGAGTAAAGGAAGTAAGTAAAGAAGCTAAAACCTTAAAGGAAATTAAATGGACGCATAGGGGAAGTATGATATGATTGAATGAATAGTTTGTATATTGGAATATGTTGGACGCATAAGATAAGCTTATAAAGGCTAGGTGGCTTCATATAGACTTGACACCTTATAAGTGGGAGGTGTTAGAAGGCATGTCAAGCATTTCCTGTAAGATGATGCTTAGATAAATGCATGGTTGGTTAAGCATGCAGCGTGACATGTGGTAAACAGGTGGCAAAAAAAGAAGAGAAGTGGTATGACAAGTCTTCTACTCCAAAGCTATAAATAGGATCTTGCGGAAAAAGGAGCGACTGATGTTGCTAAAATGAGAATTCTTGAGAGAAAAGGGAAAGAGAAAGCAGAAGAAGGAATCCTTGGGTCTGTAGTATAAGTCGGCGGCCAAGAGAGAAGATGTTCTCGAAAACTTAGCTATCTTATATTAAAGAAGTTGTCTTGCGTTTAACGGGTCAGCCTTGCATTTATGACGAATGATGCATTCAAGGTGAATGATGCGTTCAAGGTGAACCTTGCGTCCAAGAGAGGTCGACGCATCCAAAAAAGAAGTAAAGAAGAGCTAAGTTGTACCTCCTGTTAGCTATCAACCCTACGTTCAAAGGAAGAGTTGTGTCCAACCGAGCTGTCAGAGGAATATAAAGCTTTGCATTCCAGGTTAGAACGCTACGTCCGAGAAGCTCAGAAAAAGGAAATAAAGGAAAGGAGGAGGAACTATTCTTGAGCAAGTATAATGTGAGTAACTTTAACATTCTTCTTCAAAATATCATTTCATGAGTTTTCAATGAGTAAGTACATATGTTTTATTTGAAAAACATTTGGGTATGCGGGTATAATGTTTATAAAACACATGCTGATTGATAATATGTAATTTCATGATTTTACTGAAAAGCATGATGTTTGATATTAAAGTTTTGAACTTGAAGTTTACTGGAAGCATGCCGTTTTGAGATTATATGATCTTATTTGGAAACGATTAACTTATGAGTTTAGGTTATGATGTTTCCAAAACATATTTTTTGTATTTATAAAACTTAGAAAAGGGCACCCGAGGCTCAGGGACTTGGAGAAGGCCAAGGGGTAGCCGGGATATAGGAAAGATACCCAATGCTGAGGGACTCGTAGAAGGCAAATGGGTAACCTGGATACGGAAATGGGACCCCAATGCTCAGGGACTTGGAGAAGGCATTGAGGGCGGCCTGGATTATAATATCTATATGCACATAGAGGAATATACGACGCTAATGTGTTAAGATTACTCCACACAGGTAGGGATAATTGACGTTGAGTAGCGTAGAGCTCGGCTCCGCCTCAACTAGGGAAAATGATATGAAAGTTTTCGACGTTGAGAAGCGTAGAGCACTGCTCCGCCTCAACTAAGGGAAATTTTTAAGAATTAACTAATTTCATGTACAATTAATTAAGAATGAATTTATGTGATTTAATTAAGTTGATGGAAAGTATGATTTTACAGCAATGATGTTT
Source organism: Citrullus colocynthis (assembly GCA_031780015.1). Lineage (NCBI taxonomy): Eukaryota > Viridiplantae > Streptophyta > Magnoliopsida > Cucurbitales > Cucurbitaceae > Citrullus > Citrullus colocynthis. The sequence goes on from QLSR01000200.1 coordinate 873,159, forward strand.
GAACTATGTTTTACGAAGATTGTGAAATGTGTATAATTTGACTAAATTATCGAGAAATATGTGTTGCGATAATGATGATTAAGTCCATGTTTCATGATTATGGTATATGGAAATTTTAACATGCTTGTTTCCAAAGTAAAGATAATTTTACTAAAACTGTTACTCACTGAGCTATTAGCTCACCCTTTCATATGTTTTCCATTTTTCAGGTAGCATGATAGTTTACGTTGCCAGTCGAAGTCGAGGTTTGTCAAGAGTTGATGGTATCACCATCCTAGGAACTGTAGTATAGTGGATATAAAGGAAGTTAGGCAGTGGAAGTCGACCAGTAAATCGATGACTGTTGTCTTCACGCTCTGCCTCGGGCTACAGGAGGGTAGTTCGAGATAGGGTGTGACAAGTGGCCTCTATAATGTCCTCTATCAACATAATTGGTTGATTGATTGTCTCCTTGTTTCAACTCTTTTTGTGTAGACATCTCCGACGCCATGACGGCAAGGGATAGTATGGATGGTGGACTTACTTAAGCTTGCCCCCCTATAGTTAATTTAGAAAGAGCGTTAGTAAGGGAAGTCATTTGAGCTTTAAGAGAATTTACCTCATCCATCTCATACAATCTGGGGCTTTTGGGATGATTGTAGAAGACCGTTCACATGGCCAATTGTAAGATGTAATGGCCAAGTCTTCTAGTATGGTATAGGCCTCTTGAGCATTCTTGGAGAAAATTGAACCTCTGGCGGTAGCATCTAGTATGGATTTAGTTGAGCTTGACAATCCATTGTAGAAGAGTTGGATTTGCAACCAATCCAAGTAGCCATGTTGAGGACACATTCTCAAGAGATCTTTATACCTTTCCCAAGCCTCATATAGTTGCTCATTCTCAAATTGGTGAAATGTTTCAATCTACGTTCTTAGCCTTTGAGATTTAGCAGGTGGAAAATATTTGTTAAAAAATGCTTGAGCCAAGATCTCCCATATGTGATACTATTCGGAGGTATGGTTTCCAACCAATCTTTTGCTCGGTCCTGTAAAGAGAAAGGAAAAAGTCTTAGTTTAATAGCATCGTTAGAGACACCATTCAATACTTATGAGGATCTTCATTTGTTCTTCCTCTAAAGGCAAGCTCTTTAGCCATTTGAATCAACCCCGATTTTAACTGAAAGTTGTTGACATTGATGGGCACATTCATAATGCTAGGTTGATTTACTAGTAATGTCGGTTGAAAGTAATCCCAAATTGCCTTTTGTATCTCCTCCGCCATCTCCTCGATGTGATTCTATTAAGCCGTTAGGTTTATTCTATACGTCCTATCAATCTCAAGATCAAGAGGGAAAAGGTTAGTATTATCACGAGGCATAAACCGACAAAATTAATAATCAAAATAATATACACCTCAAAGTAAGATCTATCAATTCTAATGAATATTAAGAAATAAAAACTGTTCTTTGGATCCACAACAATGGCACCAAAAATTTGATGCACACTTTTCGTGTTATCGCAAGTGTACGAGTCAAGATATAGTATAAGACAGTTAAGTCCAAAAATCATTCCACTAAAGATCCAATTGTGAAGGTTTAAACTACTTAGTTATTCTAGAATTGAATCAATTTTATTTGAGGATTCGATCTCAAGTTGTGATTTTGGAAAAACTAAAAAGGAAAGCAAGTAAATGTGAAATACAAGAGTCAAAGAGAGTTCTAGGGTATGAATTCTTGTTTAATTCGTAATGCAACATTCTAGGGTTCATGGATTTTATTGCAATTCACATGCTTAAGTCTAGAAACATAAATTCAAGTTATTTTCTATATAAAACAACATTTTCTCATGCAACCCAATTGATTGCTAATATCTTGAAACCAATATAAATTACATGGCATTAGGAGTAGTCATTAACAACTTTCATTGTTAACCTAAATATTCACATGATAGATTAACAACAATTCATTATTATAAAACTAATGAGACATACAATTATCTCAACCATACATTGAACCTAACATTCAATCATGGTCATTCAACAAGAATTAAGCACAATAACAATGAAAAGCATATTCATTACAAGAAAACCATGAAGAGCCTACAAGATCAACATAACTTTATTAATAATTCATCAATGCCCTAAAATTAAAGAGTTTAGTCACTCATATCTTTAAGCAACATGTTCACAAAGAATTTAAGCATAGAAAGAGTGTAAAGAAAGGGAAACTCTACTGAAAAGAAGCTCTTGATTGAGGAGGAACTGCCAGGATGTCTTTAGTCTTCACGTCGGGAACTCGAACGGCACCAAAACTCTCTCTCAAACTTTTTTCTCTCTTCCTTGCAGCCAACTCACTTTTTAGGACTCTCTATTGTATTTTCTCTTATTTCTCTTCTTTTTCTTGTGTCTTTTGATGTCTTTAGGGTTGCTGGAAATCCTTTAATTTGTAGAGTTGGCTGCCCAAAATTTTTTCCCAAATTGATGATTCTTCAAATAAGGAACGTTGGTGCTGCGGCGCTGGTCAATGGCACCGCAGCACTGGTCAATGGCACTGCCTCGCTGGATCGACATAATATGGTGGCGTCGTCGCATTGTGAGATGGCACGCTGTGCATCATTAAAACCTACCCTCGGTGTTGAGCCATCGTTGCTGCACTATGCTTGAATAACGGTCTCGAGAAAAAGCGTCGTGGCAGCGCCGAGTTGGCAACGTAACGCTGCCCTGTTTTTGGCAATTTGGTGATTCTTTCCTCTTTTTCACTTGATTTTTGCTCAGTGTAGTTTTTTTGGCTTTCGATTCTTGTTTTCTTTGTATTAACCTAAAAATCACTAACAAACAAGTGAAGTCTAATAGAAACTCCCTTAATTTAAGAGAATAAAAAGTATTTCAAGCACTTTTCAATGATAAAAGAAATTGAAAAATAATTTTTGCGGAAGGGTTTAGAGAGCGCATCTTATGAGAGACAAATTTTTTCTTCTGCCCCTGTATCTAATTTATATGGATCCTGACAAAATCTTCTTGAAAGCACATTTTCGTCTTAATCATTGATCCTTGACCTATACGATTGATGCGCACTTTTCGTGTTAACTGCCGCAAGTGTACGAGTCAAGTTATAATATAAGACGGTTAAGTTTCGAATATCGTTCCATTAAGGATCCAATTGTGAAGGTTTAAGTTACTTAGCTATTCTAGAATTAAATCAATTTTATTTCAGGTTTCAATCTTGAGTTGTGATTTGTAAGAAAACCAAAAAGGAAAGCAAGTACATAAGAAACACAAGAGTCAAATTTAGAAATGGTCTTATGAACCAACCAAAAGAGACTCAGGTTAAGTAAACAAACTTGGGTTAAGCATTGAATGTGCTATAGAGGTGAAAGCAAACCTTAAAAAGGGAAGCAAGAGATGAATATCAGAATAATCATTCAGGAAATGGTTAAGTATGGAAGTAGTAAAATCAGAAGCAAAGCCTTGTGTTGTATTTATGGACGCATAAAAGGATGACCACGAAGTCCATGAGACTTAATAAGAGGCACATAACTTGGCTTAAGCTATGCATCCTGATAGTACCGCAACGTATGGAACGTTAAGGAAATTTTTTTACAAGTGGCTAGGAGTGACAAGGGGAAATAGCTGAGTGCGTGACAAAGTGCTTGATTGGTCAGAAGGTAAAGCTTGAATAGTAAAGATATTAATTTCACCTTCTATTCTCAAGTGGAAGTGGAAATATGTATAATGGTTTTCTTATTTAGATTACTAAGTGTGTCAGCAAATGTTGACAGAGATCTGGGTGATTAGTAAAAGTTGACAAGATAGAGCGTTTTTTCCCGTCAAGGGAACATATACCCTGGCTAGAATGATACGGATGCATGTGGATAAATTTTAAGTTCTGAAAAAGTTACAATAGACTTTAGGAACAAAGTGGTAGTCAATATATCTTATGTTTTAAAGAATATGATCCTGATCCTACTCATATACTTAAAGTGTAACCAATGGAGCTAAGAGAAGATTTAAGTTATGAAGAGGAATTAATTCAAATGTTTTTCTGATTAAAGAGTAAGTATTAAGAACTAAGTTAAATTCGTTGGTCTAAGATTTGTGGAAAATTAGGGTGTAAAAGAATCTATTTGAGAAGCCAAGCCCATGGAGCAAAATATAAACCAGTATTTACAATTATTCTCAAGAGACTAACCACCTACAGAGTTTTTAGGACGAAGTTCTTATGAGGAAGTGGTAAGTTGGCAAGCTCTACTGTTAGTCTGGTAAATGTCAAGCAAATGGTTGGGTAATTGGAAGTGATGGCCGAGAACTCTTGAGTATAAGTGTCCATGCGTTGGTAGAATGAAGCAAGGAGTCAGTAAGAGTGAGCATGGGTATGGCTGAAATAGGAAAGAACTTGCGTAGTTGAGTTTAGGCATAAGAGTTCAAGTGTTGGCCTATTAAAGTATGCGCCCAAAAGTTGAGTAAGAGTAAGTAGTCGGGGCTATGCGTTGATGAAATTGTTGAATCAGTAGACATGCGTTGGATAAGATCAGTAGAAGATATGTGTTGAAGATCAAAAGACCTATACTTAAATTCTATAATTCTGAAGGATATTAAGTAAAAGAACTATACTAGATTTGGAAGTGAGATCTGAGGAAAGGGATTTCACCAAAGGAATGGTTAAGTAAAAATTGAGTGTTGAAAGGAAAATTATAACCCCGTAAGTAGCTAAGGAAAGTAGGCGCATTGACTACCAGAGTGGCACAGCGGAAGCGTGATGAATTCATAACCCACAGGAAATACATAGTACTGTTTAAGCTGGAAGTCAACTATATGTAGATGAAGAAGTCTTACACGTTTGTGAGGGCCAACGTGCATTGGTGAAACAAAGAGTTAATCGGAGCTGAGTATAAAAAAGGATCAGGTGGCTGGAAAAGTATGCGTTTTCAAAGGTGAGCATGAACAAAAGTTTAAAGTTTTGCGAGGTAGCAGGTGAGGAGGTTGTATTGACGGAAGGATGCGTTTAAAGTATGTTATAGTTTAACAGCATAGTGCAACGCGTCTAAATTAATAATCAAACTATATACTCAGGTTTGTAATCAAGTATACGTTAGCAGATTATGTGTTCAAGAAAATTTAAAAGAGAAGCGCATGATACTAAAACTGTAACCAGTTGAAAAATTATAATGGTTTTAAGAAAAGTGTTTCTTACAAATTGCTTGTAGAATTGGAGTGACTTTAAGTGTAATTGCCGCAAGCTAATTTATTTGTGTTTATAGTTCATCATGTCAGACAGGGAAAGCAAAGGGAAACGAAAACACTTGATGAACAAGTGCCCAGTTTGCGGAAAAGGACATTCGGGGGAATGTTTTGGTAAAGATAGATGTTTTGCATGCAGAATGAAAGGATATCAACAGAAACAATGGAATGTATCTAAGGACTTTTGCAGCCAAGCTAAGGAGATGAAAAGAGAGATTCCCTGTAAGAAATGTAGACGAAGACATAGAGAAGATTATGAAGGAAGAGAGGATGTATGTTATATGTGTGAGCAGCCGGGACATTATTGCAAGGATTGTCCACAAAACCAGGGAGGCCCAAGTAATTAAGCTGAAGGAAAAAAAAGAAAAGAATGGAAATGTATTTTCTTTTTTAGTTATTGTCTCTTGTATGCGTTGAATAACAAGATTGTACAAACAAAAATTTGAATAAAGTATTTCACATTTCTGTAACCTTGTTGCTGTTCAAATTTCAAGGACGAAATTTTTCTAAGGGGAGTAGGATTGTAAGACTCTAACTCAGAGTTCTTAAGATGGCTAGTAAGAAAAGAAGTAAGGAAAGAAGTAAGACTAGTTGAACGCATAATATTAGGAAAAGAATGGATATTCCACTAAGAGTGAGAATGAAAGATTGGAGGCATAGATGTATTTTTAGCATAATCCGGTTAATGCTTAGATGGTAAAGCAATAAAGTGTGGTACTTTAATTTAAAGGGAATTTGATATTGAATTTTGAAAAGGAAATAAAAATTAGGAAAAAGAGGAAACGCATGGCTCACACTTAGTCTTCGAAACTAACAAGTTATGGATTCATTTTTGGAGGGTGTTAAGCTAGAAAGAAAAGAGAAACCAAAGAACCTCAAGGTGTGAGAAGCATGCATTGAAGGTTTATTATACGTTAGTAAGGATTTTGGTATTGATAAAGAAGTCTATGCCAAAAATAAGGACATTTAGTGTTTAAGGTAATTATGATCGAAGGGTTGCTATACACTATGCGTTGAGGAGCTAAATTCCATGGTAAATGAAAATATAACTTTGATTTCGGGTAAATGTATAGGATGTAACCAAGAGCTTAAAGGGAAGAAAGTTGGATGCATGGTGCGAGGCGGTAAGGTTGTAATGAGTGTTTGGGACATTGACACCTAGTAGTAAGCGATGGAGAAATGGGTTCAAAGATATTATGGCGAAGAGTAAAGGAAGTAAATAATGAAGCTAAAACCTTAAAGGAAATTCAGTGGATGCATAGGGGCAGTGAGATTGAATGAATAGTTTGTATATTAGAATATGTTAGGCATATGAGATAAGCTTATAAAGGCTAGGTGGCTTCATGGAAAGTTGACACCTTATAAGCAGGAGGTGTTAGAAGGCATGTTAAGTATTGCATGGAAGGTGACGCTTGGATATATACATGGTTGGTTAAGTTGCAGCGTGACACGTGGAAACAAGTGGCAGAAAGAGAGGAGAAGTAGTATGACCAGCCCTCTACTCCAAAGCTATAAATAGGACCTTGAGAGGAAAGGAGTGACTGATGATGCTGAAGTGAGAATTTTTGAGAGAAAGGAGGAATCCTTGGGTCCATAGTAGAAGTCTGCAGCCAAGAGAGAAGATATTTTGACATCTTAGCTATATCTTGTGTTAAAGAAGTTGTCTTGCGTCTAAAAGGGTCAGTCTTGCGTTTAAGACAAATGATGCGTTCAAGGTGAACGATGTGTCCAAGTTAGACCTTGTGTGGTCGACGCATCCAAAGAGAGAAGTAAAGAAGAGTTGGGACGCACCTCGTGTTAGCTATCAACCTTGCATTCAAGGGCAAGGTTGCGACCAACCGAGCTGCCAGTGGAATATAAGGCCTTGCGTTCTAGGGTTAGAACGCTACGTCTAAGAAGCTCGAGATAGAGGAAAAACTATCCTTAAGTGTTTAGTGAGTGACACTTTTCTTTCTTTAAAAATGTTTTATTGGAAATGTTATTCTGATTTTATTATGAGCTATGATTTGAAGAAAAGTGTTTATTTGAAAAGCATGATGCTTGAATATATTTAGTTCACAAGGCATGTCTAATTGTTTTCTATAAGTTGTTGAAAAGCATGTTGTGAAATGTAGTTTACCAAGGAATATCTTATTTTTCATGAAAGGTTTCATATGAACTAGTTATGTGAAATGTTGGTTTCTTAAATGTTTTAGAGGAGACTCAATGCTGAAGGACATGAGAAGGCATGTGAGTTTCCTCGGGACTCAGTACTGAGGGACATGGGGAAGGTACTTGGGCAACCCGCCATATTCCTATGTGCACATAGAGGTTGATATTGCTGGTGCGTCGAGTTCTGCTCCGCATCAAGCCAGGAATGATTTCAACGTTGGGTGTGTTGAGTCTTGCTCCACCCCAACTAAGAATGTTTTTGACGTTGAGAGCGTTGAGTTTTGCTCTGCCTCAACTAAGGAAAATTTTTAAAGAACAAATTGATTTCATGTACAACTATTCTGGAACGTACTTATGTTATTTGACTAAGAAGTTGGAAAGTACGATTTTATGGTAATGATGATTTGAATCCATGTTTTATAACTATGGTGTACAATAATTTGAACATGTCTCATTCGAATTGAAGATAGTTTTACAAAATCTGTAACTCAATTGGCTTTTACCTCACTCTTTCATATGTTTTCCATTTTTCAGGTAGCATGACAGTTCCCGTTGCTGATCGAAGTCGAGGTTTGTCAAGAGTTAATGGTATCGCCGTCCTAGGAAGAGTGGTTAAACAGACATAAGGGAAGTTCGACAGTGGAAGTCGATAACAGGATCATGACTGTTGTCCTCACGCTCCGTCTCGAGCTACAGGAGGGTAGTTCGGGAAGGGGTGTGACAGTATGCGGTGAAATCAAATAATTTTCATGGAAGCTCTACGCCTAATTTCATGCTTATTTAATTTACACTACTTCTAAAACTGAATTCAAAGAATGAAAAATAAATACTAAAAACAAAGTACGATAAAAGAAAGAAAGCAAGAGTAAAAGAAAGCGTCCCTGGAAAACTAGGCGTTCAGTAATGCAGGGACCTTTCAACGCAAGCTCAGTCATTACACTTGCGTAGGTCAATGGAGATTTTGTCTCTTCCAAGCTCTCCAATGTGGTAGGGTTTTACCCTTTGTCCATTAACCTTGAAGGAGGTCGTTCCGTCTTCATTTGTTAGCTCGACAGTACCATGTGGAAACACTTCTTTGATTATGAATGGTCTAGACCAACGAGACATCAGCTTACCTGGAAATAAACGCAACCTTGAGTTAAATAATAGGACCTTCTAGCCGACGTATAGCATTTTCTTACTGTTATTTTTGTCGTGCCATTTTGTGGTCCTTTCTTTATACAGCTTTGCGTTTTCGTAAGTTGAATGTCTCCACTCCATGAGTTCGTTTAATTGAAGCTTTCTTGCTTCACCAGTTGCGTCTTGGTCTAGATTGAGCTTCTTCATGGCCCACATGGCCTTATGTTTCAGCTCTAGCGGGAGATGACACGCTTTCCCAAACACCAACGCATAGGGTGACATGCCTATTGTCACACCCTCACCCAGATTATCCTACAACCTAGGTTCAGGAGTGAGACCACACATACATATCACGAGGAAACATTTAAATCATCACTAACCTAACAACTCAGTCATGCCAATTAGCGGAAACTATAATCACTTAATAGTACTAAGTGGACATTTCAACAAGAAATTTCATTATCTAAAAGTTTAAGTTTACAAACACCAACTCTCTCTCATGGACATGCATATATACGAGAAGTAGGAATACAAAGAATATTTACAAGTCCCTAAGAGGTACACCAAAAGTTCTATGCCCAGACGAGGTTCTCTTCTAGTTAGGCGTTTGGATCGTGCTCGCTACCTGAGGCATCAACAACAAACAAGCAAAACAAAGAGTGAGCCTATGCCCAGTGAGTGGTTAACAAGCGAGAATATGTATCACGTATCCAAACAATACAAACAATAAACACATACATATCCCTATTACGCTTTACTTTCAATTACTCAACCAGTGCCTTCACTCAACGTCCCTCAGCACGTATGCCTTCACATCATGTCCCTCGGCATTTAACATTCCCGTGCCTTCGTATATATATTCCCTCGGCACTAACATATCACTTTGCATGCTATCTCTTCCCTGTGCCTTCACCCTTAGTCCCTCAGCATCATCATTCATTGTCATTCATTCCCTTAACCTGTCCCGTATGCCGTCACCTTTGGTCCCTAGGCATACCATTCAAACTCTTATTATTTCAGCACCTACACCTACGGTCCCTCAGTGTTAAGCCACACATCTCATACTGGACTTCCATATGCTTTCGCCTATGGTTCTTCAGCTATGGAGTCCGTTTTTCTCCACTCAAGTGCCTTCACATCCTGTCCCTCAGCACTGAGTATATGATATCATCTTCTCACATGCCTTCACTTATAGTCCCTCGGCATTGGGCTCTCATACCTAACATAATCATCACTTCCTTTCAAACATTCACATAGTCACATGACATCTCAAAGAACCATATATACACACTACAAACACAAACATATAACATATCAATATCATAAATCACTACACACAAGAAAATAGAAACCACTCACAAATTGTCCTTCATCCCAAATGGGTTATACGCCTTCCCGACCTCTTCTTGGCCTTAGGAGGTAAACTTGGCCAATTCTTCATGGGTTTGTCTCTCCCTTGCGTTTAAAGCAAGGTTGTCCTGCCGTCTCCACCCAGTTTTCTAAGACAGCTTGATATCTTCTTTTTTCCTTTCACTTCTTGCTCAAAATTTCATGGAGTTTCTCCTTCCCGTTTAACAGATATAACGACTTTCCTCCATACTGCACAGATTTCTCAGCAAAGCTGCACCAGTAGCTTCTCTTTAGATTTTCGCATGATTTCAAGCTATATCAATCGAAGTACCCTTCATGAAAGTTGTTAAGAAATGAGTTAACTTGCTTACCTCAAAATTTCAGCTAAAGTCTCATCCTCGTTAGTGAGATATCCTCAAAATACCACGCCTCGCTCTAAACGTTCGACAACAGGTAAGTGTTCTGCTCTCTCACTCTCCTTCAAAAAATGGTGGAAACCCTCAATTTCTTCTCTGTTTCCCTCTTCTCTCACTCTCATCGACCCTTCAACTATGAAATAACACCGTTTTAATCCTCTGGCTTTGTTAAAATAATAATTAAATGGTCAGGTTTATCCTTTAACCCAGTTAACCGACTTACTTTATCTAGAAGCTTCACGCCGGCCCAAGAATTTGCCCAAGTCCATTCACACATTGAAGTTCCAGACGCAACGCCATAAACTGACGCAGGCGCCTCTCATGCATGTGTTACACCATTTCCTGATGCATGGTACTCTTTTCTCTTCAATGCATGATATCTCATCGCCAACTCTCGATCATTCCTTAGCGCAGCACAATACTTTCTTCACACTATGCTATTAGCGTCAGTCACCGCATCGCATAATGGAAGATTTCTTCGACGCATGGTCCACCATCACTAACGCACAAGTATACTTCTCCCGTCAACGCATGACGTCTCAAATCAGTCACCGCATCGCATAGTAGAAGATTTCTTCGACGCATGGTCCACCATCACTAACGCACAAGTATACTTCTCCTGTCAACGCATGGCGTCTCTTGGGAGTTTCCGTTGAACACTTAAACATATTTCATATTTTAACCAAGGCGCCTCTGTTAACCGCATAATTCGTCACGCCCTTGTAAATTTTCCTCGGCGCCTAACCTTTTACTGTCAACGCATGGTTCTCTTCACTGGTCTCCAACGCATAGCTCCTTACCGATGCCTATCATTACACATACCCAAATTTACTAACTTTCATAACTTAAGTATAGGTTAGGATGTGTTGCTTACACCTATGGGTGTTTTAAATGTTGTTCTGTATGCCCAGAGATTCATCTAATCTCTCCGTTCAATCTTTCCTTGATGTGCTCACGACCTTTTAATCTCCCTGTTTGTTATTTCAGCTTGGCCGTTTGTCTGTTGGTGATAGGCAATTGCTACCCTGTGCGAGACATTAAATTTTGTCAATAAGTTAGTGATTATCGCCCTTGGTGTCCCGAATCGAGAAAAGATTTGTCTTTTAGAACTTGGACACTGTGTTCACATCGTTCTTCGCACAGAAGGAGGGAACGGTCCCATAAAATTGATTCCACGTATATCGAACATGTCACACCCCCTCCCAAGTTATCTGCACAACCTGAAAGGAGATGTGAGGATAGTATACATCAACCCTCTTGTGATGCATACCATCCGTTCCCTCACACACATTCTGAATTGTTCACCATGAAATCTCCAGATTCTAAAACATATTAAACATCACATATGGAAAAGTATATACAAGCCAAAACAAAATTTTCTCGATTCTTTTACATGTCCTTACACAACCCATAGTTCAACCCCTGGTAATTGTACATACATATCTACATGCCACCTAATAAAGGTTTAACATTCAACTAACACCTCAACAAGTCAAATTATTCAGAGTCTCGAAGCTTAAGCAGGGCGAGTGGGAGTAGGCAAAGCACCAGAAACGTCCTTGCTACCTGGAGGGGAAAGAAAACATTGGAAAACATAAGCTAAAGGCCCAGTGAGTGACAATGTTAACAAACCGTTTTAGTTCGAAAATCATCAGTAGTAAAACGGAGTTCAACATCAACATAAAACATGTAATCATTTTAAATACATTAGTTAAAACAAATTTAATTGCCCTTATCACTTTATACATGATTCTCAGCAAATCATAAGAAAACAGTATAAGCGCAGTATTTTTCCCTTAGTTGAAGTGGAGTAAAACTCAACACCCCAACGTCGAAAACATATAAGGCTCGATGCGGAGCAAAACTCAACGCACCAGCATATCACCTCTATGTGCACATAGGAATATGGCGGGTTGCCCATGTACCTTCTCATGTCCTTGAGTACTGGGTCCCGGGGAAACTCACATGCCTTATTAGCATTGAGCCTCCTTTAAAACATTTTCCTTTTTACAAACAACATTTCATACAAACCGTTCATATACAAATCGTTCATAAGAATACAGGGCAATTATTATATCAATAACATCTCATAAACATGCTTTTCAATAGCTTTAAGAACATAACGTATGCCTCATAAAGCATTTAATCACAAAATCACATTTCATTGGAAAACCGAACTATCATGTGCAACAAAATCATTTAAAAGTAAAAGAAGTGTCACTCACAACTCTTTCTAGGCCTTGAATGGATTATAAGCCTTTCCTATCTCCTCTTGGCCTGAAACAAATATTTTCCCTTGTTATACTTTTTTTCCATTCACTTTAATATATACAACAACTCAACATATGCACAATGCTTATAGTTTATCATGCGGTCAAACTTCCATTAGTTCATTCTCAAGCCTTAAACACTAAGGCTATTACTACTAGTTGTTGCTTATCCTTCTGTTAGACTTCAATCCCAAGAACACTTTGCCTGCAGCTCACTCTTGCTATATACCAACATTTGAGTTTTATCTTCTTCTTAACAAAGTTGACTGTTACAGCTTTGTTGTCTCTGCTTAATCTCTGCTAAAAACGCATTTCCAGCCCATATTAAGACTTCTTCTCTTCTACAAACTTGTAAAGAATTAAGTCCCACAGCGTACCTCAAAATTTCAAGGCTCAACTCTTTTTCGTTCTCCAGTTATGCCAAAATTACTCCGTGTTGTTTCGAATTGCATAACAGTTCTATAGTTGCTGCTTTTACCTAAAAATTCATGTGATAAACTTTGATTTCAGCTCAACCATCCTTCATAAGACTTGTTAGGAATTATGTTAACTTGCTAACCTCAAAATTTCAGCCCTAGACTCGGCTTCCTTGAGTCGTTCTACTCCAAACAACAACCACTGTTCAGTCTGTGCGTCTATAATCGGTCTCCTGTTCCAATTCGGATTTCAGCACCAAAACAGGTAGAATTTTGCCCAAAATCTACAAAAACACCTTCCTCTTCCTTCTCTGGTGGTTTCTTTGAAAGATGGAACTAACTTAAGTTCTCGAAATGTCTGAAAATAATTAAACTCACCTATATATATACTGCCGACTTATCCCTCACAAGTACCAAGATGATAATACCGACTTACCCCTCACCGTAGATTGGCGCTGGTCTTTCCTTCGACGCAAGGCATTCATGTCTATGTTCTCCTCCAGTGTCCTCAGCAACTAACCATTCTTAGCGCATCATGTTCTCGGCGCCTCCTACCTCCGACGTGAGACCGTTCTGTCTTAGACGAAATGTGACTTCAGCGCATGGCTATCTTCGACGCATGGTAACTTCAACGCATGGTTCAAGCATATTTCTTTCCCCGCCAATGATCCCTTATTCTCTGATGCGGCGACTGCTTCAGCTCACACCCTTCGTGATCAGTCAATAACGCTTGGTTTCTCAAGTAATTCAACCTCCCACTACATTCACCAACGCATGGTCTTTGCCAACCCTTAACCAAAATTTTGCTCTACTTCTCGGCTACTTTTCCTCTAGCAACGCATATCCTCAATCGCATTACTCTCCCCAACACTTGGTTTTACAAGTCAGTGCTTACAGAACAACTCAACTTCCAGGATTGAGTTCAGAGGCATCTCATTTCGATTAGAAATGTTGCCTGTTCTATGACAACGATCGCAAGCTACCGCATATGCCCTTGTGTCTTTAAATAATGTAGGCCAGAAATACCCACTTTGCAACACCTTCGCAGCTGTTCTCTGTCCCCCGAAGTGTCCTCCATAAGGTGCTTCATGACAACTCCCCAGAATGCTATGCGTTTCATATTCTGGAACGCATCAACACAGGATGTGGTATGGGCCAAGTCTGTGTAGATATGGCTCATCCCAACAATAGAACTTCCTTTTGTGTCGGAGCCTCTTCCTTTGTTGAGCGTTGAAATCTTCAGGCCATTGGTTGCAGACCAAATAATTCACTATGTCTGCATACCACGATTCTCGACACTCTGCGTTCATGATGTGCTCGTCTGGGAATCGTTCCTCTATATCACTCCAACTTTCCTGGACCTCTTTATTTTCCAGCCGAGATAGGTAGTCCGCAACCTGATTCTCGGTTCCCTTTCTATCTTTGATCTCCAAATCAAATTCTTGTAATAATAAGATCCATCAGATGAGTCTAGGCTTTGCGTCCTTTTTTGCCATTAAATACTTGATCGCATAATGATCAGTATACATGGTCATCTTTGACCCTATCAAACATGCCCTAAATTTGTCAACCGCAAAGACTACGGCTAACATTTCCTTCTTAGTAGTAGTGTAGTTCTCTTGAGCAGTGTTCAATGTTTTACTGGCATAAAAGGTGGGGTGCATTATTCCTCTTTCCTTTGCCCCAGCACAGCTCCCACTACATGGTTGCTTGCGTCGCACATCAGTTCAAATGGGAGATACCAGTCTGGTGCAACTAAAATTGGTGCTGAAATTAGGGCCTGCCTTAAAGACAAACGTATGCATAGTTGAACTCCTTATGGGCTTCTAGTAGTGCGCTCAGTGGTTTTGCGACTTGCGAAAATCCTTTGATGAATCTTCTATAAAAGCCCGCATGGCCAAGGAAACTTCACAAAGTCTTTACATTTGTAGGGGCTGGCAGCTTGGCTATCGCATCTATTTTTGCTTGATCAACTTCCAATCCAACCTTAGAAATCTTATGTCCCAACACAATACCTTTAGTGACCATGAAGTAGTATTTCTCCCAGTTGTGGACTAGGTTTGTGTCTTTGCATCTCTTTAATACTCGTTCCAGGTTGGCCAAGTGTAAGCACTGACTTATAATACAAAGTGTTGGGGAGAAGCAATGAGATTGAGGCCATGCGTTGCTAGAGGAAAAGTAGCCGAGAAGTAGCCGAGAAGGAGAGCAAAATTTTGACTATGTTGGCCAAGACTATGCATTAGTGAATGAAGAGGAAAGTTGAATTATTTGAGAAACCATGCGTTGTTGATTGAATCACGAAGGGTTGTGAGCTGAAGTAGCTGCCCTCATCGAATGATAAGTGATCGTTGGCAAGGGAAGAAATATGCTTGAACCATGCGTTGAAGTCACTCTTCGTCGAAGACAGGGCGGTTTTGACGCGACGAAGTTAGTATTGTGTTGCATACGTCGAAAGTAGGAGGTGTTGAGAGCACCATGCGCTGAGTGTGGTTAGTTGCTGAAGACGTTGGAGGAGAATTTTGACATGAGTGCCTTGCGTCGAAGAGAGGACCCCGCGCCAGCCTACTGGGGAGGGGTAAGTCGGCAACATAAATCTTGCTGCTTGTGAGGGTTAAGTCGGTAGTATATATCGGTGAATTAATTAAATGTTTAATCATTTTTAGACACTTTTGAGAGCTTAAGTCGGTTCCATTTTTTGGACAAACCACAAGAGGAAGGTGTTCTTGTAGATTTTGGGCGGAATTCTACTCGCCTTGGTGCTGAAATCAGAGCTGGAATAGAAGATTGATTGTAGTCGCACAGACTGAACAGTGGTTGATGATTGGAGTAGAACGAATCGAGGAAGCCGAGTTTAGGGTTGAAATTTTGAGGTTAGTAAGTTAACATAATTCCTAACAAGTCTTATGAAGGGTGGTAAAGCTGAAATTGAAGTTAATCATGTGAATCTTTAGGTAAAAGCAGCAATTATATAATTGTTAGGCAATCTAGAGAAACGCGGAGTGATTTTGGAATAACTGGAGAACGAAAAGGAGTTAAGCCTTGAAACTTTGAGGTAAGCTGTGGAACTTAATTCTTTACAAGTTTGTAGAAGGGAAGAAATCTTAGTTTGGACTGGAAATGTGTTTTTAGCAGGGATGAATCAGAGACACCAAAGCTGCAGCAGTCGGCTTTGTTAAGGAGAATGTAAGGCTCAAAACGTTGGTATAGCAGAAGAAGTGAGTTGCATGCAAAATTTTCTTGAAATTAATGTATAACAGAACGGTAAGGAACAACTTGTAGTAATAGCTTTAGTGTTTAAGGCTTGAGAATAAACCAATTAAAACCTAACTGCATGATGAACTATAAACATTGTGCATATGATAAGTTGTTTATGTTAAAGTGAATGGAAAAGAAGTATAACAAGGGGAAAGTATTTATTTCGGGCCAAGAGGAGATAGGAAAAGCGTATAATCCACTCAAGGCCTAAAAAGAGTGATGAGTGACTTTAAACCTTGAGATAAGCGAACTTGAATATTATTTCCTATATGCTTAATAATATCTTTGAAGCATGAGTTGAAGTGTACTTCTATGTATGAAACTAGCACATTCCTTATATGTGAGATAGAGCTTGATAATGTATTAGATAATGTTCTAAATTTTACCAAGCTAGTTGCTAGATAAATGTTCTGAGAATTCTAAGATATCATGAATTTAGTAAATTATGATAAATGTATTGTGCATGTCTGTATACTAGAAAGATTCGAATGGGACCCAATGCTGAAGGACATGTGAAAGCATATGGGCAGCCCTAGTATTTCTACGAAACTCTCACCAAAGGATATAAAGACGGTGATTGAGTATTTCCCTGGGACCCTAGTACCGAAGGACATGAGAAGGTACACGGGCAGCCCGAGATCAGACAGACTTTTAAGCAGAATAAAAGGCATCTGACGCTGATGTGTTGAGATTATTCCACTCAGCTAAGGCTTATTGACGTTGAGTGCGTTGAGTTCGCTCCGCCTCAACCAAGGTTCAATGGAAAGATATCCATTACGTAATGATAATTATTTACAAGTTATGGTTATTTACAAGTTATGAAGCATGATCAGGCAGTTCATACAAATGATTGTAGTTATGTTTTATTGAGCTTATTCTTTAGTTAGTTACTCATTGAGCATTGTAGCTCATAAATTCTTGTTTTTTTGATGTTTTCTTTCTAGGTAGCAAGCGTGTTCGAGGTGCCTAGCCTACCATCAATATTCGTCTGAGCCAAATTAGAATTTTGTAATTGGGAAATTGTAAACTCCATTCCCATGTAGAAATTGTACTTATTTTGAGTGGCATTTGTGAGGACCACCAGGCATACCTGTAAACTTTAAGCAAAGTCTTTTAAATCTTACATATGATGCTATCTTATCAGGAAAATTTTGCATAACTATTGTAAAGGCTAAACATTTTGCCAGTTGGTTATGATATAGGAATGCATATATAACGGTGTTTAACATAATACAGACTAGGTAATACTCACTCCTAAGTAAAGATATAGATATATATATATATATATAGATATAGATATCTAGGATGGGAGTGTTACAACTTGGTATCAGAGCGTAAGGTTTTGGGGAAGTGAAGTCATGCATAGTAGTTAAGAACATGTTGAGTTTATTATAATGAGGAAATTTAAATGTGATATAGGCTTATGCACAGAAGGGCCAGACGAGGTAGGCAGGCAGGTATCGAGACACCGCACGCTACTGGAATTGAGAGGGAGTCCTCCAAAGGGGAATCTAGTAATCCCCAGACTCAAGCTAATATGGAGGAACAACTCTTTAACAGAATAGCCCAGAGATTAGTAGCTAGTATGGAGTCTGCTCAAGGAGATCCTGAGAAAAAATATGGGATAGAAAGATTCAAAGCTTTAAGTGCTCAAGTATTTGAAGGCACCACTTGACCCTACAGAAGCAGAGGTCTGGTTAAACCAAGTAGAAAAGTGCTTCAGGGTTATGCATTGTCCTGAAGATAGGAAACTTGATCTAGTTGTTTTTATGCTCCAAAGAGGAGCCGAGGACTGGTGGAGATTGATTGAACGGTGGAGTTTTGACACAGATCCTTTGTCATGGGCTGATTTTAAAAAGCCTTTCCAGGAAAAATATTATCCTAAATCATACTGTGATAAGAAAAGAAATGAATTCTTGAGTCTGGTACAGGGACATATGTCTGTAGCTGAGTATGAAAGGAAATTTACAGAACTGGCCAGGTATGCTTTGGCAATTGTTGCAGAGAGAGCGGATAAATGCAAGCGCTTTGAAGAAGGCTTGCTGGTGAAATTCATACTCCAGTGACAGCAAGTACAGAATGGGTTGATTTCACTAAATTAGTTGAAGCTGCCATGAGAGTAGAAAAGAGTTTGGCAGAAGGAAGAACAGATAAAAGTGGAAGCAAAGCTGGACAGCCACTTAGTACACCTCGAGAGCAGATGCATCGAGGCGAGGGGCGACGGTTCGCACCAGGAGTTTCTGGCGGAGGAAAGTTCAAAGCCAGATCCAGTGGTGGATCATATCATACAGGTGGATCCCAGGGTGGAGGTATACAGAAAGGTTTAGGAAGGTCTCCTTCGATGTCAATACCAACAAATGATAACCAATACCGTCACCCTAGTGAATTAGTGGCTAGTTCAATGAAGAAACCACTGTGTAATAACTGTGGTAGAAAGCATTGGGGTCGGTGTTTGATGGGAGCTGATGTCTGCTATAACTGTGGTCAACCGGGACATTTGAAGAAAGATTGCCCTCAGCCTAAAGTAGGAAGCGAATTAGAACAGAAAGCTATTTCACATACCGTAAGTCAACCACGGTATGAGATGGGAACTGGAGAAGGTAGCAGTGGTGGCAAGCTGAAAACTCAAGTAGGTAGACCGACACAACAGGGTAGAGTTTTTGCGTTAACCCATCAGGAAGCAGAAGAGGCACCAAATGTAACGGGTATGCAAATTATATTCTAGAAACGCATATGTATTATTAAATTCTGGAGCTACTCACTAATTGGTATCTAGAGAGTTTGCCATGCATATAAATAAAAAGTTAGAACCTTTATCTGATACTTTGTTGATATATACTCCAGTTGGTGACTCTGTTTTAATGACTTCCTTTATTAGATTATCAAGAGTGATAGCAAATGCTGACAAAAATTTTAGGTGTTGATGAGATTGTTAGAACTAACAGGCATGCGTTGGTTGAAATCAATAAAAGGTAGGTGATGAGGACTAAGAAATTTGCACTTGAGTTCTATAATTCTAAAATAATTTCAAGTAAAACAACTAGACCACTAGATTGGGAGGTGTGATCTACGAATCAAAGTAATTATTGAAGTTGAGAATTCTACTGTGTAGAATAAATAGATCAGGAGAATGCAACCATGATCTGAGCTTAGAAGTAAGACCTATGGAAAGAAAGGAAGGAAAGAAAGGAAACCTCATCAAGTGATGGGCAGGGTTAAAAAGAATAGCTGAGAGGTAAGCAAAGTTGGACAGCTCGAGCTATTCATCTTCGGTTGTCTTCTAGAGAGAACTCTGCTGTCACTTAGGAATTCTTCCGAGAATCAACAACCCTTTTTCAGCTTGCAGGTCTACCCTTTTATAGAGGCTAATCTGCGTGATTAGAGGCGCAATTCATGTCATGCGTCTATATCGCCTAATTGCGTAATTCTCGATTCAATTTAGATCCACCACTTTAGCCACAGATCATGCATGTCAACCTTTCCGACAATCTCTCAAGATTCTGATCTGATTTTCTGCTGCCTTGCATTTCTGGTCGTTATGCGTCCATGGAGAACTTGGGTTCATGCGTTCACTTATGTCGACGCATCCATATGTTACTAATGCATCATCCTGCGTTGAGCGGTTGTCAGCGTATCCACAGGTTGCTTGCGTTTCTGCGTCAAAACATGCGTTTTAGGCTCAAAAAGCTAAATAATCATGTTCACTCAATTTACAAGAGTAGAACGCATAGGAAGATTTATCAATAGAATTCAACACAAACTACCGCATGATTCTCTATTTAATCTCTATTTTTCTAAGAGAAAGGCTATAATAACTTGTATTTCTACAAGTTGTGATACATCTAACCTAACATTCAAACACGGCCATTCAACAAGAATTTAAGCACAATAACAAAGAAGAGCATAATCATTACAACAAAACCATGAATAGTCTACAATATCAACATAACTTCATAAATAATTCATCAAAACCCTAAAACTAAAGAGTTTAGCCCCTCATAGCTTCAAGCAACATGTTCATACAATATAAACAAAGAAAGAGTGTAAAGAAAGAGAAACTCTATTGAAAAGAGGCTCTTGATTGAGGAAGCATCGTCAAGATGTCCTTGGTCTTCACATCAGAACTCGAACGGTACCATGATTCTCTCTCGAACTCTTTTCTCTCTTCCTTGCAGCTAACTCACTCTTTGGACTCTCTAATGAACTTTCTTTCAATTTTCTTCTTCTTGTGTCTCTTGGTGTGTAGATTGGTGATTAGGGCTGCTAAAAACCCTCAAATTTATAGAGTTCACCGCCCAAAATTTTCAAAAAATGTAGAATTTTCAAATATGTAAAGATGCCACTGCGGTGCCGTAGAATAACATTGTTGCTCTAATCATCATTGATGGATGGTGTCGTCGCGCTGCTAGAGGGCATTGTGGCGCTGTGTGTCATGGAAACCTACCCTCGACGTCGTGCCGCTGAGCTGAAGCAAAGGCTACTCTCTGGAAAAAGCGTTGCGGCAACGCCGTATATGCGCCGCGGCGTTGCCCTATTTTTGGCTTATTTGGATTTTTCTTCCCTTTTTCACTGGATCCTTGCTCAGTTTTACTCTTTTGGCTTTCACTTCTAATTTTTTATATTTTGACCTAAAAACCACTAGCAAACAAGTGAAATCTAATATAAACTCCTTTAATTTGAGAGAATAGAAATCACTTTTCAAGCACTTTTCAACGATAATTTTGGGCTTTAGTCCATCGTAATTTTAGCAACGATGTACTCCTCCCTCGAATCTGACAAACCAAAACATTATTGTCAAAAATTCTTTTGAACTATATATAAATTAGACTATTTATCCTACTAGCACTTGAAATGGAAGTATATAAAAAATTACTCACATTATGAATACCCTGCTAACCTCGAAACTTCTTTCTATTATTGCCTTTTTCATTTTTATATTAAGTTATGTTTAGATTATGCAAATAAATTACTCAAACTTGGCATCCATTCATCTCTCATACCCTGTTGTCATTCCTTTTATATTTTTATCAATTTAACCTCACAATACTATACATGCCACCTTAGACATGTACACACGACATCAATTTTGTGGTACTTTCGGAACTACTGACCTTGTACCCTGGGATAAACTATATACATGCATAGCACATAATCGTTGACAGTTAGTATAATTGTTTATATTTTCTTTTAATTGATCATAGCAAGAAGTTGATGATTTTT
Organism: Citrullus colocynthis; assembly: GCA_031780015.1. Classification (NCBI taxonomy): domain Eukaryota; kingdom Viridiplantae; phylum Streptophyta; class Magnoliopsida; order Cucurbitales; family Cucurbitaceae; genus Citrullus; species Citrullus colocynthis. The sequence continues at coordinate 894,571 of QLSR01000200.1, forward strand.
TTTTTTTTTTTGTCATACATACAATTATATTACCATTCAACATTCTTTCTTCAAAACGATAGGAACTGAACGCTCTCTAATTGTGAAGCATCTAGTAGGAGATGTCTGAAGGGTAATAACTATAAACAAAGGTCAAATTCTAGAGGGATGTATTTGTGAGGGTTGTTTAACCCCAAATACTAAACTCTAAACTAATCGAACCAAAATATTACTTAAGTTAGATTTAAATCTAACTAACTTCTAACAATTAAGAAGTAAACTAGAACAACTCCACCTAAAGAATAAATCGAATTTATATAACTAACTAAACTACTTTAACAAATGTTTTTTTTTTCTTTAATAACACCTATGCAAATTAAAGAGCCTATATATAACATTGTTGATATCTTTTGCAAACATAGTCGAACTCCTTCTTCCTTAGCGTCATTCACATACGAGTGTCATTCCAAACACGTTAGAATGAAGAAAGTTTTTTCAATGAAAGGCATGTGCCTTTTGGTGCTCGTGATGAGTGTGGTTGTTAATGAAACTCAACTTGTGGAGGCAGTGAAATGCGAGACAAAAGAACTAAGGCCATGTCTTTTTGCATACACAATGTCGGTGGAGACATCATCAGCTTGTTGCAACAAGGTGAAGGAGCACAGGCAATGCTATTGATAAATCTTGTAGAAATACAAGTTATTACCGCCTTTCTCTTAGAAAAATAGAGTTTAAATAGAGACTCATGCGGTAGTTTGTGTTGAATTCTATTGATAAATCTTCCTATGCATTCTACTCTTGCTAATTGATGAAGATAATTGTTTTAAAAATTTCTAAGCCTAAAACGCATGTTTTAACGCAGGAACGTAAGCAACTTGTGGATGCGCTGACAACCGCTCAACGCAAGATGATGCGTTAGTAACATATGGATGCATCGCCATAAGTGAACGCATTAACCCAAGTTCTTCATGGACGTATAACGACCAGAAACGCAAGGCAGCAGAAAATCATATCAGAATCTTGAGAGGTTGTCGGAAAGATTAACATGCATGATCTCCAGCTGAAGCGGTGGATCTACATTGAACAGAGAATTACGCAATTAGGCGAGATAGATGCAAAACATCATTTGCCACTCCAATCACGCAGATTTGCCGCTGATTACAAACAGGGCCTCTATAAAAGGGCAGACCTGCAAGCTGAAAAAGTGTTGTTGATTCTCGGAAGAATTCCTAAGTGACAGCAGAGTTCTCTCCAGAAGACAACCAAAGACGAATAGCTCGAGAGAGAAGAGTCTTCCCTCCGCCTGACCACGTCACAGCAAAACTTCACGCTTCCATTCCAGTGACTCAAGACATTGAAACGCCTTCCTGCTTTCTATCTTTTTCTAACTTTGATTTTAGATTTGTTATCAAGACATTGAACTGTCTAAGATTGTATTTCGTTCATTAATCTAAAATTCTTCCATGTCTATCCATTTCTCTAGACTTTCCGCTTATTACTTTGAATCCATGAGTAACTAATCTTTCAAGGGTCACAGGTTGCGTTAGCATCTAAATAAGAACCATAGTGTAACTATTGCATCTTGTCAATTGTAATCTTAATCTGATGCTTATGTCCATCTAGCTAATCGATATAAGTAGTAATAATCAGACTGCTCGAGAGAGTAAGTGATTGTGGAACTCAATTGACAAGGCTAAGAAGTGTTACCTAGACATAGGAATAACCTTGGTACTTAACACTCTCCTATGCGGTATAGACATATAATGCATAGCGGCTGAGAACCGGGAGAAGAGTCGCAAGTATGAATAAACTATCACTATGCATTTCTGATTTTAGATGTCAACCAACCTGAACCCTGTTTTTATCCATTCATTTAATCCACTTAGCTGAACTTACTTTGTCGCATACCTTACCATCCACCACCTTTGAATCTAGTGTACATGTTATCGCTTTCTTTAGTTAAACGCATAGTCGCTTTCTTTAGTTAGACACATCCCTTATTAAATATTTTTTGTTACCACTCCAATTCAATTAATCCAACGAAGTTTAGGAAGTTTTTGGCACTTTAGCATGTCAAACGCAACAAGTTTTTGGCGCTGTTGCCGGCGACTTTAGATCTGTTAACAACAAGTTTTTGGCACCGTTGCCGGAGATTTTTGCATGGATTTATTTTTTTTGGATTATTTTTGTTGTAGGAATTTCTCAATTAAAGGAGTATTGTGAGTTTCTCCTCTACCAGAAGCTCCAAACAGTATCTAAGTGATGGGAGCAATCCAGAACTTGATATTGACCCTAAGATTGAGAGGACTTTCAGACAAAGGACAAGGCAGAATCGAAGAAGGACCAATCGTAGCTTGGACCTGATTCAAACGGCTAGTGAGGAATTGTTCGCATAAGCGGGAAGATCAATGAATAAGACCTACTCGCAAGCCGTAGATATTCTCGAAATTTCGTGGAATACTAATGAGTGGGTGGACAACGGATATGGATTCTGCTCCACCGATAGAAGGCGAACGCAAGCTGGAATGCTTGAAGCAGATGTTGCCACCAATCTCTCAGCACAGATGATAACCATGACCTCTGCTGAAGACAATAGCCTTAAATAATCAAGGTGGATCAGTTGCTGCGATGAACGCAGTGAATCTGACAGCATCTGTAGGTTGCGTGCAGTATGGTGCGAGGCACTTGTATGACCTGTGTGCCTACAACCCCCAGTCAGTCTGCGATGTTCAAAACAACACCTACTTTGAGACATAATCCGAGTTGGAGGAACCACCTCAACTTTGGATGGGGTGGAAATCAACAACAAACACAGAGGACTGAGCAACAGCCGTAGAGAGGCAACCCTCTTTGTAAGCCCCGTACTTGTTATTAAGAGAAAGTAAGTAAAAAGAAATTATGGGGCAAGTAAGTAAAGAAAATTTGCTAAGTTAGGGGAGAGTGAAAATGGTTAAGTGTTGGCCATGCGATAGTGACCATGCGTCGAGGGATATTTAAGATTGATAAGAGTTGCCGCTGATAAGCATGTGTTGAAGAGGGCAGCTCGGCGGGGAGAAAGATTTGAAGGGAGAAGGGTGCCATATGCGTCAATAGAAGTATGCGTTGAAGGCTACTACGTGCTAGAAGTTGGCATCGCTATGCGTTGAGATAGCCTATGCGTTGAAGAAAGCTATGCGTCGAACATAGAAAAGTGGCCGAGAGGGCCTTGCGGTAATCAGCTATCCAGCGTGAAGCAATCAGTGGCATAGTAAGTGAAGACTATGCGTTGCCGAAGCCATGCTTGGAAGGTGGCGCTGGCTAATTCTAGAAGGATGATGAAGTTAGAACTGGTAAGTCGGTGATTTATATTGACATATAAAGGAGTGCATCGAATAATTAAGCCTTTTGGATACATTTTCGAACTCAAATTAACTCTATTTCGCAGACGAACAACGAGGAGAGGTAGAAGAAAGTACTTGAATAGAATTTGAGTAGAAATCAGATCAGTTTCGTGATGATTTTGAAGCTGGAACTAGAAGTTTGATCGTTGCCGATAGACTTGAACACCAATCGGTGTTTGAAGGAGAGTGAACCCGAGGGCGTCGAAGCAAGAACTGAAATTTTGAGGTAAGTAATTTGAATCAATTCTTAGCATCTTCTATGAGGGATGTGTAAGCTAAAACCGAGCGAAAATGTGTTAATCTCTAGGAAAAAGTAAGCGGAGTTGAACTGCTAAGCAAAACAGGATAGCTGAAGTTATTTGGGAATAATTCTCAAATGAGGATGAATCATGGCCTGAAATTCTGAGGTAAGTTAGAGAACTCACTACTTTACAAGATTGTAGAAGGAAGGAAGTTCTGATTTTGGCTGTAATATGGTTTTTAGCAGGATAAAGGAAGAAGTTTGAAGGAAGGAAGGAAATTGTGATATCAAATGTCGCTAGACAGTGATATCGCTAAGGAGCGGGAGAGTGAGCAGCGGAACGGGTGTTGCTGATAAACGCAAAGGAGCTCTGCGTCTCACAACTCTCGCTGATGTCTCGCTAGGTATCGCTCCTTAAGATGATATCGCTAGTCTAATTCACTCCATTCTCGCTAGTGTAACACCCAGTAATGTGAATCTCGCTAGTAGTCTCGCTAGTAACATAGAGTATCGCTAGTTATTAATATGCATACCTATGATTTTGAAAAAGGAGTCCAAAGGAAACCTAATATGAGAAATGTGTTTTACAGGCCAAGAAGAGCTCAGAAAAGCATACAATCTACTCGGGGCCTAAGACAAACTGTGAGTGACTCTCAAATTGTCTAAAGACTATCGTATTAATGTACAAGTGGAAAAGAGTATATAATAGGTGAATTCCTATATGTGTGCTATTTAAATGCAAACCATGGCCGAAGGACCCTGTGTGAAGGCCTGGAGATATATGATACATAGTGCTGAGGGACCATGAGTGAAGGCACTAGTGAGATTGACTAAGATAGTTTCTAATGCCGAGGGACCTTGTGAGAAGGCATATAGAAACCAGTATATGATGGCTCAGTGCTGAGGGACCATGAGTGAAGGCACTTGAGCAGTGACTTAATATTGAGATTCAGTACTGAGGGACAATATGAGAAAGCACTTGGAAGTTGAAACGCCGAGGGACTAAATGTGAAGGAGTATGAATATATAGATACTAGTAGTCGAAGTATGAGGTTCAGAGCGTTGAGCTTTGCTCCGCCACTCATTAGATAAATGTTTATGTTTCTTTGTTAAATGTCACGAGTGGCCCAGTAAATTGTATGAGTAAGCTATATAGTAGTTTTATGATCAGCATGAATTCGAGGATTGAATGGAAACTGATAATTTAGTCACTCACTGAGCATAAGCTCACGCCTTTTGTTTTCGTTGTTTGTTTCAGGTAGCGAGCGTGTCCGAGACGCCTAGCCTACAGAAGATCCTCGTCTGGGCTTACTTGGCTATAGTACTCTGGGATAGTTGTAAATACCAGTCTAAGCACAAATTTTGTGGTATATGTTCCCTGTGGCATAACGAGTGTGGGGTTTTGTAACATATGTCGAACAAATATACCTTTATGATAAATTATTTGCTGATAAACCTTGTGTGTAACTTATGATTTCCTTATAATGTCCTCATCAGTATAGAAGTTTGTACATTTGAATAGGTTTTCAATTATGCTTCAGTATACAAGATAACGCATATACGTATAGGTTGCACCTACTCCTAGGTTAAAGAAGGTAATCTGGGAAGGGGTGTGACACTCCTAGTTTCAACCAAGGGAATCAAGGCCAGTATCATCAGTTTCAGAGGGATCCGCAAGCAGATGCATCATCCTCATCGTCTTCTATGGAATCTCTTTTACGAGAATTCATTTATAAAAATGAAGCAAGGCTCCAGAATCAAGCCACTTCAATTAGGAAGTTAGAAGTTCAATTGGGTTAAATTGCAAATAAGCTCAAGAATGAAACGCAAGGCATTGCTAAGTACAAATGAAGTTCCAAGAAGGAACTTAAAAGAACAATGTCAAGATATGACATTGCACGTGAGAAAATTAATCCCACAGTAACGCAAGATCAGAGGACGCAAGGAAACTTGCAGCCTCTAGACGCTCCAACAACTAGTCAACCGATGGAGAGTACTATACATAATGTCAATCAACCATCATCTTCCACCGAATCAGAAGAGGGAAGTAGAGAAATGAGAAAAAAAGCAACGTAGGCAGAACCTGTATCTATATATAAAGATACCACTCCTAGACACGTCTTGATTGACGTCCAAGAAGGAATATCAACGATCGGCATGGGTGATCAACAGGTAAAATTTAATGTGGTTAACTCATTGAAAGATCCTGATGACTTTCAATCTTGTCAGATAATCGTTGATATCAAGGAGAAGACAAGACCTATAAATGTAGCGTTGAAAGATGAAATCCTCAAAAACAATGAAGATGGTGAAGGAGAAGAAATCAAATTACTCTCTGATCAAAAATTTGAGCAATAAGATCGGAGCAACAGATCCATGGCAAAGATCTAGCCGTTATTAGAAGAGCCTTCAATGCATGAGCTAGAAACCAGACCAACGCATCCCAAGTATACGCACTCGAGGGAGAGCATACTGCAATTCATTGTCTCCTCTGCGTTGAACCCTAAACGCGATAAAGGCTCCAATGACCCACGCAAGCATAATTGAGCTTGCGTTGAAAGGTCCCTGCATTACTGAACGCCCAATTTTCCAGGGACGCTTTCTTTTACTGTTGCTTTCTTTCTTGTATTCGTACTTTGTTTTTAGTATTTATTTTTCTTTCTTTGAATTCAGTTTTAAGAGTAGTGTAAATTAAATAAGCATGACATTAGGCTTCGAGCATCCATGCAAATTATTTGATTTCACCGCATACTCTATCATTCGTGCATGCGTTCATCGATAAACGATCTCTGTGTTTATCAAAATAAGATTAGGGGTGCGGTTAGAGCTGTTTTTTTTTTCCAGACGCATAATACTTAACTTCCAACCCATACTTTGAATTGAAAACTCTGTAATCATCAGTCATGTGTTAATTGTATGCGTTTATCAGTCATACTTTATAATTTCTTCACCGCATTAAATTTCTAATTACCTCTTTGTGTTTTCCTTTGTTTTAAATTCATTCTGAGTACATTTAATTATGCCCAACTTTTATCTTTGCTTTGAAAAGTTAGTCACTATGATGATAATCATGCTTACACCCTTTGGCCACTCTTAAGTTAGATTACTTTCAATGCGTCTGCATACTATTCCTTAGAAATGCAAACCTACTATGCAAGCATGCAAGCTGCCAATTCAAACCTCTTTTACAAAAATTTTCAACATAATCTTTGTTTACAATTTAAGCAATGAGGACCTTGCTACTCTCAAGTTTGGGGGTGGAAGAGGTTTGAACTGTCAAAGATAAAATATAAGGAACCTTTTTATTTCATAAAAAAAAAAAAAAAAAAAATTGTCCAACGCAAAACTCCACTGACAAAACTAATACACTTATCTTGTTAAGAGTTTAGCTGAAAACGACACCTGCTCATAGTTGACTGCCTCCATGCACCCCATAGTTGGTATGTCAAAACGAAGGTGGGTAATCGTAATCAGCGACACATAGATAAATAACAAACTCCAATGTCTAGTGAGGAAACCGATCTTAGATAAGAGTTTAGTCGAGAAGGGCACTTGCTCGTAGTTGGCTGCCTCCATGCACCCCATAGTTGGTATGTCAAAACGAAGGTGGGTAACCCTACTCGACGCATTGTAATCTAATGAATAAACAATAAAACAAATGAAAGAAAAAGGAACGTTATATCTTCATCTTTTCAGACTCAGTGTTAAAAGAAGAAACAAAAGTTTTGTGAACAATGAGTAAGGAAGATTGAAAAGAAAGTTTGCCGCATACAAATTAGACTCGTTCTAAAGAAAAGAATAAAGAGGTAGAAAAGTAATGTAACTAGCAGGTAGTTGAATGTGTATAGCATTCTGAGAGACTAGTCAATGCATTGAAAATTCTTGGGCTGATTGAAGTTTCTTAGATAGAAGTTATGCTTGAGGACAAGCATTTCTCTAAGATTGGGGGTGTGATAACTTGTAGAAAGACAGGTTATTACAGCCTTTCTCTTAGAAAAATAGAGTTTAAATAGAGAATCATGCGGTATTTTGTGTTGAATTCTATTGACAAATCTTCCTATGCATTCTACTCTTGTTAATTGATGAAGATAATTGTTTTGAAGATGTCTAAGCCTAAAATGCATGTTTTAACGCAGGAATGTAAGCAACCTGTGGATGCGCTGACAACCGCTCAACGCAGGATGATGCGTTAGTAACATATGGATGCGTCGACATAAGTGAACGCATGAACCCAAGTTCTCCATGGATGCATAATGACCAGAAACACAAGGTAGCAGAAAATCAGATCAGACTCTTGAGAGATTATCGGAAATATTAACATGCATAATCTGTGGCTAAAGTGGTGGATCTAAATTGAACCGAGAATTATGCAATTAGGCAAGATAGATGTAAAACATCAATTGCACCTCCAATCACGCAGATTTGCCACTTATTACGAATGCAGCCTCTATAAAAGGGTAGACCTGCAAGCTGAAAAAGGGTTGTGATTCTCAGAAGAATTCTTAAGTGACAGTAGAGTTCTCTCCAGAAGACAACCGGAGACGAATAGCTCGAGAGAGAAGCGTCTTCCCTCTGCCTGACCACTTTATAGCAAAACTTCACACTTCCATTTCGGTGACTCAAGACATTGAAACGCCTTCCTACTTTTTATCTTTTTCTAGCTTTGATTTTAGATTTGTTATCAAGACATTGAACTGTCTAAGATTGTATTTCGTTCATTAATCTACAATTCTTCCACGTCTATCCATTTCTCTAGACTTTCTGCTTATTACTTTAAATCCATGAGTAACTAATCTTTCAAGGGTCATGGGTTGCGTTAGCATCTAAATAAGAACCATAGTGTAACTATTGCATCTTGTCAATTGTAATCTTAATCTGATGCTTATGTCCATCTAGCTAATCGATATAAGTAGTAATAATCAGACTGCTTGAGAGAGTAAGTGATTGTGGAACTCAATTGACAAGGCTAAGAAGTATTACCTAGATATAGGAATAACCTTGGTACTTAACACTCTCCTATGCGGTATAGACATATAACGCATAGCGGCTGAGAACCGGAAGAAGAGTCGCAAGTATGAATAAACTATCACTATGCGTTTCTGATTTTAGATGTTAACCAACCCGAACCCTGTTTTTATCCATTCATTTAATCCATTTAGCTGAACTTGTTGTGTCGCATACCTTACTATCCACCACATTTTAATCTAGTGTACATGTTATCGCGTTCTTTAGTTAAACGCATAGTCGCTTTCTTTAGTTAGACGCATCACTTGTTAAATATTTTTTGTTACCACTCCAACTCAATTAATCGAACGAATTTTTGAATCAGCATGGTCCTTGTGTTCGACCTCGGACTCACCGAGAAAACCTCATTCTTTGCTTATACTTGGGTAAAGAATAGGAAAACTTGACAGATCACTAACGCATAGTATGAAGCATGTTGAATGCATTGTTGAACGCATAGTAAGCTTAATAAAGGTAAACGCACAACAAGTTGTTGGCACTTTAGCATGTCAAACGCAACAAGTTTTTGCCAAAATAGAGGCCGAGTATGTAGTTGCTTGTTTAGCAGCAAAGGAAACAGTTTAGCTCAGAAAGTTCCTAAATAATTTGGAAATCGTTCCAAACATGGAATTGCCCATCACATTATACTATGACAATAGTGGGACAGTAGCCAACTCTAAAGAGCCTAGAGGACACAAACGAGGAAAGCATATTAAGAGGAAGTATCACCTTATACGGGAGATTGTGCAATGAGGAGATGTGATCGTCACAAAAGTTGCTTCAGAGCATAACATTGCTAATCCATTTATGAAGGCTCTCTCGGCTAAAGTGTTCGAGGGTCATCTAGAAAGTCTAGGTCTGCGAGATATATACATTGTGTAATCTAGGGCAAGTGAGAAATGTGTAATGGGTATATGGATGCCCTAGTTTATTGTATTTACATACTTATCATTCTCACTTCTCTTTATGTACAACCCACTAGAGTTTTAGTTCAAGTGAAAGTTTGTTGGGTTTTATGTCCTAAAACTCGTAGATTATAAATGTAATTATTTAACCGTCATTAAATCATTAATAAAGAGTTATTGATGTGTTACTTCAATAAGCGTTATTGATTGTTTTTGTTTGTTTTATCTTAACAACCCTAAATCCAATAAACGAACATCTTAGGCTATTTTATGAGTCTTGAACTGTATGTGGGGACATATGGAGATCAATGTTCAAGATATAGTTTAAAGGGTCTATAGTATAGGGATAAGGCTGGGTACCTTACCCTGGTGACACTATGGATACGGTCTACTTTATATTTGATACAAACACAATGATCTAACGCGTTCGTGTATGTGACATGCGAGTGGGGGGTATCCTATGCAATGAGTTTGCATAAGACTGGACCATCAAATAGTAATCACTAGATGTAACTTCGTTGACTAGTTAGGTTTCTATTTCAATAAGATGACCTGGGCAACTTAGTCTTAATCCTGAGTATATTATCAACTCCTGTCCACAAGGGATTGTCCTTTGATTTGTATGGGTGAGAGTGGCCGTTTGCCGACTCACTATGCCTTTCATCTTGGGGACAAGACCTATTGGAGAGCTGGGGACATAATTATACAAGATGGAATTCACTCATTCCCATTTTTAGGGTAAGTAGATAGGTGTTTCCTTAAGTGGTGTCTCTGGGACTTGAAAAAAGAGCCTTACGCTCTCACTAGCCCGAGAGGAGTTTCTGTTTAATGGTTGGACCAGAAACATGTTGTTCATTAGGGGAACACTGGTACTTAAGGATTTAGAAATTACCCGGGGTAAATTGGTAATTTGACCCAACTGGTGTTACGAACACTTGTGAAGAATTATTTTGCTATTATTGGTTTATATTCATGGACACAGAAATACATCTACTATGAGAAGAGTGCAGCTGTGGGTCTTTAGTGGAGTGTACCCATAGTTAACGAATATTGATTAATGTGGTTAATGAGTTTAGTCGATTAATCTCATATCGTTCGAGTTTCTAATTTATAAGTTCATAAGGTCCCCTTGCTAGCTCACTACGAACGAACAAGGATCAACTATGTTGAAAGAAAAATTTGAAATGCTCAAATTTATGAAAGAAAATATTAATTGTATGATTTATTATAAATTTTATTTGAATGTGATTCAAATGATAACTTTATAATATGGAGAATTAATTTATTTGAATATGATTCAAATAATTAATTATTTATTTGGATAAAATCCATATAAATAAATAGAGGGAGAATTAATTAACAAATTTGAATTGGATTCAGATAATTAATTATTTAATTTGGATGAGATCCAAATTAAAGATTCTACAGAAATAAATATTTAAATAAGATCTAAATATTTTAAACCATTTGATATGAGATATTATTTGAGTAGATATTTATTAATATTGGATATTATTAAATATTTAATTTAAAATATCTGCAGAGGGGTTATCCTAATAGGATTAGGAGTAATCCATAGAGTTCTATAAATAGAGCCCTTGGGAGCCTTCATAGAACACACTCTTTAAAAGAATAATCACTATGATTGTTCTAAAATTCTTCCTTTACTAATTCTCTCCATTTTCTTAGAAATATTCTAAGAAAATTCTTCTTCCCATTCTTTCAAAGAAGTGGTTCCCATAGATCGGATCCTTGCCAGAGTCATAGCGAGGAAGATCTCTTGGAAAAGGAAGGCTATAAGGAGAAGACTATCGGTTCAAGATTTATAGATTGGCAAAGGTACGATGTTTAACTTTTTCTTTATTTTTTGTATTTTTTTAATCAAAGAATGCGATCACATGCTTCCGCCAGGATTCAATTCCATTCAACAAGCTTTCTATAGAATGGGTCCAAAGGAATTGAAAGAGTTAAAAGTTCAGTTGCAGGAGTTGATTGACAAGGGGTACATATGACCTAGTGTGTCACCATGGGGAGCACCTACATTGTTTGTAAAGAAGAAAGATGGTACACTTAGATTATGTAGTGATTACCTGCAGCTAACAAGGTAACGATACGTAATAAGTACCCATTGCCTCATATTGATGACCTGTTTGATCAACTTAGGTGTGCTTCAGTATTTTCTAAGATTGATTTGTGATCAGGGTATTATCAGTTGAAGATTAGGGAGTCTAATATCCTTAAGACAGCGTTTAGGACAAGGTATGGACATTATGAGTTTCTTGTGATGCCTTTTTGGTTAATTAATGCTCCAGCAATGTTTATGGATTTCATGAATCGAGTATTTGACCCGTACCTTGATCAGTTTGTTATAGTATTCATTGATGATATACTAGTATACTCTGGAAGCAAAGAGAAGCATTTTGAACTGTTGGGTTGTATGTCCTAAAACTCGTAGTTTTTTTTTGTAAATAGGTGAATTTTAGTACATATGAAGTTATTCAAGTGAATTAATTATTTATTAACTCTAAATCCAATTAAACTACGAACCCTTGCCTACTATCATGAGTACTTGGACTTTATGTGGAGACATAAATAGGATCAAGTTCGAGTAAATAGCCTCAATAGTTTATAGTACATGGATCAGGTTGGGTACCTCTTCCTGAAGACACTATTGAATACGGTCCGTTTCATGATTATTACTAATGTTGTAAAGTGTCATAAATGAAGTGATCTTGATTTGCTTATGTAGAGACATGTAAACGGGGGTATTCTACATAATGAGATTGTGTAAGGCTGGTCCTGAAATAATCACTGTTACGTATTAACACCGTTTACGATTAACATTGATTAATTTCACTTATTGATGACCTTGATAACTTAATCTGAATCTTGAGCTATCTATGAACTCCTGTTTATTCAGAATTATTCCTTGATCTGCATAGGTGAGAGTAAACTCAATAATGCTGCTCAACATTCCTCCCATTTCAGGGATAAGACCAAGTAGATAGTTGGGGACATAGAATTTGCAAGACGAAATTCACTCCTATCCAACTTAGGGATAGAAGAGAGGTTGTTCTCTTAAGTGTTGTTCCTAGGACTTGAACAAGGGCCCCATCCTCTCACTGCCCTGTGAAGGATTGACTTATTAGTGACGGTTATATCAAATGGACACAAATATATCTACAGTGAGGAGAGTGCAGCTACGAGCTTTAGTGGAGTGTGCCGTTAGTTAACGAATGTTGGTTAACTAGGTTAAAGAGTTTGGTCAGTTAATCTCGGATTATTGGAGCTCATGATCTATAGGTCCATTAGGTCCCTCGATTAGCTCATAAATGGACTAAAATCTTAGATAATGTGGTGAATAAGTTTGAACCGTTCAAATCTTGGCATAAGGGATGAAAGTCAGATATATACAATATATTGACGTTTAATTACGAATTAAACGTACAAATAGAGTTAATTATAATATTTAAATATGATTTAAATATTAATCATATGAATAGGGATTCATATTGATTTTTTAGAAAAATCGGGACAAGTGGAAAAAATAATATTATTTTATTATTTAATATTAAAATAATATGTAATTAATTAAATATTAAATTATTTTTTATTTAATTATTTAATTGTTTTTTTAAATAAAAATCAATTTTAATTCAATTTTGGAAATTCATTGAAAATTGATTTTAAAATTATTTTTTGAAGATTGGATTTTCCCACTAATTAAGCTAGGAGCTTGGTTGTCTTCTTCACAATTAACCAACAAATTAACCATTTTGTGTTGTCAAATTTTGATGCAATTGGATTGCATGTTATTCTTTATAAATAGAGATGATTTTGACATAAAAATGGTTAAGAATTTTGTGAAATTAAGGGTTAATTTTGCAAAATTCCATCCATTATTCATCTTCTTCCAAACCTTCATTCTTTCTCAAATTCACCACAAATTTGGATCCCACTATCCAATCTAAGCCTAGAGAATAATAGAGAAGACTCTTGTGGTGGTCTACAACCAGGAGGTCTGAAATTCATGAAGGAGAATATGGAGCTTCAAGGGTAAGTGTTCTTGAAACTTTGGTTTTTCTTCTTAATTGCATGTTTAATTGTCTAAATTGAGCATCTTAGAGTGAAAATTGATCAAATTAACTTCCGCTACATGCTTATTTATCCATCATGAACACCTCATAACAGTATTGCAAACGTTGCATGAGCAGAAGCAATACGCCAAATTTAGTAAATGTGAGTTCTGGCTTGATCGAGTTGTATTTATGGATCACGTAGTATCAGCAGAGGGGCTAAGTGTGGATCCTCAGAAGACAGAGGTAATATTTAGGTGGGACCGTGTTATGCGTTCAACGTGCTTAATAATATGCGTTACTAATCTGTCAAGTTTTCCTATTATTCACCCAAGTATAAGTAAAGAATGAGGTTTTCTCAATGAGTCCAAGGTCGAACACAGGGACTATGCAGATTCTATAATTAATTGGATTACTTGAGTCATGCGTTTAAGAAAAGTGAAGATAGGTGATGCGTTTAAGAAACTATAAAGCAGTAAAAACTATCTTAAAGTGGTTGGATGGAGAGGTATGTGACACAGTAAAGTCAGCTAATTGAATTATATGAATGGTAAAAACTTGGCTTGGGTTGGTTATCATCTAAAGTCAGAAACACATAGTGAGGTCTATTTCATACTAGCGACTCTTCTCTCGGTTGTCAACCGCTATGCGTTATATGTCTATAACGCATAGAAGAATGTTAAGTGCCAAGGTTATTCCTATGTCTAGGTAACACTTCTTAGCCTTGTCAATTGAGTTCAACAATCACTTACTCTCTCGAGCAGTCTGATTATTACTACTTATATCGAATAGCTAGATGAACATAAGCATTAGATTAAAAGTACAATTGACAAGATGGAATAGTCTTCTACGGTTTTTATTTAGATGATAACACAACCCGTGACCCTTAAGAGAGTTAGTTACTCATGGATGATAAACAGCAAATGGAAAGTGATAAGACACGAATAGCCATGGCAGATGTATAGATTGATGAACGGAATAAATGTTTTAGAAAATACAATGTCTTGCTAATAAACTAAAACATAAGTAAGAAAAAGATAGAAAGCATGAAATGGCTTCTCAATGTCTTAAGCTCGCCAGGATGGTAGCGTGAGTTCTACTGTAAAGTGGTCAAGCAGAGGGAAGACTCTTCTCTTTCGAGCTATTTGTCTCCGGTTGTCGTCTGGAGAGAACTCTGCTGTCACTTAGGAATTCTTCCGAGAGGTTCAACAACTCTGCTGAATTTCTGCCTTGCGTCCATCTCACCTAATCGCATGATTTCCGGTTTAATTTAGATCCACCACTCTCACCGCATATCAAGCATATCAATCTCTCAATATTCTTATCTGGTTCTCTGCTGCCTTGCGTTTTTGGTTGATATGTGTCCATGGATAACTTGGGTTTCTGCTTTCAAGTATGCCAACGCATCCATCTACGTTAAAGGGTTGCCAACGCATCCATGGGTTGCTCGCGTTCCTACGTTAAAGCGTGCGTTCTAGATTCAAAAAGCTTCAAAACAATTATCTCCATCAATTTACAAGAGAAAAACGCATAGGAAGATTTATTAATAGAATTTAACATCTACTATAACATGTTTATCTATTTAAACTCTATTTTTCTAAGAGAGAGACAATAATAACTTGTATTTCTACAAGTTATCAGACCGACCCACTACAGTAATTGAGGTTCGCAGTTTCTTAGGTTTGGCAGGTTATTACTGTCGATTCGTGGAAGGATTCTCAAAGATAGCACTTCCACTAACGAGTCTAACTAAAAAGAATGCTAAGTTTGAGTGCACTAATGAATGTGATCAAAGTTTCCAGGAATTGAAAAAAAGACTCGTGTCAGCACCTATATTGACTTCACCTACTTCCGGTGTTGAGTTTGAGATTTATTGCAATGCTTCACGACAAAGCTTAGGTTGTGTGCTTATGCAGGGAGGTAAACTAGATGTATATGCATCAAGGCAGTTGTGCTAGCCTTGAAAATCTAGAGACATTATCTAGATGGAGAGAAAAGTCATATCTACATTGATCATAAAAGTTTAAAATACATCTTTGATCAGAAAGAATTGAACTTGAGACAGAGGAGCTGGGTGGAATTAATTAAAGATTACGATTGTACGATAGAATATCACCTTGGAAAAGCTAATGCAGTGGTTGATGCGTTAAGTAGGAAGTCTCGAGACAATCAAACGCTTGACTTGATGTAATTGGTTCGGTGCTAATGAGGGAGTTGAGGAGTTCGAATGCACTATTGTCAGTGGGTAAATCAGGGGGCTTATTTGCACACATTCAGGTGAGACACACTCTGATGGTGAGATCGTTAAGGGCCAATTGAAGGACTCCATGCTCAATAAACTAGCACAGGAGGTCAATCTTAAACAAAGGACAGATTATGTTTTAAGGAGTGATGGAGCCTTAATGAAACATGGTAGATTATGTGTTCCCAAATATCTAACCTTGAAAAGTGTTATTCTGGAGGAAGCTCATAGTTTAGCATATGCGATGCATCAAGGTAGCACAAAGATTTACAGAATTTTGAAAGAGTACTATTGGTGGCCAAGAATGAAGTGAGAATTGCTGAATATGTGGCTAGATGTTTGATTTGTCAACAAGTTAAGCCAAAGAGACAAAGACCAAGAGGACTTCTAAACCCATTCTTTATCCCTAAATGGAAATGGGAACATGTTACGATGGATTTTTATTTGGATTGCCAAGAACTTCAACAGGTGTTAATGGAATTTGGGTGATTTTCGATAGATTGACCAAGAAAGCACGTTTCTTGCCAGTTAAAGCAACGTATACATTGGATAGATTGGCACAAATGTATGTGGATAAGATTGTAAGTCAGTACAGAGTTCTACTGACTATTGTATCAGATAAGGACCCTAGTTTTACTTCTAAATTCTAGATGAGTCTGCAACAGGCTTAGGAACCAAGTTGCAATTCATTATCACTTTTCATCCTCAGACTGATGGATAGTAGAGAGGACGATCCAGACTTTAGAAGATATGCTTCGAGCTTGTGCTTTGCAGTTCAAAGGTAGCTGGGATGTACATTTATCTTGAATGAAATTTGTTTACAATAACAGTTACCAGTCGAGCATAGGTGTGGCTCCGTATGAAGCATTATATGGTAGGCCATGTAGAACGCTAGTATGTTGGGGAGAAGTTGGAAATAGGAAGCTAGTTGGACCAAAGATTGTTCAGATTACAACGAAGAAAGTGGAAATAATTAAAGCAAACCTTAAGTCAGCTCAGGATCAGCATAAGAGTTATGCTGATAACAGAAGAAGAGATCTCGAGTTTGAAGTTGGTGATAAAGTGTTCTTGAAGTTGTCATCCTGGAAAGGAGTTCTGAGGTTCGGTATGAAAGGGAAGTTGAGTCCAAGGTACATTGGAACTTACAATATCTTGGAAAGAGTTAGACCAGCAACATATAAGTTGGCCTTACCAATAGAGATGTCCAAGATTCACAATATATTTCATGTCTCAGTTTTAAGGAAATATATTCCTGATCCTATTCATGTACATGAGGTGCTATCGATTGAACTAAAGAAAGATCTGACTTATGAAGAAGAACCAGTTCAAGTGTTGAACGAGAAGGAACAAATTCTGAGAACCAAGGTGATTCTGTTGGTTAAGGTTCTTTAGAGGAATCATGGTGCTGAAGAAACTACTTGGGAAACCAAGGAGAAAATGATAAAGAAGTATCCATATTTGTTTCCGAGGAGTTAGCAGTTTGCTGAATTTCGAGGACGAAATTCTTATAAGGAGGTGGTAAATTGTAAACCCTACTTTCATTTGTAAGTACTACACTTATGTACGTAATATCATTGTGAACTTATTTGTTCTCTCGTGTAGATCAACGGGAGAAGCGAAGAAAATCTGAGCATATTTATGGTAAGTTAAATCCTAAATCGAACACGGAATCTATTTTGACATGACACTTAGAATACATACAAGACATAAGAAGAGTGTCATCAGTCGAACCAAAGTGAAGAGATAAATTATTATGGATTTTTTTTTTTTACAATTATCGTGTAATATTAGTAATAAAGTTTTTTTATTAAAAAAAAAAGAGAGAGAGAGAGAGAGAAGAAGGAAGAAAAGAAAGGAAGAAGGAAGAGGAAAAAAAAAAGAAAAAGAAAAAGAAAAGAAAAGAAAAGAAATGGAAATGAAAGATAGTGGGGGGAAGGTCGAAATAAATTTATTTTCGATTTTAGGCTAAGTATCGACTCATGTTTCATTTTCCACACCTTTAACCAACTCCATCGTTCAGCTGAGCATCGAGGGGAGAAAGAAGAAGACATCTAGGGCAAGTTGGTGTAGAATTCCGGACAAAACCGTGGTGGAATTGAAGCTGCAACCAATGACTAGTCTAGTGTTATCGCAGTCTGAGCAAAGTCTGGTGTTTTGATGATAGAAAGTTATAGGCAACGAGTTTAGGGCTGACAATTTGAGATTAGTGAGTTAATTCAATTCTTAACAACTTTCGTGAAGGATGGTTGAGTTGAATGACAAGGGAAACAAGTTTAATTTTAGGTGAAATGATTGATACGAATTCCTTGAGTGATTTAGAGCAGGGTGAAGAAATATTGGAATATCTGACGAACGAAGGAGAGATAGACCCTGACATTTAAAGATCAGTTAGAAAACTCATTCTCCTACAAGTTTGTAGAAGGGACGAAATTCTAATTTGGCCTAGAAATGCAGCTTTTAATAAATATAAATGTAAACAGAAGCTGTGTGAGACAGGTCCCGCTAGGGAGTTAAGCGACACTAGGGGGGATAAAGGAGCAAGAGCGAGACAGATCTCGCTGGTGTCGCTGGTCGATTTTGTCTCACAAATCTCACTGCTCTCATTGGTCTCACTAGTTGATAGTCTTGCTGATACAGTTTTGTTTGCAGCTCAGTTTCGTTAATCTAGTCTCGCTGGTTGCTTGAGTCTCGTTCATTAGTAATTATCCTTATGGAATTTGGTCTCGGTGGTGAACAATTGAACAAGTATCAATGTTTAAAACTTGTTGGTTATGTTAAAGGGAATTTTAAGGAAATCTAACAAAGGGAAATGTACTATTTCAGGCCAAGAGGAGCTAGGAAAGGCGTATAATCCTTTAAGGGCCTAGGACGAGTTGTGAGTGACATTTGTTTTCTTTAAGAAGGATTTTGTTTATACTATTTAGCCATGATTTCTTATGAAATGTGGTTTTATGATATTTTGTTGAATGTTAAGCATGAATACTGTTTATATTTGATTTCATGGCATGCAAGGCATGTTTATCTATATCTCCAAGTTTAAAAAAAAAAAAAAACATGTTTAGATGATGTTAATTATTGAGAAAAGATCTAGATTTCCATGACATGTTTTATGATGAACTTTTTATACAAAGCATACTTGTTTTCTAAAATATTTTCTAAAGGACCTAATGCTGAAGGACGTTGAGAAGGCATATGGGCAACCTTATGACATGAAGGAACTCAATGCTGAAAGAAGTTGAGAAGGCATTTGAGTATCCTAGTGACCCAGTAGTGAAGGACATGAAGAAGGTACTTGGGCAGCTCGAGACAGTTCCTATGTGTACATAGTGAGGATTGACGCTGTTGTGCTGAGATTACTCCACATTAGCTAAGGTCTCAACGTTGGGTATGTCGAGATTACTCTGCCCTATCTAAGGATAATTTTGTCGTTGAATGGCGTTGAGCTTCGCTCTACCTCAACTAAGGAAATTTTTTTGAAAAGTATTGTATTTTCATGGTTTTTCAAAAATGGAGTGTATATGGTTTGATAGCGCTATTTGAATGATAACACCTAAAATGTGCTATCTTCCTCAGCTTAACTCGGGATCGTTGTGCTGTTTAATGTGCCTATTGTGTTATTTTGTAGGTTTTGAGCACTTAACAGGTATAATGGGGTGTTAGCACCAAAATCGGGATAAAACGGGGTAAAACAGAGTTCTACGGCATCAACCGAGAGATAGAACTCCAAAAGGACAAAAATGCCCTTGAAGCCACGGTGCTGCCTAGGTGCATTTCCCGAATTTGCTTTCTATTTTTGTCTTTTTCTTGTTTATATTAAGTTATGTTTAGATTATGCAGATAAATTACTCAAACTTAGCATCAATCCATCTCTCGTACCTTGTTGTCATTCTTTTTGTATTTTTATATTTTTAACTTCACAATACTTTACATGCCACCTTGGACATGTACACACGGCATCAATTTTGTGGCACTTTCGGAACTCATGACCTTGTACCATGGGATAAATTATATGCATGCATAGCACATAATTGTCTACAATTAGTTTAATTGTTTATATTTTCTTTTCATTGATCATAACAATCATTTAAAACAAAGAAGTTGATAATTTTTATAATACTTGTGTAAAATGTCTATTTCCTGAAAATAATGATTATTTCTGTGTTGTCATACATACAATTATATTACCAATCAACATTATTTGTTCGAAACAACAACAACTGAACACTCTCTAATTGTGAAGCATCTAGTAGGAGTTCAAAGGCAATAGCTACAAACAAAGGTCAAATTCCAAAGGGATGTATTTATGATGGTTGTATAACCCCAAATACTAAACTCTAAACTAACTTAACGAAAATATTACTTAAGTTAGATTTAAATCTAACTAACTTCTAACAATTAACAAGTAAACTAGAACAACAGCACCTAAAGAATAAATCGAATTTATATAACTAACTAAACTACTTTAACAAATGTTTTTTTTTTTCTTTAATAACACCTATGCAAATTAAAGAGCCTATATATAACATTGTTGATATCTTTTGCAAACATAGTCGAACTCCTTCTTCCTTAGCGTCATTCACATACGAGTGTCATTCCAAACACGTTAGAATGAAGAAAGTTTTTTCAATGAAAGGCATGTGCCTTTTAGTGCTCATAACGAATGTGGTTGTCAATGAAACCCAACTTGTGGAAGCAGTGAAATGCGAGGAAAAAGAACTGAGGCCATGTCTTTTTGCGTACACAATGTTAGTGGAGCCATCGTCAGCTTGTTGCAACAAGGTGAAGGAGCACAGGCAATGTTATTGTGGGTACAAGAAAAATCCAAAGATTCAACCCTATTTACAAGAGGATGCGACCAAAAAAATTATATCTCAATGTGGGGTTGCCACCCCAAAATGCTAGAATCTTCAATATGCTTTGCCTACCATTTTTTTCATATTAAATGATGATGTATACACTGGTTTTAAAAGATGATCATTACACATTCTCTTTCTTTATACTTGCTTCACCCTCATGTTTAGTTGTCTAAGCTATTTACTTTACGACGAATATTAACAATTATAATCACACGATTTTAGTAGTAATAATTAGATTATTTTGATAATTAATTAATTCTCACTTTCTTGTACTTTCAATATTGTTTCTTTTGTTTCTAACGTTTTGATTTCATTTCCCTAGTTCCATGTTTGATTTATTATAGTTAATTTGGTTCGAGAGCTTTCAACTTTGTTGTTGCGGTTTATTCAAACTTTCCAAAAATTATTCTTAAACTACCCTTATAGGCAAAATATAAGAAATAAGAAGAAAGACCTCAAGTTTTTTAGTTTGTCTCTACTTAGATAATATTTCTATTATAGTAAACTAGCAATATAAATGAAAAATTAATCCATAATCCTTTTATCAAATGGATCGAGGTCAGTTTTAAGATCTTTTTAATTAAAAAAAAAATTATTAGAAACCAAGTACATTGAAAAAACTTTGAAGACCAGCACTAGAGGTTCCACACTATGCTTTGAATACACGATAAAGGTATGTGGTAATACGATAAAAGAAATTGAAAAGTAATTGTTGCAGAAGGGTTTAGAGAGCATCTTATAGAGAGAGACACAAATTTTTTCTTCTACCCTATGTCTAATTTATATGGATCATGACAGAATCTTCTTGAAAAGCACATTATTATCTTAATAGTTCATCCTTGACCTAGACGATATTTTTTGGTTTAAGCCCATTGTAATTTTAGCTACGATCTACTCCTCCCTCAAATCTGACAAACCAAAATATTATTGTCAAAAATTCTCACGATCTATAAATAAATTAGAATATTTACCTTGCTAGCACTTTAAATGGAAGTATATAAAAAATTACTCACATTAAGATTGCCCTTACTAACCTCGAAACTGCTTTCTATTATTACCTTTATCATTTTTATATTAAGTTATGTTTAGATTATGCAAATAAATTCCTCAAACTTGGCATCCATCCATCTCTTGTACCTAGTTGTCATTCCTTTTGTATTTTTTGATGGATAAATGAGCATGCAGCGGAAGTTAATTGATCAAGTTTCACTCTAAGATGCTCAATTTAGAGGATTAAACATGCAATTAAAAAGAAAAACCAAAGTTTCAAGAACACTTACCCTTGAAGCTCCAAATTCTCCTTCAATGCTTGATGAATTTTAGCACCAGTTAGTTGTAAACCACCACAATAGTCTTCTCTACTATTCTCTAGGCTTAGATTGGATAGGGGATCCAAAATTTTTGGTGAATTTGAGAAGGAATGAAGGTTGGGAAAAAGATGAACAATGGATGGAATTTTGCAAAATTAACCCTTAATTTCACAAAATTCTTAACCATTTTTATGCCAAAATCATCTTGATTTATTAAAGAATAACATGCAATCCAATTGCATCAAAATTTGACAATACAAAATGGTTAATTTGTTGGTTAATTGTGAAGAAGACAACCAAGCTCCTAACTTAGTTAGTGGGAAAATCCAATCTTCAAAATCAATTTTAAAATCAATTTTTCAATGAATTTCCAAAAATTGAATTAAAATTAATTTTTAATTTAAAAATAATTTAATATTTAATTAATTAAAAATAATATTATTTTATTATTTAATATTAAAATAATATTATTTTTCCCACTTGTCTCGATTTTTCTAAAAAAAAAAAAACAATATGAATCCCTATTCAAATGATTGATATTTAAATCATATTTAAATATTATAATTAACTCTATTTGTCCGTTTAATTCATAACTAAATGTCGATATATCGTACATATCTGACTTTCATTCCTTAAGCCAAGATTTGAACATTTCAAACTCATTCATCACACTATCTAAGATTTTAGTCCTATTTATGAGCTAGTAGAGGGACCTAATGGACCTACAGATCATGAGCTCCAACGATCCGAAATTAACCGGCTAAACTCTTTAACCTAGTTAATATTAACTATTGGGACACTCCACTATAGCCTAGTAGCTGCACTCTTCTCACTGTAGATATATTTTTGTTCACTTAATATAACTATTATTAGTAAGTCGATCCATCACAAGTTGTTTGTAATTACAGCTGGGTCAAAAATTATCATTTTACCCCTATAATTACATCTTGTTGCTTAAGTCCCACTTATCCTCTAATGAACAATTGGTTTGTGGTTCAACCACCAAAATGAGTCCCTCTCAGGCCAATGAGAGGGTGAGGTCTCTTATTCAAGACCCGGAGTCATGGTAGGAGTGAATTCCATGTCAGAAGACTATGTCCCCAACTATCTACCTGGTTTTATCCCTAAAATGGAAGGATCTTGAACTATCAGGAGTTCATAGTTAGCTTAAGATTAAAATTGAGTTACCTAGGTCATCATGTTGAAATAATCAGTCTTAACAATAAACAGCGTTATAATGTAAAAGTGATTATTTCATGGTCCGGTCTTATGCAAACTCATTGCATAGGATGCCTCCACTATCATGTCTTTACATGAACGATATAGGATCACATCGTTTGTAACAAATACAAAGTGGGTCGAATCCGTAGTGTCCCTAGGAGAAGATACCCAGCCTTATCCCTATACTATAGACCGTTTTGGCTATTATCTAAACTTGATCCACTTTTATATTTACACATAAAGTCTATGTATTCAACCTATAGCTAGGGGTTCTTTAGTTTATTTGATTTAATAAATGCAATTCACATATTCAATACAACTTTATTGAATAAATCTCGATAACAACTTTATTGAGAATAAGTTCCATAAATTACAAACTACGAGTTTTAGGACATAAAACCCAACAAACTCCCGCTTAAACCATTTTATATTATAACTTATCCTGTACACTTGTGGAATCGCACAACAACAGTAAAAATGAATGACATTTCTAGTGATACCATTAAATTAAGATTTTTTCCTTTCTCTTTACAGGGCCGAGCGAAGGATTGGTTAGAGATCATACCACTAGACAACATAACCACATGGGATGCACTAGCTCAAGCTTTCAAACAAACATTTCCCACCGATGAAGTCACAAAGATTGAGGATGGAGATTGTCATATTCCTTCAACTTGAAGATGAACAACTTTGTGAGACTTGGGAACAGTACAAGGACCTTTTGAGGAGATGCCCACAACATGGCTACCCAGATTGGTTGCAAATCCAATAGTTTCATAATGGGTTAACAATCAAGACCAAATCTATCTTGGATGCCACCATCGGAGGATTCATGAAAAGCACCCAAAAAGTATTTTTTGTCTTCTTAAATTAGGAATGTTTTTATTAGATTTCATGTGTTTGTTAGTGGTTTTCAGGTAATTATAGCAAAAATAAGTGTCAAAGGTTAAAGAGACCAAGCCGAGCCAAAACCAAGTGAGAAACATAAGAAGATGCAAGAAATCCCTAGAAGTAAGGCAGCGCAGCCGAGAGCGTTGTTGTGCCGCCCTTGGCACTCTCGACTCGAGAAGATAAAAAATTGATAGATGCTAGAGTGTTGCGTCGCCTTGAAGGAGCATCATTGTGCTGTGTTGAAGGCATCGTTGCGCTCGGGGTTAGACATCGATGACGGATAGCATAGCGTCGCTACACTGCACTTTATGACGGACAAAATTTTATGAAAAACTTACAAATTTTGAAAAGATTTTGTCATCCAAGTCTATAAATTGAGGGACTCCCAACAACCCTAATTAGGAAATAAAGAGTCTAAAAGTGTGAGTTTGCTACAAGGAAGAGAGAATAATGTTAGAGAGAGAGTTTGGTGCCCGATCAAAGGCTTGTGAACAGTTGAGTTTTCCTTTGTTTACACTCTTTCTATGTTGAGAATTGTCTTGAACATGTTGTCTAAAGCTATGAGTGGCTAAACTCTTTAGTTTTCGGGTATCGATGAATTATTTATTAAGTTATGCTAATATTGTAGACTTTTCATGGATTATTGTAAAGATTATGCTTTTCATTGTTATTGTGCTTAATTCTTGTTGATTGACCATCAATGTTTGGTAGGATAGATAATTAATTTGATGAATTGCATGTCTAATCAAATCTATAACATTGAATCATTGTTAATCTCTCATGAAAATGGTTAGGTTAATAATGAAAGTTCCTAAAGTCTAATCTTAATGCCATGTGATTTAATTTGGTTTCAAGAAATTAGTAATCAATTAAGTTGCATGAGAAAATGTTATTTTTTATGAAAAATAACCCGGATCTATGTTTCTAGACTTAAGCATATGATTTACAATTAATTCCATGAACTCTAGAATGTTGCATAATGGATTAAATAAGAATTCAATACCTTAGAACTCTCTTTGACTCTTGATTTTCAACTTTACTTGCTTTCTTTGTTGTTTTCTCAAACAAAACTTGAAGTTGAATCATCAAATAAAATTGACTCAACTCTAAAATAGATAAGTAATAGATAAGTAATTTTCTTTCTTTATTGTTTTCTCAAACCAAACTTGAAATGGAACGATATTCAGACTTTGACCTTCTTATATTATAACTTGACCCATGCACTTGCAGCTTCCATCCATCCATATTCTCCAAGACTACCCAAGAAGCCTACACAATACTTGAGGACTTGACCAATACATTATACAATTGACCTTGTGAAAGATCATCTTCAATCAAGTCTGCTAGAGTGTATGAAGTGGATGAGGTAAGCACTTTAAAGGCTCAACTGGCTTCTCTTACTAATGCATTGTCTAATTTGTCTCAACGAGGCCAAATCCAAGCAAGTCCACCATCCATAGCTTCCTTTGCGACCATGACAAGTCAAAAAGAACAAAATGAGTTGGAGATGGCCAACTATATGGATAAAGGACAATACCGAGGCCAACAACAATTTTCATCCAAACTTGAGGAATCATGAAAACTTTTCATATGCTGACAATAAGATCGTGTTGCAAGCACCTCAAGGCTTCAATAGTACGAAGAATGCAAAGACATCTATCTTTGGACGATTTAATAATTGATTTTGTCAAAGAATCAAGATCAAGGACTACCACATTGGAGAACTCGGTACAAGCCATTGCTAACACCAAAGCCAAGGCAAAGCAATTCAAAGCTTGGAGGTTCAAATTAGTCAAATTGCCACCTCCCTCCACACAATGCAAAAAGGAAAATTTCCAAGTTATCCAGAAAATAACCACAAAGAAGAGTGAAATGCCATAAGTTTGAAAAGTGGCAAGGAGTTGAACAAGTCTATGATGATTGATGATGATGAGCCAACACAAGAGGAAATGGAGGTCACCATGGAAGATACACCAATAAGAGAAGAGCTTGCACCTAAGGAAAAGAAAAAGTCTAAGTACAATACAAGGAGTACTTCTAATTCTTTTCCTTCTGTCCGTAATACTTTACCTTTTCCTCAACGATTTCAAAAGAAAAAGGTTGATGACCAATTTTCTAAATTCTTAGATATATTCAAAACGTTACAAATTAACATTCATTTTGTAGAGGCATTAAAATAAATGCCTAAGTATGCCAAATTTATGAAGGATGTCTTGCCTAGGAAGAAAAAGTATGAGGATTATGAGAAGATAGCATTAACCAAATAGTGTAGTGCGGTGCTAGAAAGAAGATTGCTTCAAAAGTTGAAAGATCCAGGGAGTTTCTCCATTCTTTGTTATTTAGGCAACATTTTGGTGACTAAAGCACTCTGTGATCTTGGAGTTTCTATTAAGTTAATGCCTTTGTCTGTGTTTAGGAAGCTCAACAGTGGAGAGGTGCAACCAACTACCATATCCTTTCAAATGGCTGATGTAAGCCATATTTTTATCTCTAGGTGATGGCAAGCAAGTGGCTATGCGTTGGTTGGGTTGAGGTATGCGTCCATAAGAGTGAACATGGGTGATGGTTGGAAAATAGGTGAAGACCTTGGGTAGCTGAGCCCAAGCATGAGGGTTGATGCGGTTGGCTTGTTTAGGCATGCGTCCGAGAGGTTGAGGATGGGTGATGGTTGGTGCTATGCGTTTGTTGAGGCCGTTGGTGGGCATGCATTGGTTGATGATAGTAGGGGGTTGCGATGGAGAAGCATGCGTTCAAGAGTGCCTATGGGACAGACGCATGGTGCTATGCGTCTAAGCTAGCATCCAAGTTTGCCAAAGGGATTTGCGTATGGTGAAGGAGTCACTTTGTTTATTAAAAAATAAAATAAAATAAAAGAGAAAGTGAAAATAAGTCGGCAGCTCGTTTAAGTATGTAAAGTTGAGTTTTCGATCAGTTTCTGCATTTTTCAAAAGCTTTAACTAATTCTATTTTTTAGTTGAGCTAGGAAGAGAGGTAGAAGAAGGAGTCTAGAGCAAATTTGAGTAGAATTCTGACCGGTTTTGTGGTGTATTTGAAGCTAGAACAGAAGGTTTGATTGCTGTTGCACAATCTGAGCAAGGTCTGGTAGTTGGAGGATAGCGAGCTGTGGAGATCGAGTTTAGGGCTGAGAATTTGAGGTGGAAGCAACTAGTACGGATTTCTCGAGTGATTTGGAGCAACTTGAAGTAACTTGAGAATATCTGTCGAACGAATAGGAGTTAAGCTCTGAAATTTTGAGATAGAAGTTAGAACAGAAGAGAAGGCAGAAGCTATGAGAGACAAGTATCGCTAAAAAGCAGCGACACTGAAGACAAAGCGTGAGTAGCGAGACGGGAGTCGCTGGTGTCGTTGGGGGCCTTGCGTCTCACAACTCTCGCTGGGTATCGTTAGTCTCGCTGATTAAGCTGAGAAGAGCTAGGAAAGGTGTATAATCCGCTAAAGACCCAGGACAAGTAGTGAGTGACACTTGTATTTAAAATGTGTTTACTTTAAACAAAGTTTCATTGTTGAAAGATTATGTTCGGAACATGGTTATATGATTCTGCTTTCATGAGTTTTAACATCCATATTATGTGTTTTATATTGAAAGTCGTTTGAAGCATGCTGGTTGCTTAATGAGTTTATGAAAAGCATGTTGTTGTTAATTTATGATTTAATGGACAACATTGAAGCTTGTGAATGAAATTGTGAAGATTTGAGATGTTAAAAACTTGTGAATTTATATTATGCCATTTTTAAACGTTATGTTTTTGAATGATGTTGTGAAAAAACTCCCAATGCTGAAGGACACAGAGAAGGCATGTGGGTAGTCGGGATATGAAAATGGTTCCCAATGCGGAAGGACATGGAGAAGGCATGTGCGTAGCCAGGATATGAAAATGGTTCCCAATGATGAAGGACTCGGAGAAGGCATGTGGGTGGCCTAAACCTTGTATATGGGCCCCGGTACTGAAGGACTCGAAAAAGGTATTCGAGTAACCCAGGATAGGATATCTATGCGCACATAGAGGAATACTAGATGCTGTTATGTTGAGATTACTCCACACAGCTAAGGATTTTTTACGTTGAGTGTGTTGAGATTACTTCGCCCCAACTAAGGATGTTTTCGACATTGAGTAGCGTTGAGTTCCGCTTCGCCTCAACTAAGGGAAATAATTTGAAATAAACTGAATTTCTAAGTATCTTTTCCTAGAATAAACATATATGATTTCACAATGCTATTTGAGCATGTTTTGCATTGGATATGATTTTGAATCAAAAGTTTTATACGTATTGTTTTATAATGTTTACACTATAATTAGTTTCCGAGTTAAAGGAAAGTATTTACAAAACAAGTCACTCACTGGGCAATCTAGCTCATGTTTTCCTTGTTTTTCTATTTTCCAGGTAGCAAGTGAGTCCAGGGTGTTAGCCTACACAGAAACTTGTCTGGCCCCATCATCAGTGTTTAGTATTTTGAGAATTATAAATATTTGAACTTAATCATGTGTTGTACATATAGAGGGTTAAGGGTGTTGTTGTGAAACTTATGTAATTATATGTTATTGAGTGGAAAACAATATCTGTATGATAACTTAACCATGGATTAAGTATGATATTCAAGTATTGTGTTTCACTGCTTATTAAGTGACAATCAAGTTTTATGGTTGGTAGTGGATGCTGTAAGAGGGTCAGTGTTTTCTGTCATCACACTTTTTCCAGGACAAGGAGGGTACCTAGGAGGGGGTGTGACAATTGATCGATCAATTGCTCGTCCTTACGGCATTGTGGAGGACGTATTGGTTAAGGTGCATAAGTTTATCTTCCTGGGGGATTATGTGAAACTAAACATGGAGGAAGATGCTGAAATTTCCATAATTCTTGGGAGAACTTTCTTGGCCACTGGAAGGGCCCTCATTGATGTATAAGATGGAAAGCTTACATTCCAACTTAATGATGAGGAGGTAACATTCGACATTTATAAAGCCCTTAAGCATCCTGATATGGTAAGTCATGAACAATATGTACCAACTGAGATGGTAGCATCCTCTCCTCCTTCTAGTAATAGCTTCTTGCATGTTAAACCTTATTTGAGTAGTAAGACAAATGGCATGAATGGTGTACTTGATGTTGGAGAAATAGAAGATCATAAGGAGCATGTTTCTAGTTTGGTGAATGCTTTTAGTTCTTACATGACGATAAAATCCCAAATGGAGTATGAAAAAGTCATGGAGAAGCATGTCAAGGAAGTTATGACTGGTCCCGTGAAATTCCATAAAGATGGTTCTTTAATGTTCATGATTATGCTAGGAAAGGTGATGTAGAAATTGACAATGTTTTAACTGGCAACATAACTATGAATGATTATGTTTGTGAGTGCCAGTGTGGACGAAAACTAAAGATTCGAGGTGGTTCAAAGCATGGAATGGAGAAACTACCTTGGTATCCGGATTGACTTGTGAGCACCGTCTAGCTAGAAGACGTTAAACATAACGCTTCTTGGGAGGCAACCCAAGTTTATTGCTTTCTTTAATTGTAGTTTGTTTGATTTGTTTGTTTTTTTTTTTTTACAGGGAGCCACACATATGCCTCTAATTATTTTTCAAGAAATTAGTGCCAAGTACTCATTTCGCCATGCCTTTTGGTGGACTTCTGCATGCTCCCAGGCTTATATCTCTATGTTTTATTCTTTTATGCAATGAGGACAATACATCGTTCTAAGTTTGGAGTGGGAGGCATACTTCGTACGTTGGTGTGATTTTAACATGCTATGCATGCTAATTTGTTTTCAATTATTATATCCACGTTAACTAAATTTTGGAAAAATGTGACATTTTTTCAATCCGAACTTTAAAAGATGATGGGAATGTTTTAAGTTTGTGTGCTTTTGATGTTGATTGGCTGTGATGAGACTTAAATATGCATAATGGATAACTCATTGTAGAAATATGATAGTATTGTCTTGAGTTCTGATCTATTTAAGTCCTTCTTGAGGTCTCCCATGTTTTTTAGCACGTAGCGACTTTAATTTAGAAACTTTAACTTAGAAAATGACTAAGTTGAGTGTATTAGGTTGTCACTCTGATAGGCCCCACCGATTAGAGAGTGGAAATGCAAGATGGTACGTAATGTTACACTAAGGAAGGAGAAAAGATTATTTATGTCTTTGAAAAAGTGGACACAAAAACGTATGAGTTTTACATGCCTATCTTTTGCACCATTTAAATTATATTAAACTTGTAATATGTATGCATGGATGGGGGTAAAAAGAGTTACCTTTATTGTGATCGGTAAGGATGTCTGGGAATTGACTAGGTACAAGTCTCTACAATGAATGTGAGAAAGCTAGTGCCCTTATGTAAAAGAATGCAAGTTTAAGCCAGCTATGAAAAAAAAAAAAATACTAAGCCTGTCACACCCCCCCCCCCCCAAGTTTACCTACATAACCTGAAAGGAGATATGAGGACAGTATACATCACCCCTCTTGTGACGCATACCATCCATTCCTTCGCACACATTTTGAACTGTTCACAATGTAATCTCCACATTCGAAGACATTTTAAACATAACATATAGGAAAGTATATACAAGCCAAAAACGAAATTTCTCAACTCTTTTACATGTCCCTACACAACCCATAGTTCAACCCCTGGTAATTGTACATACATATCTACATGCCACCTAATTAAGGTTTAACATACAAACAACACTTCAACAAGTTAGATTTTCCAGAGACTCGAAGCTTAAGCAGGGCGAGTGGGAGAAGACAAAGCACCAGGAACGTCCTTGCTACCTGGAGGGGAAAAAAAACATGGAAAACATGAGCTAAAAGCCCAGTGAGTGACTAATTTAACAAACCATTTTAGTTCGGAAATCATCAGGAATAAAACTGAGTTCAACTTCAAGTGTAAAACATAAAATCACTTCAGATACATTAGTCAAAACAACTTAATTGCCCTTATCATTTCATACATGATTTTTTTTTAACAAATCATAAGAAAACAGTTTAGATACAATACTTTTCCCTTAATTGAAGTGGATCAAAACTCAACACCCCAACGTCGAAAACATATAAGGCTCGATGCGGAGCAAGACTCAACGCACCAGCATATAACCTCTATGTGCACATAGGACTACGACGGGTTGCCAAGTACCTTCTCCATGTCCTTCAGTACTGGGTCCCCGAGGAAACTCACATGTCTTCTCATGTCCTTCAGCATTGAGCCTCCTCTAAAACATTTTATAGGCGGGTTGCCCAAGTACTGGGTCCTGGGAAAACTCACATGCATTACTAGCATTGAGCCTCCTCTAAAACATTTTCCTTTTTAGAAGCAACATTTTATACAAACCGTTCGTATACAAATCGTTCATAAGAATACAGGGCAATTATTATATCAATAACATTTCACAAACATGCTTTTCAATAACTTTAAGAACATAAATATGCTTCATAAATCATTTAATCACAAATTCACATTTCATTGGAAAACCAAACTATCATGTTCAACAAAATCGTTTTAAAGTAAAAAAAGTGTCACTCACAATTCTTCCTAGGCCTTGAGTGGATTATACACCTTTCCTATTTCCTCTTGGCCTGAAATAAATATTTTCCCTTGTTATACTTCTTTTCCATTCATCAAAACATAAACAGTAACTCATTACAAGCACAATGTTTGTAATTCGTCACGTGGTTAGGCTCTCATAGGTTTATTCT
This sequence comes from Citrullus colocynthis, assembly GCA_031780015.1. Taxonomy (NCBI): domain Eukaryota; kingdom Viridiplantae; phylum Streptophyta; class Magnoliopsida; order Cucurbitales; family Cucurbitaceae; genus Citrullus; species Citrullus colocynthis. Next base: position 926,387 of record QLSR01000200.1, read on the forward strand.
CAAACTTTAACACTAAAGCTATAACTACTAATTGTTCCTTACCCTTCTGTTATACCCTGATTCCAGGGACACTTTGTGTGCAGTTTACTCCTGCTGTTATACCCACGTTGAGCTTTAACTACTCCTTAACAAAGCAGACTGCTACAGCCTTGATCTCTCTGCTTAATCCCTGCTAAAAACGCATTTCCAGCCCATATTAAGACTTCTTTCCTTCTACCAACTTGTAAAAAATTAAGTCCCACAACTTACCTCAAAATTTCAAGGCTTAACTCTTTTTTGTTCTCCAGTTATGTCAAAATCACTCCACGTTGCTCCGGATTGCATAGCAGTTCTGTAGTTGCTATTTTTACCTAAAGATTCATGTGATTAACTTCAATTTCAGCTTAACCATCCTTCATAAGACTTGTTAGGAATTATGTTAACTTACTAACCTCAAAATTTCAGCCCCAAACTCGGCTTCCTTGAGTCGTTCTACTCCAAACATTAACCACTGTTCAATCTGTGCATCTGCAATCAGTCTCCTGTTTCAGCTTTGATTTGAGCACCAAAACGAGTGAAATTTCGTCCAAAAACTAAAAGAACACCTTCCTCTTCCTTCTCTTGTTGTTTCTCTGAAAGATGGAACTGACTTAACTTCTCGAAATGTCTGAAAGTGATTAAACTCACTTATATAAATACTGTCGACTTATCCCTTACAAGTACCGAGATGATAATGCCGACTTACCCCTCACCCGTAGGCTGGCGCGGGTCTTTTCTTCGACTTAAGGCACTCATGTCTATGTTTTCCTTCATCATCTTCAGCAACTAACCATTCTCAGCGCATGGTGTTCTCGGCGCCTCCTACTTCCAACCCATACAACATAGTCATTCACACCACTAGCTTCATCGCGTCAAGACCGTTCTGTCTTGGACACAGTGTTTCTTCAGCGCATGGCTGTCTTCGACGCATGGTGACTTCAACGCATGGCTGTCTTCGACGCATGGTGACTTCAACGCATGGTTCAAGCATATTCTTTTCCAGCCAATGATCACTTATCCTTTGATGCGACGACTACTTCATCTCACAACCCTTCGTGATTCAATCAACAACGCATGGTTCCTTAAATAATTCAACTTCCCGCTACTTTCACCAACGCATGGTCTTGGCTAACACTTAACTAAAATTTTGCTCTATTTCTTGGCTACTTCTCGGCTATTCTCCTTCTAGTAACGCATAACCTCAATCACATTGCTCCCCCCAACACTTGGTATTACAAGTCAGTGCTTACAAAGGCACCTTAGTGGACTTGTTACTTGCTTGAAATGGGTGAATTCTTCAAGATTGGTGCATGAATTAGAGTAAGGGGAAAACTAAAGAATCTCTCTTAAGTCCTAATTTGAGTTCTTGTTTTTCAATTGAGGGAGGCTTGCACACACACATGGGGGATGATGAGATTTGGCCTTGAATGATCTTAACAATATATATATGCATGAATGTTTCTACTTGAGCTCACACTATCTTATTCTCCGAGGCATGAATCAATAGCACACTTATTTTGAATTTGTCAATAGTTTTGTTTTGTATTTGCTCGGGACTACCAAATCTCTAAGTTTGGGGTGATGAAATGTGATAGTTTTTCTTTTCAGGCGTTATTTAATTCCCAAAAAGAAACCGATCAAAAGAAATTTATAGAACCGAATCCTACTACTTACTACGATGGCATAGTAACAGTGGCAAGTCTAGGTCAAATCACAGGAACTGTAGACTTGTTTTGTTAAGCAAATTTCCTAATTAAAGCAATAAACATAGGGGTTTGGTGTGGATTAGAAATAGACATGAAATTGAATTCAAGAAAGTAAAATAAGGGGATAATGTAAACAAAGGTAGGAATTCTAATCTTGGGAGCAAATTAGGCTCTTGTATAACTTGTATTATTGAAATATCTTAATGAACTCGTAATCGATTATGTAATCACAACTACTTACTTGATTCATCCAAATTCATCGATGTAATAAGCAGCCTAATCATTTGGAATAAACCGAGCAAACGTCCTAGCCATTAATTAAAGCGTTAAGCCCTAATTAAACTACAAGTCCTGAATTCTAATTGGGTTCAATAGAGATCAATTAAAACCAAGAACATGTACATTAAGCCCTAGGATTCAATTGTGTGATTGATTAGTAGGAAAGCCCTAACCTAATCAATCGAGTTTCTTTGAATCTAGGTTAAGTATACATTCTAAAACCTATGGATCGCTTATATTCCTTAGCATGCATACATTAACTCTTGCTACTTATCGATTTTAGTCATGGACGAACACAAGGAAACGCACGAGCAAAAATCGATAGCTAAGACATACATTCAAGGTAAGGTGCGTCGATCCAAACAAAAGCATACATCAAGGAATAAAAACAAATTCAAAGAGACATAATCTTAATATGAATTCATTAAAACAAATCTCAATAATTAAACAAGAGCTGCTTCTAAGTACTAAAAAATTACTTACCTAAATAACTTCATGGACAAAGATTAAGAGGTAGGAGCACCCAATCCGTGATTACAACCCAAGCTAAAATAAAGTTCCTAAGGTAAGATGCTAGAAATATGAAGGAGAAGAAGAAATTTTGATGAACTCCTCGACCTCCATGAGATCCAACATCCTAAACTGTAAAAAAAAAAAAGAAAAGAGAAGAGATTATATATAAAATCGAGGAGAGTATCGCTACTGGGTAGAAATCGAAGCTTAGGTCTTGAGTGTAGCTACACTGCATGCTCACTAGCTCGCACGCACCTACTTGTTTCGTCAAAATTCAGAGTGTTGCCATGCTCTTTCCATAATAGCATTCTACCTTTGAACGTAGAGCACAGTGTAGCTGCGTTCTGCTCTATGCTTGCCCCAGGGATATTTTGGTGATTTTCATGTCCTTAAGCTCTAGGTGCCCAATTTCACTTTCATTGACTCCAAATCAACTTCGAACAACCCGTAACACTTCGAGGTACAAGATTTACTCGAATTCCTACTAAAATAGACATTTAAACATATTATACTAAACAAGTAGGCGAGGTTAGAGACATAAAAATAGCTCTTTTCAAGAACTATCAAAAAGTACCTAAAAAGTGATTTATTTGTGTCACCCTCTCCTAGATTTCCCTTTGAACCCAAGACAGGATGTGAGAACAGCAAATGTCGACCCTTTTGTGACAACTATTGTTCACCTTTACTTGCCGAACTTTATACACAACTTGAAGCTATGCAAAGACCAACCAACCATGTGGCAGACTACAACCTCAAGAGGCAACCGAAACTCCTTCGCTACCTAGAGGGGAAAAAACAAAATATTTAGAAAGCATGAGCTGGGGAGCCCAATGAGTGGCATTTTTAATATGAACATAAGGTTTTTCTTTTGGAAATATTTTTAGAAAACATTTAGAAAGCAATATCAATTTATTAAACTTCCAAACATACTCATCATCAAATAATCCTTTTAAAAACCTTTTAAGTCAAATCATAATTGAGAAACATTGGAAATATATGCAAATCCATGAAATAACCTGATCATAGGTTTCTGTAAACAAATCTGAGATTATATCCACGTAAAATTCCTTTCAATCCAGGAAACCACATTAAACCCTGTACCTAGTACCCTACTGGTATTTAGATATACACAACATCAAGATATCTCATCCTATGTACACAATCAGACATTTCTCGCTATATGTGCACGAGGCAAAATGATATTATTCAGGTACATAATCTAGTGGTTTAAAATCCATTTCCATCAAATCAGCAATATCATAAATTATTATAAAGCAAGCTCCTCCATAAACCATAAATAAATCAAATAATTTCAATGCTCGCAATAAAACACATATAAAATAGAATATGCTCGAGAATCATTTCTAAATCATGCTTACTATATATATATATATATATATATATATATATATATATATATATTTCACAAATCAAACATATTATTTATACTAAAAAAACTTGAAAATATCTATTCACAGTCAACTAACTTTTCCCCCAAATTTCTCGTTCCTTGGATTCCTAATAATTCTGAAATTTAATTGACAATTCTTTGATTAATTCCCAAACGAGCATAACTTTAAATATCCCACAATTATCCTCCAATAAGAACCAATTTCATCTAATTCTCCAATAACCCTAATTTTGTCAAATTTAGGGTTTACTTAAGATTTGGTCCCTTAACATACTCCAAATTTATTTAAGTTCCCAAATAAATCCAATTTTAGGTTTTAAAGTACCTTAAAAATCCCAATTATACTTAATTCTCCTCAAACCCTAACACCATCAAATTTAGGGTTTCACCTTACATTTTAATCCTTAAATTACCTTAAAATTAACTTAAGATTCCAAATTAATTCAATCCCAAGATTAAAACATCTTATTCATATCCATGAGAACTTAAATTAAGTTTAGGAACATCTTAATTAACCTTAGTTTTGCCAATTTAATATATTTTCCTCCTTAATCATAATTTCCAAATTTTAGAGTTTCTTGAACAAATTAACCTCTTAATTGACTTCAAAATTAATATAGGATCCCAATTACTCTAAGTTTAGGTTCAAAGTATCATAATAATACCAATTGGACCAAAAATCATGCTTAAGAACACCTTAATTAACCAGAAATTATAAAGTTAACCTAGAAGTCAACGATTTTACCCTTTAATGACGGGCATGCTTTATCTTTAACCTACAGCTCCAAATTTTCTAGATTTCAGCCCTATTCTGTAGTAAGAGTTTCAGACTCAAATTCATCAAATTCCGGCCAACAAAACTTCAATTAACCTTTATAAACCTTTTACCCATCATTAGAACCCACCAACCTTCAAATTTGGCCGTCTGATTTGCTCCAGAACTCCCGAAATCGGCGAAATACCTCCTCGGCACCCCTGTTTTCCGGCGAAAAGTTGCAGAATTAAATATGAAGATTTCGACTAATAAAAGCTCAATTAACCTCAACAAAACTATGGAGTGACCTTAGAAGTAGGTTACCTTTAAATTTGGAGCTTTGCATCAGGCTCTTAATTCCACGAATTTGCTTCGAACCTGAGCCCCTCTGTTTCTTTGAACAACTTTGGTGCCACTGTTTTTCTTCTTTTTCCTTGCTTCTTCGACCCTGATTCTTCCTCTAAACTCCCACTATAGTTTAGCTCCAATTTGCCCAAATTTCAGCTCCTATTTGAATTCTTCCACATTTCTTAGTGACTAATAGATTACCTTTTGGCCATCCAATGTAAAAAATTGCTTAAAACAACTCCCAATTTGTCCAAAAACCCCAATTTTTCCTTCTTCTCTCTCTTCTCTCAGGTCTACACCTCAACCCTTACCCTTTTCTTCTCTTTCCAGCTCGACTTTACTTTTCCACACCCCCTTGCACCTTTAGCTTATCCTTAGAACTTCAAAAGGCTTCAAAATTTACCTATTTCCAAAATATTGACTTTCTTGTTGACATTGACTTTGATGTTGACCTTTGACCATTGACCTTTGAATCTTACTTTGACCCGAGCATATCCACTTCACCTACCAATATCCTTTACAAGCTCGACTAAATCTGCTATCTTCACAATACTCATCAAATCATAACCTTGTCCTCCTAACTTAAAGTCCCAAATCAAATTTAGTCTCAATTTTTACAAATTCAATCTGAACTTATAAACTTCTAAATAATTCCAAAAAGAGAAAGAAAAATAGGAAAGGATGATAGCACCATAAAAGTGTTATTTTCCTAGCTTAATTTGGGCTCGTTTGTGGATTTTATAAGGATTTGAGCAAATCATGCATAACAGAGCGTTACGAGCCATTCAGGGTTGATTTGGAGGTATCGGAAGCAAAAATGGGTACCCGGAGCTTAAGAACGTGAAAATTACAAAAATGCCCCTAGGGCAAGCGCAAAGCATAGCACAACTATGTTGTGCTTTACGCTCAAAGGTAGGGAGGAAAAATGGTGAGAGCAGTGACGCTCTGAATTTTGACGAAAATGTAATGCACACTCGAGCGCAGCGACGCTCTCCCGTCGTTTTAAATTGTATTTTTGCCGATTTAAAGCTCATCTTGGACCGATCTCGTGGCTAAGTAAGTTGCTAGCTTAGGTCTAGGTGAAATCCATGGATTGATTTTGAGGATTTTTGTTCTTAATCCATATTCTTCTTTGATTTTATGTGGTTTTTTAATGTGATTTAATTTCTATGCTTAGATGTATTATAGGCTTGATCAACCATCATTAATTCTTTGATTGCTAGAGATTAGAAGTGCTCTAATGTGTTTTTATTCTCAAATGGGCAAGGGTTAAAGCATGCTTGTGTTGTGAAATTAGGTTGATGCCAATAATCTATTCACAAACATTGCATGATTAACTATTTCAAGAATGATATCGATTCGTAATTCAAGGCTTTTTGGGTTATTAATCGTCTTAGTTAAACCCTTACAACTTAATGTGATTATTTGCTTGTTATGGACGCTATTGAACTCATACAAATAAGAAATTGTTTTAATCAAAGTAATTAATGAGTAGTTAGGACGCTTGCTCTAGGTTTTCCGGGCAAGTTGGCTAAGCATATTAAATAGAGAGAGATAATCCTAAGTAATCCTATGATAAATCAAAACATCGGGTGGATCCTAAGTCCTGAGCTAGACATTTTTTTTTTTTTTTTTTTTTTTCTTTTCCTGCATTTTTATTTTCCTGCACTTTAAATTTCGCAATTTACTTTCCCGCAATTCATTAAAGCAAAACCCCCGTTTTTACTGTTATACATGGACCCATTTAGCTATAAGAGATCGTATCTTAGCCTCCTTGTGGTTCGACCTCTGACTTGCCACTTGTGCTACTCAATAGTCTAAGTAGTTGATTCGGTGAATTATAAATTTTATTTGATTGTCGAAGAGAGGTTTACGACGCCCATTCTCCAAGATGATGATCAGAGGGCTTACAATTTGCCTTTGATTTAGGGATGTTTTTATTGGATTATATATGATTACAAGTGGTTTTCAGGTAATAATGAAGAAATTAAGTGTCAAATGCCAAAAGAACCAAACCGAGCCAAAATCAGACGAAAAATAGAACAGAAGATGGAAAACCTTGAAAATAGGGCAACACAGCGTAGGGCGAGGCGCTGTCGACCCGAGAGCACCAAAATTTTGAGATCACAAAACGTCACATCGCTAAGAAGGAGTGTCGCTGCACTGTGGCGCTGCGTTCGAGGTTAAACATCTATGAAGGATAGCGTCGCAACGCTACCTTCAAGCGTCACTATACTGCCACTTTTATCATGGACAACGTTGTTGTGCCGTCCAATATCACAGCAATGCCAACTTTTCTATTTTAAAAAATCTATAAATTTGGATAAGATTTTGGGTGGCTACTTTTATAAATTGAGAGGTGATAACTCCTTAAAAGAGCTATCTCTCCTGACTTTATTCGGACTCATTCCGTAATTTTATCGTGTTATTTCCTGAAATTTGCAAGCTTTGAGCATTAAGGTAATGAGACAGACCATCATGGTCGATTTGATGCAAAAAGGGTCAAAATGGAGTTTCGAAAGCATAGACCAAATGAAGGGGTCAAAATGACCAAAATACTCATGAAGAGCACTGTTGCCCTGAATTTTACGCTGAGAACCTGAGAGCAACAATTGTTGCAATGTCATGACCCTCCAGAGATTGACAGAAGAAGAACACGTGCGCAGTGTTGTTCCGCTCGAGACCGGCGCTACGACTTCTTTGTCTTGCATAGCGATGCTCCGAAATTTTTTATATATAGTCATGAATTTTGTCGCTGTTCATCATCTTCCTCTCCCTTTTTCTTCTCCATCTCCATTTGTAATCACTCCAAGACTCATATATTGTGCTTGATGAGGATGATCGACTAAGGTATGTTTGCTTGAGGATAGGATTTTAAACTAGATTATCTTGAGAATTTATATTAAATGTTAAATTGATTGCCATGAATTGATTGGATTCTGATCTTAATCCATATTGAAGTTATTTGTTTGAATTGACAACTTTTGATAATTACCTCTTGCAAAATTTGTTTGCACTGAGCATGATGATGAATTGAGTTGCATGGTTAATTAGTAAAGGTTTTAATTAAGGACTTTTCCCACAATTGGGTTTTTATGAGTTAATCAAATCTAATTTACAAATAAAATGTTAGACTAGGCCTTCTGACCTTTCATTCGTCACAATTAAACTCCACTTTGCTTAATGCGAATTTGGTTCAATGTTGAAGGTGCTATCGCTCTAAATAACAAAGTCAAGTTTAGTTCGAATTATGCTTGTTTAATTTGATGATTAGGAGCATTTAGTGGCATTTGATGTCATTTAATTGTGCATTGATTAGTAATTTGTCTTGATCGTTAGTATTCAATGATAGAGGTTTAGCCAAATCCGTTCCTATCCCCGAGTATTCATTTAATTTGACTTATCTACTATTCGTTTGCTCTCTTTTAGCTCTCTTGCATTGATTTCATTGCTAACTTTACTTTCGCACCTTTTATTTTCGCAATGATCACAACCCCTCTCCCAAATACCTAAAAGAATTCAACAAATGAATTAGACAAGTCACAAGCTCTCTGTGGCGACCCGGTTTTTACCATTATTTTGCGTTCTATGGTTGTAATCATATGTTTAGTGATATAAATTGTATTTGATAGCTGGAAAGAGGTTTACGATATGCTCCGAGGGCAACTATCAAGAGTTCCTAGAAACCCTAAGGCACGAAAAGTCAGAAGAAGAGAGTCTAAAAGTGTGAGTTAGGTATGAAAGAAAAAGGAAAGTGTTGGAGAAGAGTTGAAGATCGTTCGAGATCCTGAGGTGCCGACCAAGTGGAGATTGAAGGAATTCAATGTCGGAAAGTAGTTCGAGAGTCTTTTTTCGTAAGTTTCTCTTTTTCTTTTACTTTTATGCTTGAGAACTCATATGAAGGTATGTATTTGATGGCTATACATGGCTAAACATAGTTTTAGGGTGCTGGATGATTTAATTATGGATTTAAGTTAATGATTTGGTGTTTTTCATAGATGTTGCTGAATGATATGTTTTTCAATGCTATTGTGCCTTATTCTCTATTGATTGATCATCAATAATTGTGAGGTCAGATGTATGATTGAGTTGTTGTATGTCTAATTGGATCTATAACATTAAATCTCTACTAATCTTTCATGAAAATAACTAGGTTATTAGAGAAAGTTGATTATGACTATTTTTAATGTTATGCTCTGAATTTGGTTTCAAGAGATTAGTAATCAATTAAATTGCATAATAAAGGATTGTATTTGAGAGAAAATAATCTAGATATTAGTTTCTAGACTTAAACATATTGTTTGCACATAATTCCATGAAAACCTAAAGCATGAATTAATGTAATTAATGACACCAACACTCTAGAACACTCTTATCTCTTGAATTTTCACGTGCTTTTATTTTCTTTGTATTCAAAATACAAAATCATAACTCGACTTTGATCCCTGTAAAATCAACCGTTTTATACTATAACTTAACTCATGTACTTGCGGTTTTGGCACATCAGTGTGTTTGGTTTTGTAAGCAGACCTCAATCTAAGAGTATTGTTAGTTTTCGCTTCGCTAGGAAACAACAAAGAGTATATAAGCGACAGAAGTGCTTCTGATTTCAATATTGACCTTAAGATTTAAAGGACCCTCCAAAGAAGGGCCAGAAAAAATCGATGTTGGAGACAGCATCAAAGAAACATGGCGGACCAACAAAACAAGGATCAAGAAAATAATCTCAATGCCCATACACTACTACAAAATCTATGTTATTTTACACTTGCAACTTTTAAGTATTTGACATTTTTATAGAAAAAATACTTCAAATAATGAGCTTTTCTAAAGAAAAATGTCAAGAAAAAGCATAAAAAGGTAGAGTTTTATGGAATATTTCGAATTTTTTTCGCAAGAATCTATACTTGGCATTTTTCTAGTGTCAAATATAAAAGCACTTTTGCTTGACACTAAAAAAATATCAAGAATAAAATTTATTTATTGATATATTATTTGACAGGTTTTAAATATCAAGAAATATCAATTAAAAATAATAAAATATTATATTATTTCGAGACCCCCACGACTTTTTCTTCTTCCCCTGCTTTTTCTTCTTGAACTCTTTTTTTTTTTTTTTCTTCTCTGACTTCTTCTCTAGCTTGTTTTTCTTCTTCGACACGAAGAGTCCAAACTCCGACGAGACCAACTCCAATGAGCAAGAGTGAGAGAGCGAGAGAGTGAGAGTGAGAGAGAGAGAGCGCAAGAGAGATAAGAGTGATTGAAAGTGAGGAAAGGAAGCGAGAGCGAAACATGGAGGTTCAGTTTGTGAATGGAGATGAATAAAGAACGTGATCAAATTTCACAACTTCTTATGTCTAGTTGATATTATATTGTCTAGGAAAAATTATTATTATTTATGTTTTGTTGTTTGAGATTAATTATATTTTTTATTCTTATGTATTTACATTTTGAAGATATTTATGTTTCTAAAATTGAATTGTCCAAAAAATTTTAATACAGAAATAAAATTGATGTTTAGCTTTAATTTCAATAATTTCAAGTTTCTAAAAAAATTCAATTATTTCAAGATAACGTACAATTAAGTTCAAAATATATTTATTTCTAAAAAAATCAAAATATATGTGTTTCTTTATGAAATGAGTTCATAGCGTTTAATGGTCCTTTATAGTAATTTAACTTGCATATAAACATTTTTTGGTATAGGGTAAATCAAATAAAGTTATTTTATAAAAAATGTATTCTTTAAAAAAAAAATTTCATAGAAAATCCAAACGCATCCTGTATCTGGAATCAAGTTTTACAATGGTGGGATACCTGATGAGGTTTTTGGAATGAGAAAATTGACCCATGTTTGCACCAATTGCGCGATTTTATTTTGTATGGATGTTGTAGGAGACAGAGGTGATATTGGTTTATGGATGAATTTAGAAGGTAATTTTCAGTTGAAGAAACATTTTGATGGTTGACAAGGTGATTTGAAATTGAATTAATCGAAGCTAGTTTTGTGCTTTTTTTTCGTTAGTTTGAGTAAATCTAAGTTCCATACTTCATCTAATTTCTGTTTGTATGATTCATTTACTTTTAAGTTCTCGTTTTATATACTTAAGTAAGTATATCTTCTTTGAAGATTTCTTTGAGATAGTATTTATATGACATTCCAAAGTAGACAACCAGTTCTCTCGCTCTTTTGACTATAGAGCTCCATGTATATGATCCATGTAACTTGTGGATAGCTTACTTAGTTAAACAATTTGTCATTTTGTTTTTTCTGATTAGTTAATTTATATATTTGTTCAAAGTTGAGTTGTATATACAAAAAAAAATCAAGATTTTTTTTGTTTATGTAGAGGTAAAAGAGAAATATTATTGATGTACGTGTGCAAACAAAAAATATATATTTTTTTAATTTTATAATAACAAAACGATGACAGGCATTGCCCGTCACAAAAACAAACATTAATGTTGCATAACCAACACTAAAGACAATCAACGTTGAAGAAGGTGTCATTAAAGGTGTTTAATATTGGTTGTTTTTACTGTCTTTAATGTCAGTTGAAAACCAACATTAAAAACAATATTGACATTGAAGACTTTTAATAGCACCTCTTTAATGTTGGTTTGTTGGTTTTCAACTGACATTGTAGACGAGTTTTGTACTATTCATTCAAAATTCAAAGAGGCGCATGGGAAAGTGGATGTAGGTCGAGTATGACCGAATCCCACTATAAAAAAATTACGGTGTTTTCTTCTCTAACTCTATCCTAATTAATTTTACATTTAATTTTTAGCTGACTAATTAGGATTTTTATTAATTTATTTTAAAAAGTGACTAATTAGTTTAAATTAAACATACATAAAAAAAAATTAATTAAACTATATTCATGCACCCCTCTAGAGTTGTCATATACCATTCCAACAGCACATTATCCATCAATGAGGAGAAAATTTGTAATACCCCGCATGATATTAAAGCTATTTTCATAATTTTATAATGTTATTATGCTATTTTAGGTAAACTAGTTTAATATATTATTTAAGTTTAGAAATTCACTCCAAATATTAGGAATATAAGGTTGAACTGCATCAATTGGTGCTTGTTTAAAGAGAGCTCATGTGAATTAACATGAAAAGAATATAATCTTAAGCTAATTTCAACATAGTTTAATTTCTTTCGACAAAACCCTTTGAGCTTCCACTTAAGAGTCATTAAGAGTCTAAGTGTGTATATTGAAAAGCCAAGGCCCTCATTTTAGGACTTATTCATCATGCATGCATAGATGGGGGAGAAGAAGAGATTTGCTCACATTTTAAAAATCTTGATTCTTTAATTTCCTAAGTGTCTTTTTATTTATTCTATGTGACGTATTGCCAACACTTAAATGATGTCTATCATTAAACACATACAATAATATGTTCTTTAATGTCGATTATTCGTCCATCATTCATACTGTCATAACATCAAATTTTCACCGATATTAGAGGCCAATTTTCTAATGGTGGCAAATAAAATCAAGAGAATTTCGACTTTATTTCATCAAGTGGAAAAGCATCACTATTCTTTGGATTCGTCCTTTCCAACTAACATTACCATATGCTATTCCAAAAGGATAAAGATAAGATAAGGGGCAAAAAAGAAAAAGAAAATAAAAAAGAAGACAGAAACACAATCGAACGTAAACAGTGTGGAAGAAATTTCAAGAGAGAATTCGATTCTTGTTTTACCTGAAATTGCATAATACGAAGCTTCGTCCCAAATGAACTGATACCACTGAGGCTCAACTCTTTCAATTTGGTTTTGATACCCCCTTCTTTAAAATTGGAATATATTCACAACTTCCATCTTTTTTCCTCTATAAACAGAAAAGGCTTTTGACTGAGGCCCTTAGTTAGTATCAACAATGCAAAACAGGAAAAGAAAAGCTCCAATCATTAACTACAACCAAAACTGAGTTCATCAACACAAAGACGTACACCTCCAAACGCTGAAGCTTTTTACATCTTGGAAACCCATCCTAAATGCCTTACGATCCTCACTTTCGGGCTGATGTTCCCGTAAATGTTAACGTAAGCTTGCAAAGCCCAATTTTCTCTTAATCTATTCATTTTCATTTCTATGTTTCGTTCAAAATTTTGTTGTCATTTTGACTCATATGTACCCAATTACTCATTTTTTTAGGGTTAATAGGTTAAACTACTATTTTAATATTTATTGAAAACATACTGACTAAATTTAATATTTATTGAAACAAATTTTAAAATATAGAGATCAAATTGGTCTTTTATAACTTCTATAATATTAATAGTATCAACAACATGAAGCAATATTTCTAGACTATATAATTTTCTTTCTTATTAGGCTATAATAAACTGCTTCTGTTATTAGGCTTAACTTAATTGTATATATATCATGATTGTTAGTAATGAACAATCATATTAAATAAGTATTTTATTAAATTAATACTTTTTGATATTTTTCAACATTTTAAAATTCCCAACTTATTTTTAATCCAAATTTAAAGTTTCCAAATGGTTCAGTTTTGTTTATAGGATCAATTAAATGGGCTAATAAAATTTAACAACAGACTTTGGGGTATAGTATTTTATAATTTGGTTGAAATATAGTTGCGTTTGATATACCTTTTAATATAGCATTTCATTTGATGATTCACAATCTTTCAGGACAGCAAATTCACAATTTATCCAAGAGCTCTAAACATTACATGGGGTAATGATAAGCGATATTGGAACTTACCTCGTCGAGACCCGTAAGCTTCGACTTCCTAATTTTCATCTTATCTATTATATTTTTATGGTACTTAGAATTGAAATTCAACTTTAATTTATCAACCTAACATAATTTAAATAATTTAGGTATATACTTTCTGAAAAAAATAGTAGAAATTCTAATCACATACCATATATGCTGAACTCCAAAAAGCAAAAAAATAAAAAATAAAAAATAAAAATAAAAATAAAAAGAAAGCAAACATAATATATTGATTTTAATTTCATTCACTCTCACTTTAATGATATTGTTGTGAAAAAACCAAAACAAAAATAAATCATCTTTTTGATAAATCCTTTAGGGATGTTCGGGGAACCGTAATAGTATAGACTTGTAATGTAAGATGATCCAAAATGAATGTTTGGATTGAGCATTTTAGGCCCGATTTGTAATACAAAAGTTATACTGTTCCGACAGTTTTCAACTCAATCCTATTTTCCGCCATTTTCATGGTTTGCGATTTCATTTCGTTTATTCTTTTTAAGTGTTCAAGCATTCCAAAACTCTTCTAATTCTCAATAAGCCTATTACATTTTAGCTCCTCAAACAACTACTTATGTGCTTGGTCCTAATATTTTTTAGGTTAAAAATTTATATCTCACCCCACGTGTTGAAATAAAAAAAAAAAAAAAAAAGGGGGTAATTTTTTTTTTTTCGTTTTTTTCAAAAAAAATATCAATTATTTGGGAGTGAGTAAAAATAAAATAAATTAACTCCTTTTTTTTTTTTTTTCTGTTTTTTACAAAAAAAATCCAATTTTTTTGAGGGGGGAAAAAAAAAAAAAAAAAAAAAAGGAGTTAATTTATTTTATTTTTACTCACTCTCAAATAATTGATATTTGTTGTAGAAAACACGAAAAGAAAAATAATAAATTGTCATCTTGACGAATCCCTCCTCGTGTTTTGCTATATTAGTTTTTACGTGTCATATACTTTCAATGAAGAGGACAAAAGTTGTAATCCTTTCAAACAAAAGAAAAGGTTTGTTTATTTTAATTTTATTCACCCTCAATATATTGAAAGAAAAAAAAGGAAAAATAAATTGTCCTCTTGACCAATCCCTCCTTGTGTTTAACTTTGTTACTTTTCTATAGAGTGGTATATCTATATACTCACATGTCAAATTCAAATAAAAATATTTTTAACGTTTAAACTTTCATGAAATGAATAGTTTAATTTCTAAATTTTAGTGGATGATAATTTAGTCTTTATATTTTTAAATTTTTTATAATTTAGTACTTAGAATTTACTATCTAACAATTTAGTCTCTATATTCTACAATTTGTAATGATTTAGTCCCTTTTACAACAATTTTCAACAAAATTAGGGATCAACAATTATTATATAAAGACTTAGTTTGATAGTTTATAACTAAGTTTGATTCACAATCAGTTTATTAATCTACACGTGTAACAAATTTTATTAAATCATACTAATATCTTTCACGATAGGAACTAAATCAACAAATTTGTAAAATATAAGAACAAGTGAAATCGTTACTTAGTAAAGTTCATTGACTAAATTGTTACTGATTATAAAGTACATAGACTTAACTATTATCAATTAAAGTTCAGAAACGGTTACTTCCATAAAAATTTAGGAATCAAAAGTGTTTTTTAACCAATTATTCACTATCAACTTATTGTTTTGTCAGTAGGAAAAAAAAAAAAGCAAAAAGAAAAAGAATTAATTGTGTTATATTTATTCTTCGATTCTCCAACAATTTTCTTGACTTTTTAGAGAGTCTGAACTTGTAGGAAGAAGCAAGAGGGTTTTGCAGAGCTGAAACAAGTATGCTGGTTGGAAGTAACTGGTTCAACTGAGAAAGAACTTGTGCCTGGAAAACAGTACGAAGTGAGGTTTGTGGTATCACTAAGGCCAGATGCTTTTGGATGGGATGATTGTAGCGTTTACATAATGGCTAAGATTGGGAAAAAGGGGAGTTTCTCTTACAAGAAAATCAGTCTTGCAGGCAAACCTACAGATCTCACAAAATTTACCATTCCTAATGATGATGATAAGTTGACCATCGAAGTCGCTGATCCCAAAGAACCCAAACCGTCTGAAAATGATGATCTAGAGCTCTATTTTGGTCTCTATGAGGTTTGGACCAATAGATGGAAGGGAGGGTTGAGAATCCATCATGCATTTGTTGAAGGTGTTCACTCCACCGATAAAAGCACTCAATCAAAGTAAGAGGAAAAATGTCTACTTCCTCACAATTGGAGTTCACCAAATATTGAATTATAAAAGGGTATGTGATGATGTGTCAAAAGCAATAAAACTTTTGACTTCAAAAGAAGATTACCTTCTATTGGCTTTAGTGATTATATTGATTGCTTGACTTAATTAGCTTTATTAGATTCTGATACTTAATTTTGGCATTGCCTTGACAATCTAGGACCTCCTTGGTGGGCTACTTTTATAGCTTAAATATGTTGTTTTTTTAAGGGTACTGTACTTTATTCATTCATGTGCCTATCTATTCATTTTGTAATCTATATTATATTAAAAGGGACAAAATAGAGATAATCTTTAATTTCCATTTTGCCCTCAATTTTTAGGTATATTCTTATTTTGCCCTTAACTCTTATTTAAGGACAATTCATAAATTGATGGATCAAAACACACCTCACTCAAGCATACAATGTGTATATTTTGATATACACATTTTTCTGTTTTGGAAGTTGAAAGTCGAAACGTTATTTTGTTTGTGTATTATTTTGTGTCCCTTTCTTTAATCCTTAGGATATTTATGATTTTATTTTACTATTGAATTCAAATTTGGAGAGATTTAGTTGAATATGTTAATTATTTTTTATATTTTATGAACATTTAAATCTTAACCACGAGATTTTATATCTTAACAGTTCTATTTTTTTTTTAAAGAATTTTATTTTATTTTTACATACATTTGTTTTTAATCACTAGACATTTGTTTTCAAGATTTTGTAATTAAAAATGTCATCCTAGAAACTTATATCTTACTCCACCAAGTATGATATATTTTTTAGTTTATGTGATAGTTTATTGGGTCGTAATATCCTTCTTTTATTTTATTATTTTTTTTAATTTCTGCTCGGTTGAATTCAAATTAAGGGTTATATTTTTGTATTGATTTTTGCTTCAATATAATTCTTATTTAAATTTTATGAAGGTTCAAATCTTGAAAAAAAGAATTTACGTATATAAACAATTCTATTCTTCTATTTTAAGAAGTTGTAATCATTTTTTAATGTATAACTTATTTAAAAATACATGTATATACAACTCAAAAAGGAGTTATTGTTCAATTTTTTTCCAAAAGAAATAATTTTTTTTATCTAAACTATTCTTGTTTGTTCCGTTGTTTTAATTTTACGAATATATAATATAATTGTTTATTAATTACTTATTTTAAAAAACATGTAAATTTATTAAAAAAAA
>QLSR01000200.1:944172-963993 GCA_031780015.1 Citrullus colocynthis
AAAAAAACTGTGGGTGATATTTCATTAGCTACTCCTTTAGAAATTTTTGTTTATAACTTTTTTTTTTTCAATTAATATATCATATGTATTATTCAAATACTTTTACGCTATTTTTCTATTACTAAATTTATGTCAAATACTTATTATTCAAATTAAATGAGTTATGAACTCATTCAAAATCTCATGGTAAAAATTTTAATTCGAACAAATTTTAACCACGTGCAATGCACGTGTCTTTTAACTAGTTGAATAAAATATTGTAATTTATGGTGAAATACATCTATGAGTTAATAGTATACACAAACCAAACAACATAAAAAGAATATTTACACCTCAAAATAAATATAATTTACGTTAATATCCGTTGTTGAAGATTTGTTGGTTGACTCTCTATTTTTTTCCTAAGGCAGCTCGTGGTAATTCTTGCTATTGTCACAAATGAATTATTAACATCTGTTTCAAACAATTTTTTTTTTCTAAAAGAATATTTTTCTTTCATAATCTGGAAATTCTCCGTAGTTATATATTGTTTGATATTTTTCATATTTAAGGTGCAACTTATTTTGATCGAAGGGAAAATATTCTTTCGGAAATTCTTTCCTTATTTGAGGTGCATCATATTATTCTCGATTAGGAACTTACTTTTCTTTTTATGAGATCGATTTATAAAAGAGGTTTCGTGGCGATCATCTAAGGTTGCCGATTTTGTTTCTTATAAGCCAAGAGTTCCTATTCTCGGTGGCCGACTTGTGCAACCTTGTGTTTTGTTGTTTACTCGTTATATTTTATTGTGCAAGTTCATCAATTGACAAGTACAAAAACCTTAAAAATAAATTATGTCTTAGGGGAAGCCTAAGACATTGTTGAAGAGAAGGGTTTTTCCATCTTAGGGAGGACCTAAGATTCGTCAATGAAGGGAGTTCGCTGAGTTACGAAGAAGATAATCAAGCGAAGAGGAGCCTCACACACTGTTGGAAGTCGAAGTGTTCAACACTAATATTAACACACTTAGGGGGAGCCTAACTACAATTGAAAAGGAGTCTCACATCTAGGCCTGGGGGCCTAGGTGACTTGTAAGTTGAGCTTTATGGGAGTCACTTTAGTTATCGTTGTATTACAAATAAGTATTACGTTGTAATTGCTTGACTTTTTAATATTAGTGGATTATCTTTCCTGGGCACACTACCCCTTAGATGTAGGTGGATTCCACCGAACTGGGTTACCAACTTCTGTGTGTCTTTGCTTGCTTTCTTGCTGTTAGTTTTCGATTGTTGTTACAGTGTGTGTCTACGCTTTCTGTTTAAAATTTGTGTTTAGATTGATCATGGGAGAATTCCTATTCGGGTGTCTTTTAATTCCCAAAGAGGAATTGTTGCTTTAAAAGTATGTATGATGCATTATGCTCATATTGGCCTAATGTTGCGTTGAAAATCTCAAAAGTGTTAGGTTGAATGTCCTAAAACTCGTAGTTTGTAAACAGTAATTTGAATTCTATAATCAATAAAGTTGTTGTTGATGTTTATATGTGGAGACATAAAAGTGGATCAAGTTCGAGTAAATAACCAAAACGGTCTATAGTATATGAATAAGGTTGGGTACCTTATTCTGGAAACACTATTGGATACGGCCTACTTTGTATTTGATACAAATGATGCGATCCTGAATCATTAATGTACAGACATTCAAGTAGGGGTGTCCTATGCAATGAGTTTGCATAAGACCGGACCATGAAGTAATCACTTTTACTTTATAAAACTATTTACTGTTAAAACTAATTATTTCAACCTGATGACCTAGGTAACTTGATCTTAATCATGAGCTAACTATGAACTTCTATTTATTCGGGATTATCCTTAGATCAGCATAGGTGAGAATACCCCAACTTTGCTATCCCATTTCAGGGGTAAGACTGGGTAAATAGCTGGGAACATAGGGTGCAAGATCAAATTTACTCCTAAGTGTTGACTCCTGGTCTTGAACAAGGGGCCCCACCCTCTCGCTGGCCCGAGAGGGATTCAGTTTAGTGGTTGGACCACAAACCAATTTGTTCATTAGAGGATCAGTGGGACTTAAGGAACAAGAAGAACTCATAGTGGTAAAACGGTAATTTGATCCAGGTGTGACTACGGATAACCTATAAAGGATCAACTTACTAATCATGGTTATATCAAGTGGACAAAAATATATCTACAGTGAAAAGAGTGCAGCTATTGGGTTTTAGTGGAATGTCGCTGGAGCTCATGATCTGTAGGTCCATTAAGTCCACTTGCTAGCTCATATTGGACAAAACTTAGAATAATGTGATGAATGAATTCGAATCGTTGGAATTCAATTTAGAGAATGAAGCGTTAAAAGAGTTAACAATTTATTGTTTAATTTTGAATTGAACAATAGAGAAAGATTAAAAATATTTAAATATAATTTAATATTGTATATATGAAAAGGGATTCATATCAGGAGTAGTCAAATTGGATTTATATAATTTAATATGTGATATTAAATTTTATAAATAATTAATTAATTATGTAATTAATTATTTGAATTAATTATATATAAATTAGAAAATTGGAAATTTTGATTTTTGAAATCAAAAGGTCAAATGTTGACCAAAATTAGTGGATTTTTCCAATTTCCAATTTTAGTGACTAAACTATTTTGCATGCTTGGTGTAAGCTTCACATTTTGTCACTAATCATATTCAAATTAGGTGTCAACTTGAAATCAATATTCATTTTTGCATGCTATGTGTATTCATCTCAAATTGACACTAATTACTCTTATGTAAAGTGTCAATTTGAAATAATAACTAATCAAGCATGCTAATCTTTTTCAAAGAGAAATTATGAATAAGATTCATAAGAAATAATGGTTGGATGAATAAAAATGAATGTTGCTTGAATTTGTGGAAATTAAGCACCAAAACCAAAAAGCCTGCCATTCTCTTTCAATTCACATAATTCCCTCCAATTTATCACTAATTTTGATCCCACCATCAAGTTCTAAGACCAGAGAATATAGCAAAGAAGACACTTGTGGTGGTCTACATCTTGTTCGTGATTAATTGGAAGGATAATTTGCGAGAATTTGTAGCTACAAAGGTTGTATTTCAAACCCTCTGTTTTATAGTTTAAAAACAGCATGTTTTCCTTTCAAATTAATGCAAATTAGAGTGTTTATGATTCAATTGCTTCTGCTGCGCATGCTTTTTAGTTCCTACAAATTCTATCAAAGCATGCTTTAAACACTCAATTTGCATTAATTTGAGTATGGTGGGTGTTTATTCATGAGATGAATATTGTGGGAGCTGAAATGGATATATTACGGTTTTGGCATTTAAATTGAGCTTCAATTTGTCGTAATAATTGTAATTGCCTACGTGTATATGGGCATTATTGAGTTGAGAAGAGTCTGTAATTTTAATGGAGACATTAGAGTTGAAATTAGGTTGTAATATGAAGAAATCAAAGAAGAATATAGCCAGATTGAAGGAGAAAAGCATTCAGCAATTTTTCCGGTAAAGATCTGTCGGTTCACATGTGTGGTTTGGTTTTTTCGGTAAGTTCTATCGATTCATTTCTGGGTAAGGTTCCCACCTTTGTTTCTCAGTATGTTCCATCGGTTCGGCTTCTGGGTAAGTTTCTCGGTCCAATTTTCCAGTAAATTCTGGCGGTTCAGCTTCCTAGTAAGGCTCGCGGCTTTGTTTCCCAGTAAGTTCTGCCAATTCGTTTTCAGGTAAGTTTCGCAGTTCAACTTCTCGGTGAGTTCCACCAATTCAACGCCTGAAAGTTTGACTTTCGTGGTAAAGTTCCTAGTGGCTCCTGAACGGTTCAGGTGGTCCGGTTTAAGAGGTTTGAAGCTAGTTCGGGCCGATTCGAAGGATTCGAGAGTGGTTCGAGCTGTTTTTCAATCACAATTGTAATAAATTAGTTGTTTTTTTTTAAAGTCAATTAGATGCCAAAATCGGTCAATTTTAGTGTGTTTAATTATTTATGCATTATGAATGTATGATTTGATTAAATTATTTGATATGTGCATAAAATATGCCATATTAGGTTTAAAATCCCACCATAGGATAAGCATGATACATGCATTGGAAGAATGTTATAAGTGTTATAAATGTTATACTTTTCATGAAATGCATGTTATATAATTGTTATATAATTATATGGTTATTTGTTATAGTTAAATGTCTATGTTATAATTGTTATAAAATCAATTAGACATTTAAAATCTATAACAAAGATAAATTGCATGCAAACTTAGGGTTAACCACCAAAGTTGCAATTCTATTTTAATAGTTAAAATAGGTCGCTTTCTTATAAAACTTTGCCAACGAAACTCACCTGAGACAATCTTGTCTAAGGCTGGAGGTATTTAAGTTGACGGTTTACAAAACACCTGCTACTGGAGATCGGGCCAGTTCTTGAGTTTAGTTAACTCGGTTTTATAAGCTTACTTAAAGTGTTAAAGTACTTATCACCTAGACATCATAGGTTAATATCCAATATAATTGTTAATTTGGATTGATAAACCTAGACTTAGGCTTATATTTAATTAGCCGTAATATATGCCTAAATAAATTATACCCAACCATATAGAACACTTAAGTGGGAAAAGAATAGTTCTTAGCTCTCACGTCCCTCAGAGTTCACACCGTGAGATTCATGCTCGGCTTTGAGTTGCTCTGGGAGCAGCCTCCATTAGGAAAGTGTTTGCATGAGCCAATAACAAGGTGAATAGGGGAAGTAGTTCATAGTAAGTGGGTGAAGGGTGTGCGTCATCACATCCTGCGATCTCCTCCTTTAATTGCACAATGAGATTCTTATGATGCACTTGCATGTTGATTACTACCTTAACATTACCAATCAGAGGGTTTTATCATAGGATTCAGAACACCGCAAACCTCCCAATCTCTTTCAATTCACATAATTCCCTCCAACTCATCATTAGTTTTGATCTCACCATCAAGTTCTAAGATCTACATCTTGTTGGTGATTAATTGAAAGGATAATCTGCAAAAATTTGTAGCTACAAAGGTTGTATTTCAAACCCTCTGTTTTATAGTTTAAAAATAGCATGTTTTTATTTCAAATTAATGCAAATTAGAGTGTTTATGATCCAATTGCTTCTGCTGCACATGTTTTTTAGTTCCTACAAAAAGATGTATACATTTATACGCAAATTTTCCTATAAAAACCTAAGTGCAAGTTTAAATAGGTTTTCCTAGAGAGTCCATGGTCAAACACAAGGATTTGTAATAATTATGTGTTGAGAATGTTCTTTAATTGGTGCGTTGATCTGTACAAATTTATCAATATGTTCATGAATGAATTCTCTGAAACTAATTTTGTATATAAAGAATTGATGGATAAACAAGTGGAATGATGATGCAGGATGGAAATTGATGAATTTGTCAAGTACAAACTATGTTCAGATATCATGCGTTGAGGATGTAGATGGATGATAACTTGTAGAAATACAAGTTATTATAGTCATTATTTAATTTAATTAGAGTAACTTTGGAGTTAAACGCATGATTTTGGTAGTTAAATGATGAAAAATGTATCAACATGAGTTGACACTACTTGCAAAAGAAAAATGCCTGAAAAACGATAAGCTTCTGTTCCTAACGTAGGGTTAAGAAGAAAAGAAGTGGGAACAACCAAGTACGAAGAGATGAAGCTGCTGCGAGAACATGCATCGAGCCTATGCGGTGAGATCATGCATTGAAGACCATGCGTCAAAGAAGAAACTCAAGCATGCTCAAGCAGCTGTCATGTCATTACGAAAAAGAGTAGCAACCTATCAAGATCATGGCAGAACAAATAGGCTGACAAACCTAAAATGTCTATGCAGCATGGGTGAAATTTAATGCAAAGGTGTCAGGTCATCATGATATCAACCTTTTGACGCCTATAAATAGCCCAAAAGCTTCTTAAAGAAAGGGGAGAGAGACGAGTTCAAGAGGCAAAAGCTCTGTACTATTTCTCCCTCACCATAACCAGCCTCCATTTCGAGGTCTTTTGAGAGAAGGATTCTGAGCATTTTCAGAGTCATCTCCCAGAGAGTGAGATCCTTCACCCTATGGAATTTATGTATCAGATAGCGACCATCTCAAGCCTCCATGAAGCAAGACGTTGCCAGTGGCGGCTTGACGCCCTTCATTTCTGTTTTATTTCCATTTTTCTCCTTCTTGCTTATATTTTGTTAATGACATTCGAGAGAATGACTTATTCGCTTAATATGAGTTTGATTGACTATTCTCTTTCATCTATCTTTATACTGAACACCTTACACCATGTTTGAATGAATGAGTTGATGTTAAAAGTTAGTTTTCTTGAGCAATTCTGAGCATATTACATCTTGATTAATGCATATCTTTAGCTTGCATGACTTTGTCTGACAAACACAAGTAGTAAGCATAACTGTCGAGCTTGAGAGAGTGGATAGTTAATCTTTAACATTTATTAAGACTAGATGAGTTGCAGAGATGTAGTTCATCTTTTGCCAACGCAAACTTACCATGTGTCTTAGAAATAAGATTAATGTGGTGTCGAAACATCGAGAGATGGATTCACAATTGCAGTTTGTAGGTATGAAATTGTACTCAGAAGGTTTAGGTAACAACTAACTCTTGCATTTAACTCCTATCGCATGGTTCCATTCATTCTCAACGCATGCTATCTGACACTAAATGACATATGACTAACCATCACCGCGTCCACCTCATTATTAGTAGTAGGAAATTCTTTTCATTCTTAATGTATAGTTTTACACAACAAACAATTGCATATATTACATGTATAGTTCGCCGCATAGTCAGGCTTATAATCTCAGCGCCTAGATATCACAAATCCCTGCGTTCGACCCTGGACTCACCAGGATACCTATAAATACTTATACTTGGGTCTTTATAGGAAAACTTGCTTAATCATGAGCACATTTAGAGTAATTCTCGACGCATCCTTGTACAGAAATGTTAAAATCTATTTTGTGCAACAAGCTAAGAAACAACTTAATTCAAATAAGAAATAAAAACAAACAAGTTTTTGGCGCCGTTGCCGGGGATTTGAATTGATAATTTAGGTCTTGATATTATTTCTTGATTTATGCAGAAAATCTCAATCTTGGCCTGTACTGAGCGTTTAGCCGAAGACGTATTTGACAGTTTATGAACAAAGAGCAGCCAGTGTTTCATTTCTGACCCTGAGATCGAGAGAACCTTTCGGAAAAGAAATAAGACATTTCAAAGGCGGCGACAACTTTACAAAGAGAAAAAGATGCAAAATCAAGCAAACAACGCCAACCAGCCTTTGAGAGCTAACAATGAGACTGACAGACGAGAAGAAGCAGTAAACTATGCGTTAGCCCAAGCACAACTTCAAGCTCAGCAGATTGATCAACAAACTCATCCCATCTTATTGGCACATGATTGAAATTGCCCAATCAGGGATTGTGCGTCGCCCATCTTGTATAATTTTTCACCTGGAATTATGCGACCCGAGTCCCAAGGATCAAGATTTGAAATGAAGCCAGTCATGCTTCAAATGCTGCAAACAGCAGGACAGTTTGGGGGATCACCTGGTGAGGACCCTCATGCTCACCTAAAGAGCTTCATTTAAATCTGCAACACTTTCGTCATCCCAAACATAAGTGCAGATAACATTTGATTAACGCTGTTCCCATTCTCCCTCAGAGATGAGGCGAGACAGTGGGCATATTCCTTAGAACCAGGCAAGATCACCACCTGGAACCAAATGATAGAGAAGTTCATGAAAAAGTTCTTCCTACCAACGGAGAATGCTCGAAGAAGAAGAGACATCGCTAATTTCCAACAAAAAGACAGAGAAACCCTGAGCGATGCTTGGGCAAGATTCAAGAGGTTGGTGAGAAATTGCCCGCATAATGGTTTCCCCGACTGTGTTCAAATGGAGATATTCTATGATGGATTGACCGAGGCCTCTCAGATCGCTGCAAATGCTGCCGCAGTGGGAGGATTGCTGGATAAAACTTTTACTGAGGCCAAGGAAATTCTCGATAGAATATCAAGAAATCACGAGGATTGGGAGGACCATGGATATAGTCGATCTGGCTGCAGGCAAAACCATGCGTCAGGAGCACCTGAGCATAATAGTGTTGCTGCATTGCAAGCTCAAGTCACCGCCATGACTAACCTATTATAGACTATGGCCCAGAATCAGTCGAATACAGGAGGCGGCGGCCAAGTGAATGCAGTAAATCAAATGAAAGCTGCAAGATGCGTGGAATGCGGGGAGCTGCATGCGTATGAAGTATGCCCACAGAACCCTCAGTCTGTGTGTTTTATACGTAACAACCCTTATTCCAATACCTACAACCCTGGCTGGAGGAATCATCCGAATTTCTCATGGGGTGGTAATCACCAGCCTAAGCAGCAAGGTGCTCCGATGCACGAAAGAGGAGGATCATCTGGATTCTCTCATGGACATCAGAGGCAAAATTCACATCAGTCAGCACCTGGTCCATCATCATCCATGGAAGCTCTTCTAAAGGAATATATGCAAAAGAATGATGCCTTGTTACAAACCCAGGTGTCATCCATCCGGAATTTAGAGCTTCAAATTGGCCAGATCGCAGGAGAATTGAAGACGCGGCAAAAAGGCTCTCTTCCGAGCAACACCAAAGCCCCACGCGGTACGGGCAGTTCAGGGAAAGAACAGTGTTAAGCTGTGACACTGCGAAGTGGAAGAACAATGAATGAACTTCCCCACACATAGAACTCTCAACCAACAATTCATCATTCCAACCTCACAAATGAATTTGACCAATCAACGCAACAAAAACAAGATGACATGCAATGAAGTTCATCAGGAAAAGACGCATCAACAAGCATGTCAGCCGAGCTGCAAACGCCTCCTTATCCTCAGCGGTTAAGAAGGAAGAAAAACAATGAGAGGCAGTTCAAACGCTTCCTAGATGTACTCAAACAATTGCACATCAACATCCCGCTTGTGGAAGCGTTGGAACAAATGCCTACCTATGCTAAATTCTTCAAGGACATACTGTCTAAAAAAGAGGAATGGGTGAACATGAGACCATAGCTCTAACGCAGGAGTGCAGTGACATGGTCTGTGAACGCGTCCCCACAAAGATGAAAGACCCAGGGAGCTTCACCATTCTTTGTTCTATTGGAGGAATTCACATAGGAAAAGCATTGTGTGATCTAGGGGCTAGCATTAACCTTATGCCCCTGTCAGTATTCAACAAGTTGGGGATCGCATCGCAGCCAACAACAGTTACTCTACAATTGGCGGATCGATCCGTGGTGTATCCTGAAGGAAGGATTAAGGATGTGTTGGTAAAGGTCGACAAGTTTATTCTCCCCGCAGACTTCATTATCCTGGATTATGAAGCAGACGAGGACGTCCCAATCATACTTGGACGCCCGTTTCTGTCAACGGGTCGTACGCTCATTGACATCCACAAGGGGGAAATTATCATGAGAGTTAATGATCAGGAAGTGATATTCAACGTCTTTAAGGCGTTGGAATATCCAGGGGAACAGGAAACTTGCCAGAACCTCGATGCCATACTAATGCATGAAAGGTGGCTTGAAGAAAATGATGAAACTATCGCAAATCTGGACGCGCAGCAGCCTGAACAATGCCGTGCTTTGGTCCATTCTGCTTTTGAAACCTTGACTCCAAATCGAATCAACCAACAAACAAAACCATCTCTGGAAGAAGCGCCAGAAATCGAGTTAAAAGTGTTGCCAGCTCACCTCAAGTATGCTTACTTAGGAGAAGGTAACTCTCTTCCAGTTATTATTTCAGCTGCTTTATCCCCTAGTCAAGAATCAGCATTGTTATTCATTCTGAAAAAGCACATCCGAGCTGTCGGATGGACATTGGCTGATATCAAGGGGATCAACCCCACATACTGTATGCATAAAATTCGTTTAGAAGAAGGAAAAGACAGATCTATCGAGGCCCAAAGACGGCTCAATCCAGCAATGAAAGATGTTGTCAAGAAAGAAGTGCTTAAATGGTTGGACGCAGGTGTCATCTTCCCCATTTCTGATAGTAAGTGGATAAGTCCTGTCCAATGCGTTCCCAAAAAGGGAGGTATGACTGTAGTCCCAAATAAGAATAACGAATTGATCCCGCCCTGCACTGTCACGGGGTGGAGAATTTGCATGGACTATAGGAAGCTCAACGTGGCGACGAAGAAGGATCATTTCCCGTTACCCTTCATTGACCAAATGTTAGATAAACTTGCGGGAAATGAATTCTTCTGCTTCTTGGATGGCTATTCAGGCTACAACCAGATCATGATTGCTCCATAAGACCAGGAGAAGACCACATTTACATGTCCTTATGGTACATTTGCATTTCGACGCATGCCATTTGGACTATGTAACGCCCCAGGCACCTTTCAGAGGTGTATGATGGCAATCTTCTCTGAATTTCTAGAAGAATCTGTGGAGATATTCATGGATGATTTCTCGGTCTTCGGAAATTCGTTTGAAGCATGTTTAGCCAATTTGGAGAAAGTACTGAAAAGATGCGAGGACACCAACCTAGTGCTTAATTGGGAAAAATGTCACTTCATGGTGACTGAAGGAATTGTCCTCGGTGACAAGATATCCAAGAAGGGCCTGGAAGTTGATCAGGCCAAAATTGAAGCCGTAGAAAAGCTCCCACAGCCTACAAACATAAAGACGCTTCGCAGCTTCTTGGGACATGCAGGCTTTTATAGGAGGTTCGTCAAGGACTTCTCAAAAGTTGCACGCCCTTTAAGCTCATTGCTGGAGCAGAATCGACCTTACATTTTTAATGAAGAATGTCTCAAGGCATTTGAGACGTTGAAAGCAGCACTGGTGTCAGCACCAATTTTAATTGCTCCAGATTGGTCGCAGCCATTCGAACTAATGTGCGATGCCAGCGACTATGCGATGGGCGCTGCGTTAGTTCAATGCAGAGACAGAATGCTGCACCCCATAGCCTATGCCAGCAAAACTTTCAACGCAGCCCAAACGAATTATACCACTACAGAGAAAGAGTTGTTAGTAGTAGTGTTCACTGTTGAGAAATTCAGAGCATATCTTCTATGGTCAAAAGTCATCATCCATACTGACCACTCAGCTATTCGATACTTGATGACTAAAAAAGATGTCAAGCCGAGGCTCATCCGATGGGTTCTGCTTCTTCAAGAGTTTGACGCTGAAATAATTGATCGCAAAGGTACAGAGAACAACGTAGCAGATCATCTCTCTAGAGTAGAGAATATGGAACACGATCGTAAACAACTGGATGTCAACGCAAGCTTTCCAAATGAAGCTGTATTGAAAGTCACCGAGTTCGCGCCGTGGTATGCATACATTGTCAACTTCTTGGTGTGCAAGCAATTTCCCGAAGACTTCAACGCACAGCAGAAGAAGAAGTTGATGCATGATGCGAAGTTCTATTATTGGGACGAACCCCAACTCTACAAAAGGGGGCCGGATCACATCTTCAGACTCTGCGTCCCAGAGACTTCATATCAATGCATCCTATCTCAATGTCATCACTCCCCCTATGGAGGACAGCGAACTGCAGCTAAGGTCCTACAAAGCGGATACTTTTGGCCAACTCTTTTCAGAGATGCCAGGGACTATGCGATCAGATGCGATAGATGTCAACGCATCAGAAATATCTCTAGTTGGAACGAAATGCCACTTACCTTTATCTTAGAAGTTGAACTCTTTGACGTTTGGGGTATTGATTTTATGGGCCCATTTCCGCCATCAAACGGCCACAACTATATATTGGTAGCTGTGGATTATGTATCAAAATGGGTCGAAGCAATCTCATGCGCTAGGAATGATGCGACGACAGTCTCAAGTTTTCTTCAAAAGAATATATTCACGAGATTTGAGACGCCAAAAGCCCTTATTAGCGATGAAGGTACGCATTTCATTAATAAAATCATTTCCAACTTGCTAATAAAATACAATGTGCAGCACAGGGTGGCAACTGCATACCACCTGCAGACAAATGGACAAGCAGAAATTTCCAATAGAGAATTGAAAACTATTTTAGAAAAGGTAGTTAACTCTTCTCGAAAAGACTGGGCATCCAAATTAAACGAGGCGTTATGGGCATATCGTACAACATTCAAAATGCCTATCGGGATGTCACCGTACAAGCTGGTCTTTGGAAAGGCCTGCCATCTGCCGTTGGAGCTGGAACATAAAGCATTGTGGGCTGCCAAGAGATTGAACATGGACCTAAAAGCAGCTGGAGAAGCGCGTCAGCTTCAACTGAATGAACTGGAGGAATGGAGACTGCAGGCCTATGAGAACGCAAAGATATACAAGGAACGAACAAAGCGTTGGCACGATCAACGCATCAGTAAGAAATCTTTGCATATAGGTCCAAAGGTCCTCCTTTTTAACTCTAGACTGCGTTTATTTCCAGGAAAATTAAAAACAAGATGGTCTGGTCCCTTCGTAATCAATGAACTCTTTCCTCATGGTGCCGTAGAGCTGATGAATGAAGACGGCACCAACACGTTCAAAGTTAATGGTCAACGCGTGAAACCATATTATGGAGTTGGCTTGGAACGCGACAAAGTAACCGTTGACCTAGCAAAGATCGAATGAGGAAAAGATGGACGCGCCCTGCGTTGGCAACGAACACTCATATTCCAGGGATGCGCCTTAACTCTTTGTATATTACCACATTGTTTTATTTGATTTTCATTTTTGTTCATCTCTAATGTATTTTGATTTACTTTATTTTGATTTATTTATTTATTTTATTTTATTTTACTTTATTTTATTTTTTGTTGCTTTGAAAAATTTTGTTTGGCGCTATCTATTATATTGCGTTGAGTGAACTGAACTCAATTTCAAGGCGTCGACATCGAAAACGATGCGATACGATTAACTCGACGCCTAGAGGGAAATCTGAAGCCATTCTGTCAAATTGCTCAGATCAAGAATTCGAAAAGGCGCTTAAGTCGACTAATATCGACGGATGTCAGAAAGTCGACTAATATCGACGGATGTCAGACCATTTAATGCGGCTATGATGCCCCTGACGCATCGAGCCGATAACCCACGCGCTCCACCTTCTAAACCCTATATAAACCCCTTTTCACCCATTTTCTAGGTTACGCTTCCATATCTCTCAGTTTTCAAATTACCGGCGCGAATTCCGACGATTTCCGTTTTCAGATTCACCCATTTTTCTCTCTTTTCACCGATACCATCTCCATGGCTTCCCAACGACCCGTTTCCTCCAAAATCCCTAAATCTATGGCCTCATTCTCGAGGCAGGGTAGTCGGAATCCGTCCACTACCTCCACCACACCTGAACCCCTCACCATTGTTAGCCTCAACAGTCCTGAGTTGGAGGCGACATCATCCCCATCTCCGCCACGCTCTAGGGACCTGTCTGAAGCCCAAATGGTGGTTGGTCGACCAGAGGATGAAGAATGAACTGAGTGGGTCAGTCCCTGCGGTCTTGAGGAATCAGACTCCGATGACAGACCTATCAGAAAGGTAATAACGGCGGTGGAACAGAAGAAATCCGCCAAAGAAAAGCAGATCAGGCCAATGAGGGCCAGGGAAGAAGCTGAGGAAGATGTTCCGCCGCTAAGAAGGAAAAGTAAGAAAGTAAAGGATGCAGGGACATCGGAGGCTGTCGCATCTTCAGTCGCCGCATCATCTGTTGAGTGGCTAGCAGCAAAAGCAGTAGAGAAGTCCAACAAGCTGAAAGACGACATCCAAAAGATGAAAGAAAGGACGGAGTCGTTTCTCGCCGCTAAGAAGAAAAGAAAGGAGGAAATTGCGGCTAGCGAGTAAGCTGTCACAAAGGCCGCCCGAAGAGCCGAGTTTCTCCGTCGCATTGCAGAGATTGCGATGGAATTAGAAGTAGAAGTGGAAGTGAGTGATGCGGAGAGGCCACCCAAAGCTGAACGCATCAAGAAAAATATCAAAAAAATAAAGGAGGAGAAGAAGAAAGAAAAAGAGGTCGCGGTCACCAAAGCAAAGCGACCAGAGAAAAAGAAGACTGAGGTGCCTAAGGCACTTGGAGTTGTCATACGGGATTCGGATGTAGGCAGTACAAGGAGAATGTCTGCTAGTCCCATCAGAAGGAGTGAGAAAGAAAAAGAAAAAGTGGTTGAGGAACCAACGAAGGAGGCGACGAAGAGCCGAAAGAAGCAATTCAATGGGCTCTACACCGAAGTGGGATTTTTCCCAGAACCAATAGAGCTACCCGCCTTCATCATACAAGGAGTCGACGCATTGGGTTGGAGGCAATTGTGTGAAAGTGGCCAAGTCATTCAACCCACCATCGTGGAGGCATTTTACGAAGAAACAATTCACCGAAGAGCACACTTGGTCAAAGTAGAAGATGAGGTGATTTCCTTTGAGCCTCAAGAGATTAACGCGTTGTTTGATCTGCCCAACATCGCGACGGCGGAAGGAAACAAAATAATGTCGATGCCTACAGACGCCGAAATGAATGACGCCCTCTCAATCATCGCCAAACCGGGGTCAGAGTGGAACACTTCCCCAAAGGGTATTCAGTCATTGGCGCCTAACTGCTTGATCGCTGAGGCCAACTTGTGGCTATATTTCATCAAGCGGTCGCTGCTCCCCACAACGCATGATGCCTCAATTTTAAGGGACCGCGCTATGGTCATTTATTGCATCATGCGGGGAATTCAGCTGGACGTGGGACACATCATTGCCCCATAGATTCGGGGGCTATTCTTCAAGCCAAGGGGTCAGCTGTTCTTCCCCTTTCTTGTGACAAGACTGTGCGCCAACGCACAATTCATGGAGGATGCGCCAGTTAGAGTAGTAAACGGAGTCCTTTCAGCGCAGAGTTTGAGACGGATATTAAAGGACTTACCGCACCTGCTTGACGCGGCCAACCCAAAGAAGAGGCCGCTAATATCACAAGAACCATCATCCCCCCAACCTCAACCCAAGAAGAGGAAGACGGTAAAAAAGAGTTCTGAGATTCAGGCGTCGAGCTCACAACCTAGTGAAGCTGAAGAAACTGTTTAGCTCGATGCCTACTCCCAAGCCTTGACCATTTACACTCCTCCTATCGATCCAATCCCTGAGGAGCCCTCTTCCCCACCAACTCCCCCTTCTCCTTCCCCTAAAATCCAAAACGAACAACTCCACCCCCTACCACCCAACGCGGCCTTCCTTTGCCTCTTCCACTCCCTATCACAAACTTAAACAAAGAAACAAAGGAAGTGTCGCCGCATTCTCCCCCCCATCTGGAGTTAACCCTCTCCCTGCCTCAATCAATCACCTTTCGAGAGGCAACTCCACCACCACCACCACACTTTGAGCCGACCCTGACTCTGGATCCTGAGGAGTCAGTGCCCTTTCAATTCTCACAGCCTCGCCATGAACCTCAAGCTTCCAATCTTCCAACTCCAACTACCGAACCTTCTGCCCAGCCAACATCTCAACCACAGGCAGAAGCAACTACCAGCACGCATCATTTAGAAGAACCATACCACTTGCGGCACGCCTCTGCTCCGCTGCCGTTTGTTGATTTAAACTTGGATGATTTGCTGAGGTACTTGGATGATGGGATCCTTCATCCCATCATGGGAGACCTGGATGAAATTCGGCGCAAGGAGATGGAATGTCTCCAGCGGCAAGAAGAGTTGGCTCAACAAGTTTCACAATTGGGTCAACAAGTGACTCAGATGGCGCAGCAACAATCGGAGCTTCGGAGTTTTGTTCAACGCCAAGCTCGGCGTTAGGATGAACAATTCAGCACTTTGATGAATTATATCTATGAAGTTTTCGTCCAACGCATCCCAGCGCCAGTTATTCCTCCATCCCTTCAGCAACCCCTCCCGTTTGACGATCCAAATCCTCCCCTTGTGGAAAACAATGACAACGCCCCGGGGAGAACTTAAATTTGGGGGTGTTCTGTGGGATTCTTCCTCTACTTTTCTTATTTTTTTGTATATTCCTTTTAATTCTTTTTGTAAATAGTACAATGCATAATACATTTACATCAATACAATTTTCAATTCATGAATCTCTTTGTTCTCTTTTGTTTGTGCTTTCAATTATTTCTTGCTTTATTATTTTTTGTGCCCTGTTTTTGTTTCTGCATCCAACTTCCATGATGATATCTATGCACTTCACCTGTGGACTTATTGAAATAAGAGGATTGACTCACAAAGCCTTAGGATATTACACTTGGTAAATTACTTCTAAGAGTTAGTATGCGTTGCAAGCTTTGCCTCAAGCCTCTTTTACAAAAAAATTTTCTAAGGCAATCTCTTAACTCGATTTCAGCAATGAGGACCTTGCTGCCTTCAAATTTGGGGGTAAGAATGATTTGAGCCATGCGTTCAACGCATAATAATAATAATAATAAAAATAAAAATATTTCTTTGGACAAACAACTCTGTTGACAACGCATAAAATTAGCCTGTTAAGAGTTGAGTTGAGAATGGCTCTTTTAACACCCCATAATCAAAGGTGAGAGTCCAAGATCAGCGCAAGGTAAATAAATGGTACCACTATCGACGCAACCAAAAAGAAAAGCGATAAGTGCCAAGTTGTGAAAGGGTATCTGCTTGATATTGGCTGCCTCCATGCACCCCATCGTTGGTATGTCAAAACGAAGGTAGATAGCCCAGATCAACGCAAGTCCACTATCATCTAAAAAAAAAAAAAAAATCTATACGAATGAGTAAACTCCAAGGCACATTACTAAAATGAGGACATCAGATTGGCTGGAAATGAGTAAGGGTATTTTTTAGGACTAAGCTTGCCGCATCTAAAAATTAGAAGTACTTTCAAAGCGTCGATTGAAAAGGAACTTGGTACGGTTATCTGATTGTTGATATAGTCAAGGAGTAGAAGGCATGTTGAGAGAGTGCGCTTTTACTTAGACGGGCGGTAGAAATTTGAGGGTGTGATAACTTGTAGAAATACAAGTTATTATAGTCATTATTTGATTTAATTAGAGTAACTTTGGAGTTAAACGCATGATTTTGGTAGTTAAATGATGAAAAATGTATCAACATGAGTTGGCACTACTTGCAAAAGAAAAATGCCTGAAAAACGATAAGCTTCTGTTCCTAACGCAGGGTTAAGAAGAAAAGAAGTGGGAACAACCAAGTACGAAGAGATGAAGCTGCTGCGAGAACATGCATCGAGCCTATGCGGTGAGATCATGCATTGAAGACCATGCGTCAAAGAAGAAACTCAAGCATGCTCAAGCAGCTGTCATGTCATTACGAAAAAGAGTAGCAACCTATCAAGATCATGGCAGAACAAATAGGCTGACAAACCTAAAATGTCTATGCAGCATGGGTGAAATTTAATGCAAAGGTGTCAGGTCATCATGATATCAACCTTTTGACGCCTATAAATAGCCCAAAAGCTTCTTAAAGAAAGGGGAGAGAGACGAGTTCAAGAGGCAAAAGCTCTGTACTATTTCTCCCTCACCATAACCAGCCTCCATTTCGAGGTCTTCTGAGAGAAAGATTCTGAGCATTTTCAGAGTCATCTCCCAGAGAGTGAGATCCTTCACCCTATGGAATTTATGTATCAGATAGCGACCATCTCAAGCCTCCATGAAGCAAGACGTTGCCAGTGGCGGCTTGACGCCCTTCATTTCTGTTTTATTTCCATTTTTCTCCTCTTGCTTATGTTTTGTTAATGACATTCGAGAGAATGACTTATTCGCTTAATATGAGTTTGATTGACTATTCTCTTTCATCTATCTTTATACTAAACACCTTACACCATGTTTGAATGAATGAGTTGATGTTAAGAGTTAGTTTTCTTGAGCAATTCTGAGCATATTACATCTTGATTAATGCATATCTTTAGCTTGCATGACTTTGTCTGACAAATACAAGTAGTAAGCATAACTGTCAGGCTTGAGAGAGTGGATAGTTAATCTTTAGCATTTATTAAGACTAGATGAGTTGCAGAGATGTAGTTCATCTTTTGCCAACGCAAACTTACCATGCGTCTTAGAAATAAGATTAATGTGGCGTCGAAACATCGAGAGATGGATACACAATTGCAGTTTGTAGGTATGAAATTGAACTCAGAAGGTTTAGGTAACAACTAACTCTTGCATTTAACTCCTATCGCATAGTTCCATTCATTCTCAACGCATGCTATCTGACATTAAATGACATATGACTAACCATCACTGCATCCACCTCATTATTAGTAGTAGGAAACTCTTTTCATTCTTAATGTATAGTTTTACACAACAAACAATTGGATATATTACATGTATAGTTCACCGCATAGTCAGGCTTATAATCTCAGCGCCTAGTTATCACAAATCCCTGCATTCGACCCTGGACTCACCAGGATACCTATAAATACTTATACTTGGGTCTTTATAGGAAAACTTGCTTAATCATGAGCACATTTAGAGTAATTCTCGACGCATCCTTGTACAGAAATGTTAAAATCTATTTTGTGCAACAAGCTAAGAAACAACTTAATTCAAATAAGATATAATAACGAGCAATGGAACCATAAGAAAAGTAAAGTTAAGATAACTCAGTTAGCAGTTAAGATAACTCAGTTACCAAACTCGATATTAAGAATGTATCTCTCGATGCTCTATCGGCACATAAATTTTATCTCTAAGACACATGGTGAGTTCTTTAGGCAAAAGTTGAACTTTATCTCTAAAGCCAATTCTATTCTTGTTAAATGTCTAAGATTAATCACATACTCGCTCAAGAAAATGATTATACCTACTTAAACCTATTTGTTCGACAGATTTAGGTAAGTTTGAAGTACCCATTTAATCAAGATGAAAACACTTAGTAAAACTTGGAATTGCTAGCTTCATACACTTAACCCATTAATCATTCAACATTCATGGTGTAAAGTGTTAAATATGAGAAAATATGGAGGATTAATGTCAATCAAACTTGTATTAGAAAAATAAGCTAAATCCCTCGAATGTCATTAACAAAATATAAGCAAGAAGAGTGTGTTCATAATGAAATAATGGAAATAAAAGTCGTCAAGCCTCTAATGGCAATGTTTGCTTCTTAGAGGCTTGAGATGGTGGCTAGTTGAGACATGATTTGTACAAGGGATGGATTTTCACTCTCTGATAGGTAACTCTGAAAACTTTTAGAATCTTCTTACAGAAGAGCTTGAAATGGAGGGTGACTATGGAGGCTAAGGGAGAATTTGCGCAGAGCTTTCACCAATGGGCTATTTATAGGTGTCTGAAAAGCTGGTTTCATGATGAGCTGACACCTTTGCATTAAATTCCATGCCTTGCTGCGGAGACTTATTTGCGTCTATCATGATATGGTAAAGTCAGTTATCCACTTGCATATTGACATGACAGTTATTGCCCAAACGTCTAATTCACTTTTTCTTCTCCACACATGGTAGTTGACACGTTGATCTTCAAACGTTGTGATCTCAATGAATTTGGCAGCATCATTTCCTTTATGCGTCGATTATGTTTGGCTTTTTTTTAGTTCTATCTTGCGTTCAAAAAGGTAAAAACTCATAATTTTCAATATGGATGTTTTTGTAAACATATTACATAATTCAAGTGATAAAATCATGCGTTTATCATCAGTATTACTTTTATTACTCCAAATAAAGAATACAATAACTTGTATTTCTACAAGTTATCAGGAACATCAAAATAAGTTTATAATAGCAAATCCTATTCCTATTACTACGATGACGTAGCAATAGTGGTAAGTCTGGGTCGAACCACAAGGATTGTAATCTTTGTTTCATTAAGCTAATTTCTTAATTAAAGCGATAAACGGGGGGGGGGGGGGGGGGGGGGG
>QLSR01000200.1:964145-982576 GCA_031780015.1 Citrullus colocynthis
AGGAGGGATGTGGATTAGAAATAAGCATGAAATTGAAGTAAAAACAACGAGTAAATATAACCCAGGATGAGCAAATCAAGTTCTCAAGAGCAAATGGATTCCTATACAATTTCTATCATCGACTTGCTTTTGATTAAACACATATTTGATTGCTTACGCACGAACTTATTTAACTTTATTAGATTTTTCAACGTTGAAAGTAGCCAACTAATCGAATTAAGGTAAATAAGCACCCTAATTATCAATTAAAGCCTCAACCTTCGCACCACGAGTTGGGTTGTTTGGGAATGCAGCCCCAATCGAGAGGTAAATTCTGTCCAAGGCTAAATATGGGCGAGAGATCGATAGCAAACAAGTATCGTGAGGGAAAGATGAAAAGGACTTTGAAAAGATAGTCAAATAGTGCTTGAAATTGTTGGGAGGGAAGTGGATGGGGGCCGGCGATGTGCCCCAGTCGGATGTGGAATGGTGACGAGCCAGTCCGCCGATCGACTTGGGGCATGGACTGATGCGGATTGAGATGGCTGCCTACGCCCAGGCCTTTGTTACGCCTGTGGAGACATCATCGTCCCGATCGTGGTTGGCAGCGCTCGCCTCCGGGCGGGCTTCGGCATCTGCTCACTCCTGGCATCAGCCTGTGGGCTCCCCATTCAATCCGTCTTGAAACACGGACCAAGGAGTCTGACATGTGTGCGAGTTAACGGGCAAGTAAACCAGTAAGGCGCAAGGAAGCTGACTGGTGGGATCCCCTAAACTACAAGTCTGGGGTCCTAATTAGGTTCGATAGCGATAAATTAAAACCAAGATCATATGCATTAAGTATAAGAGTTTCAATGTGAGATTAAGGAATGGGAAAACCCTAACTTAATTAACCAGTTTTTCATTAAATCTAGGTTAAGCATACATTCTAAGCCTATGGACAGCTGATAGTGTCATACCCTCTCTCTAAGATTTTTGTAAAGTCTATCAATTGAAGAAGTAAGATCTATGGAGAGAGAGGAAACTTTATCAAATGATGGGCAGGGTTAAGAAGAATAGCTGAGAAGTAAGCGAAGTTGGATATATACTAAGTAGGAAAACCATGTTGGACGCATTGTAGAGACGCAGGAACAAGCACATAGAAGTAAGCATTTGAGACTTTAATGCTGGGTAGTATGAGGTAGGGAAATACTGTAAGCTCCTATCCGACATTGGGAGTTGACAAGTTAAGGATAAAATATGATATGTGTAGTGAATAAGTCGGCTGAATATTATGGGAGCAGAAGTGGCTAAGAGTTGACCATGCGTTAATGGGGTTACGCATTGAGAATATGTTGGAAGCCACGATGCGTTGGAAGTCACCATACGTAGAAGGCAACCATGCGCTGAAGTTACTCTGCGTCCAAGACAAAACAGTCTTGACGTGATAAAGGTAATGGTGTGAAAGATTATGTTGTATGCGTCGGAAATAGGAGGCGTCGAGGACACCATGCACTGAGAGGGGTTAGTTGCTGAAGGCGCTGAAGGAGAATTTAGATAGGAGTGCCTTGCGTTGAAGAGAAAACCCGCACCAGCCTACGGGTGAGGGGATAAGTCAGTATTATCATCTCGGTACTTGTGATGCTTAAGTCGGTAGTATATATAGGTGAGTTTAATCACTTTCAGATATTTCGAGAGCTTAAATCGGTTCCATCTTTCAGAGGAAACACAAGAGAAGATAGAGGAAGGAGTTCTTATAGTTTTTAGACGAAATTTCACTCGTTTTCGTGCTGAAATCAGAGCTGGAACAGAAGATTGATTTGCAGACGCACTGATTGAATAGTGGTCGATGTTTGGAATAGAACGACTCGAGGAAGCCGAGTTTAAATCTGAAATTTGGAGGTTAGTAAGTTAACACAATTTATAACAAGTCTTATGAAGGATGGTTAAGCTGAAAGTGAAGTTAATCATATGAAGCTTTAGGTAAAAGCAGCAGCTACAGAACTGCTATGCAATCTGGAGCAACGCAGAGTGATTTTGGCATAACCAGAGAACGATAAAGAGTTAGGCCTTGAAATTTTGAGGTAAGCTGAGGAACCTAATTCTTTACAAGTTTGTAGAAGGGAAGAAATCTTAGTTTGGGCTGGAAATGTGTGTTTAGTAAGGACTAAGCAAAGACATCAAAGCTGTAGCAGTCAGTTTTGTTAAGGAGAAGTTAAGACTCAAATGTTGGTGTAACAACATAAGCAAGTTACACACAAA
Source organism: Citrullus colocynthis (assembly GCA_031780015.1). Classification (NCBI taxonomy): domain Eukaryota; kingdom Viridiplantae; phylum Streptophyta; class Magnoliopsida; order Cucurbitales; family Cucurbitaceae; genus Citrullus; species Citrullus colocynthis. Next base: position 966,366 of record QLSR01000200.1, read on the forward strand.
GTATCCTTAAAATCAAGGTACAATAGAAGGATAAGGAACATCTAATAATTGTAGCTTTAGTGTTAGGACTTGAGAGTAAACTGATGAAAGCCTAACTGCATGACGAACAATAAACATTAAGCATGCGATGAGTTGTTGCTTCTGTTTTAATGAATGAAAAAGAAGCATAACAAGGGAAAGTATCTATTTCAAGTCAAGAGGAGCTAAGGAAAGCATATAACCCGCTTGGCATCTGAAAGAAGTTGTGAGTGACTTTATGGTTTGAAATAAGTTAATTTGAATGTTATTCTCTCCTATATGCTTAATGATATCTTTGAAGTATGAGATGAAATGTACTTTTATGTATAAAACTAGCACATTTCTTTTATGTGAGATAGAGATTGATAATGTATTAGATAATGTTCTAAGTCTCATCAAGCTAGTTGCTAGTTTAATGTTCTAAGAATGTTGAGTAATCATGTTTATGGCTAAATTATGATAAATGTATTGTCTGTGCATAAGAATCATTCAAATGGGACTCAATGCTGAAGGACATGAGAAGGCACATGGGCAGCCCTAGTATCTCTTCAAAGCTCTCACCTAAGGATATAAAGATGGTGATTGAGTATTTTCCCGGGACCCTAGTACCAAAGGACATGAGAAGGTACATGGGCAGCCCAAGAACATATGGATTTACAAGCAGAATTAAACGGGCAATTGACGCTGATGTGTTGAGATTACTCCACACAGCTAAGGCTTATTGACGTTAAGTGCGTTGAGGTTGTTCTGCCTTAACAAAAGTTCGATGGAAAGATATCCATTTATGTAATAATAATTAAGTACAAATGTGGTTATTTACAAGTTTATGAAGCATGATCTAGCAATTCCTATAGATGACTGTAGTTATGTTTATTGAGTTGTTTCTTAGTTAGTCACTCACTGAGCATTGTAGCTCATAATGTTTTTCTGTTGTTTTCCTTCCAGGTAGCAAGTGTGATCGCGGTACCTAGCTTACCCTCCAGATTTGTCTGAGCTAAACTAGAATTTTGTTTTAAGTGAACTTTGTAAACTCCACTCCCATGTAAAAGTTGTTCATACTTGAAAGGCAATTAGGTAGATTACCTGGTATATATGTAAACCTTATACAAAGTCCTTTAACTCTTACTTTTGATGCTACCTCATTAGGAACATTTGCATAACTATTGTAAAGGTTAACCATTTTGTTGGCTAGTAATGATATAAAATGTATATATAACGATGTTTAGCAGAATACAGATTAAATAACACTCACTCCTAGATAAAGATATAGATATAAATAAATATCTAGGTTGAGGGTGTTACAGATAGGCCTTAGCATGCATACGAAGACCTTTGATACTTTTCGATTTAAAGCATATACAATCACAAAGGAAACGCGCGAGCAAAACCAATTAGCTAAGACATACGTTCAAGGGGAGGTGCGTCAATCCATTCAAGAACATACATCCAAATTTGCTCAAGATTCAAAGTAGCACAATCATAATATGGAATTTTATACAAAATTAAGCCTAAAAAAATTACATGAGTTTTCTCTCAAGAACAAGAAATCTACTTACCTTAACCTCTTCATAGACAAAGAAATTGAAGGAGAGAGCATCCAATCAATGATTACATCCCAAAATAAAATGAAAATCCTAAGCTAAGATGTTAGAAATATGAAAGAGAAGAAGAAAATTTGATGAACTCCTCGGCCTCTATGAAATCCAACCTCTCTTCACCCTAAAAAAAGAAGAGATTATATAAATCTTCCTTGGAGTATCGCTGCACTCTGATGGAGCATTGCTACGCTTGATAGCACTTAAAATGTGTTATCTTCCTCAGCTTAACTCGGAATCGTTGTGCTATTTAATGTGTCTATTATGTTATTTTGTAGGTTTCAAGCACTTAACAGGTAAAATGGGGTGTTAGCAAGAAAATCGAGCTATAACGGACTAAAAAGGAGTTCCACGACATCAACTGGGAAATAGAACTCCAAAATGACCAAAATGGCCCTAAAGCCACGGCGCCGCGGCGCATTTTCCTGAGGAGATCTGCTTGCTAAGCGCAGTAGGCGCCGCGGCGCTCCGAAATTACAATACGACAATATTCTCATTAGCGTCGTGGCGCTGCAACGGATTCTTTATAAAGAAATCTTCGGCATCTAACTTAAACAATGCCCGACCAGCTGACTTTTGACTACATTCTCTCCTCTTTTCTTCTTTTTATACCTAGGAACTTGAACCCTACCGATTATTGGCTAAGGTAACATTTTTCTAGCTTGGGTATTAGAGATTTTCCTTGTAATTGATGTTCTTTGGAGGTTTTGAACTTGATTCAAGTGTATGCATGATTTAATCTCGAGTTTTTCAAGAATTACGATCATTTGTAATGCTGGTGTTTATTTTGATTATTGCGTTGATTGTATTACAATTCATGATAATTTGTTGTATGTCAATCATAGGAAGGAATAGGTTAGGTTAGCTTGCAAATCTAGATGGTGATGCACATTGTTCTAATAAACCTAGGATTAAACCGATAGCACATTCAATCTAGGTCTATCTAATTGAATGTTCTGCCTAATTTTTCTTTGAACTTAATGCGGTTAGGCTTAGTCAAATTTTGCATGTTTTTCATCATTGCCCTAAATCTAACTTGTCGACTAGGACAACTCAATTCTGGCCATTCCAGTTGAATTGATTACATGCTAGCTTCAATGAATTTAGTAATGACGAACCAATGATAAGAATATCGAACAAAGGAAATCCCGCATTACCCAAGCTGGAGTCTTCTTCAATTGAATTTTAGCTCCTTTTACTTCGCGCAATTTACTTTCATGCAATTTAAGTTTCTTGCAATCAATCGTTTCTCAAAACCCCCCTTTTGGTTACCTTGAATTGAAAATTTTCAACTATGAAATTCGAGGGCTCCCTGTGTTCAACCCGACTTGCCACTACTACTATGGGTAAGTTAGAAAAATTTATTTGGCATGGAATTGGCCTACGAATTTCGTCTGTCAAATTGGAGCGTTGCCGGGGAGCCAAGAAATTTCACTTTTGTGGGGTCTACAATTCTTTATTGCTCTTTAGTTTTTTCTCCTTTGTATGACCCGATCCTCCCAGGATTGAAACAATTTGTTGTATTTTGCAGACATCGATAGAGAGGAACGATAACGTAGGAGGGAAGCTAGAGAACGAAGAATTTCAGAGGAACACACTCGTGGAGGAGGCACATTTGAAAAGCTTTTAGAAGAAGAAGAAGAACCATCAATGGCGCAACCTATAGAGCGCACATTACAGGACCTCTCGACCCCAAATGTTGATCAATAGCCTCTTTGCATTACCTATCCGGCCACGACACATAATTTTGAACTTAAATCGAGTTTAATTCACTTACTCTCTTCCTTTTCTGGACGTGCAGGTGATGACCCCCATAAGCATCTGAAAGAGTTTATCATCATGTGCGAGGGGATGAGACCAAATGGTGTAACTGAAGATCAAATCAACCTCATAGCCTTCCCCTTCTCCTTGAAGGACGACGCCAAGGATTAGCTTTACTTTCTTCCTCCTAGTTCTGTAAACGCTTGGAATGAATTGCAAAGACAGTTCTTAGGGAAGTTCTTCCCTACATCACGTGCCGCATGCATAAGGAAGGAAATTTATGGATCTCTTAGGTTGTGGGTGAAACACTGTTCGAATACTGGGAGTGGTTCAAATGCCTGTGTGCCAGCTTCCCAAACCACCAGATTTTGGATGCGTTGTTGATCCAGTACTTCTATGAAGGGCTTGTCCCTAGTGATCAAAGTACCATCGATGTAGACAGTAGTGACGTCTTGGTCAACAAGACTCCCACAGAGGTTAGGGCAGTCATCTCCACCATGACGGAGAATGCGCAGCAGTTTAGGACGCGAGCTCCCAGCGATGTCACGTCTTCACGAGTGGTAAGTGAAAAAAGAACTGAACTTTCTTCTTTTGTGAAGCAGGTCTTTGCTACCAAGCAGCAGCCGTAGGAGCTAGCAGAGGTCTGTTATGTTGGTAATCAACAAAGTGGGTGGATGTACAACTATAACCGCTGGGGCAGTCAGACGAACCAGTGCCATAGCAATTTGGAGATGCCCTTGGAGGATGTGGTAAAGCAGCTGGCGGATTCCACCGTCTAGATCCAGCACACCCAAGAGCAGTTTATCCAGACCACCACCTCTCATATTTAGAGTATGACCAACTAGCTCTCCTAGCTAGCTGATGCTGTGAGCAGGCTGGACACTTAGTAGGGGAAGCTTCCTTCCCAGCCCACACCGAACATGCGAAACGTGAGTGCCATCTCTACGAGCTACGCGATGGATCCCTTGCTTGATGAGCCTGTGGAGATGGTGAGCGCTACGAGCTTATAAAGAAAACGTGGGGTAAGATTCAATCCACCTCTCAATTTACATATTTCCACTAATATTCCCCGTGCTCCCTTTCCTAGCAGGTTGACTATTGCTCAAGAAGGATCACGCAAAGAAGAGATGAGGTCTACTCTGTCTTCCGAAATTCAAAAGTCCCCTGTCTAGAGCAAAAAGGTGTGGACTGAAGTCCATCTAGAGGAAAGGAAGGACGGAAATAAACAAGAAGATGAAGTCCGCCAAGAGGTATTTCTTCCAGGTAATTTGCCTGTTAAACAGAAGGACCCAAGTACGTTTTCTATTCCTTATTAGATAGGAAATAGAAAATTTGAGCATGCTATGTTAGACTTAGGGTCCGCTATTAATATCATTCCTGCTCCTGTTTTTGCTGATTTTCAATCTCATATCCTGCACCCAGCCGATATTATAGTGCAATTAGCTAATCATTCTCTTGTTAGGCCAATTGGTGTAGTTAAAAACATGCTAGTTAGAGTCAATGGCCTAATTTTTCCTTCAGATTTTTATGTGATCAATATGAACGTTAATTCTACTTCTTCTACTTCTTTATCTGTGCTCTTAGGGATGCTCTTTCTAAAGACCGTGAAGGTGGTGATCGATGTGGATGAAGGGTCCCTTTCTCTAAGGCACAGAGAAAAAATTGAAACATTTTTTATTTCTAATGATTCTTCCACCGATAATCCTGTGTGTTTTAGTTCTGTGATTTTTCAGGATTGTGGTCAACACCCTAAGTTGGGGTGTTGGATGGGGACTCGACTTTACCAAGTGGATACGGATGGTGAAGCCGAGTACGGTAGAGCATAACAACCTTAAAAAATTGCGCTACATGGAGGCAGCCAGGATTTATCTTTTCTGTTATTTCATTTCTCTTAATTTTATTGAGCTTAGTGCTTCCTACCTTTCTTGATCTTTTAGGTTTTTCTTGCTTGAGGGAGTTGGAAAGGAGATTACTTTTACGAGCCAGACATCACCGCCATCCTTCATGCCAAATTTCAGGGAAGTTCTTTGTTTCCCTTTTTATTTGTCCCTTGTTTTTCTTTTCTTTTCTCACATTGAGGACTGTTAGATTTTAAGTTCGAGGTGGGGGATGTCTGTGTTCTAGCTGGAGTCCTTGAGCATCTGAACTCAGACTAAACATTGTGTCCTTTCATGCTTGCTTGCTCTTCTGTGCTTGGTTCGTTATGATGACTGGTTAATGACGCACTCTTTTTGATTCTCTTGCATGATACAATGTTTGAAGTGATTGATCATGATTTTTAGCCCTTTTTAAAAAAATTTTTGATTTCTCATGCATGCTTAAGTTCTTTGTCTGCCTATATTAAGTCTTGCATGCTTAGAATCGTATTGCTTAGCTTGTATTTTTGTTGTTACCTCAATAAGCCCTACTGATTGGATAGTGTCTTTTATGATGGGTTGTAATGTAATACTAAGGAAGAAAAAAAATATATTTATATGCCTGCTAAAAAAAGAATGTTGTGCTTTAAAGAAATATCATATAAAAAAAAAGCATGGAAAAGAAAAAGAAAACTTGTAATGATATGCATGTCTAGAGGTAGAAAAAGTTGCCTTCGTTGTGATTGGTTAAAACACTCGCATGTACAGCTTCCTATGGCAAATGTGTGAAAGCTAATGCCCCTATGTAAAATAAATGCAAGTTTAGGGCCCTAGAGTTTGAATTCAGGCACCTCAGTTGAAATATTGCCGCTTTGATTTTTTTTGGACACTTGACGATTTGTGCATGAGCCACCATTGGGGGAAAACAAATTGAGAGCAATTTAATGCAATTATGGGGTGCTAGAAACTTAATTAGAAGGGCTTTGAACTCACCCTTACATGAACTGGTCCGGAATTAGTTTTAATTTGTGCTTCATTGATTGATTATTAACCGATATCATTGTGAATGCAAGATGAATCTTAGTGGACTGTTGGGACTTGAGTAACGAACCTTGCATGATTGAGTAACAATATTTTTGTTTGACTGTGTGCATTATTCTACCTTGCTCGAGGACGATCAAGAATTAAGTTGGGGGTGTTTAATAGCATCTAAAGTGTGCTATCTTCCTTAGCCTAACTCGGGATCGTTGTGTTTTTTAATTTGTCTATTATGTTATTTTGTAGGTTTCGAGCACTTAACAGGTAAAACAGGGTTTTAGCAACAAAATCAAGCTAAAACGGACCAAAAAGGAGTTCCATGGCATCAACCGGGAAATAGAACTCCAAAATGACCAAAATACCCCTAAAGCCATGGCGCCGCCATGGCGCTTTTTCCCGAGGAGATCCGCTTGCAAAGCACAGCAGGCACCACGTCACTGCGACAAATTCTTTATAAAGAAATCTTCGGCATCTAGGTTAAAAAATGCCCAACCAGCCAACTTTTGGCTCCATTCTCTCATCTTTTCTTCTTTTCATACCTAGAAACTTGAACCCAATAATCGATATATCGATTATTGGTTAAGGTAACGTTTTTCTAGCTTGGGTATTAAAGATTTTCCTTGTTATTGATGTTCTTTTGAGGTTTTGAACTTGATTCAAGTGTATGCATGATTTAATCCCGAGTTTTTCAAGAATTACGATCAATTTGTAACGCTGTGTTTATTTTGATTATTGCTTTGATTGTATTACAATTCGTGACAATTTGTTGTATGTCAATCATAGGAAGTAATAGGTTAGGTTAGCTTGCAAATCTAGATGGTGATGCGCATTGTTCTAATCAGCCTAGGATTAAATCGATCGAACATTCAATCTAGGTCTATCCAGTTGAATGTTCAGCCTAATTTTTCTTTGAACTTAATGCAGTTAGGTTTAGTCAAATTTTGCATGCTTTTCATCGATTTGCCCTAAATCTAACTTGTCGTCTAGGACAATTCAATGCTGGCCTTTCCAGTTGAATTGATTAGGTGTTAGTTTCAGTGAGTTTAGTAATTATGAACCAATGATAAGAACATTGAAAAAAGGAAATCCCGCGTAACCCAAGCTAGAGTATTCTTCAATTGAATTTTAGCTCTGTTTACTTCCCGCAATTTACTTTCATGCAATGTAAGTTTTTTGCAATCAACCTTTTCTCAAAACCCGCATTTTTTATTACGTTGAATTGAGAACTTTCAACTTTGAAATTTGAGGGCTCCCTGTGTTCGACCCGGCTTGCCACTACTACTATGGGTAAGTTAGAAAAATTTATTTGGCACGGAATTAGGCGACGAATTCCATCCGTCAATGCTCTAAGTAGAAATCAGAGCACCTACCCAAAGCGTAGCAACGCTGCATGCTACGTTCAAGCGCGTGCGCACGTTGCTTGTCCGTCAAAATTCAGAGCGCAGTTGTGCTCTCGCCATAATAGCATTCTACCTTTGAGCGTAGAGCATAGCATACTCTGCACTTGCCCTAGAGGAATTTTCGTAATTTTTGGATCCTTGAGCTCCGGGTCGGGTGTTTAATTTCACTTTTCATAGCTCCAAATCATCCAAATAGCTCGTAACACTCTGAGGTGCATGATTTGCTCTAAACCTTACATCATAGACATTTAATCATAAAAACATAACAAGCAAAGGGAATTAAGGACATAAAAATAGCTCTTTTAGAGAGCTATCAAACACCCCCACGTAAACTTTGCTCGTCCTCAAGCAAGGCAAAACAAAATATAGAATTACTCAATGCATGCATCCAATTGGGAAATTTAAAACTAATTATCTATTCCCTATGTATGTTTGTGCTTAGCCAATCCTATCTAGGTCTTAAAAAGCCTGGGAATGTTTTACTCAACCCTCAACTCATTTTCCCCCTACTCTGGCTTGAAGGCTCAAAAGTCAACCTTCCTAGACTAAAAGTGGCAATGAAACACTTCAGGGAACCAAACTTTTTATTGCTTTTGCTTTTCTCATTTCCTTTTTTTCTCTTTTTGTTTAGTTTACAGAAAAGAGGAAACCTTATCCAGACTATGCTACCTTTGTTTTGGCTTGTCAACACGGGTTACGTGACTAACATCCAACTATGAGCAACATATCCTTTAAAGGTGCCTAAGCTTACTCATTCCTCAGGGACACTTGCAACGCAAGAGAAATCACGAGTTACCTGACTGCTCCTGACTACTCGCACCCTGAAAAAAAGGAGTAAGCCCTTCAAAAATATGATACATACTTTCTTTTACTCTATAACAAGCTTTGTCTTTTACAACCTTCTTTTATTACTTTCACTAGGCTTTCACTTAACAACAAAAGTTTGGCAAAAACCTAAGCATGCATTACTAAATTAAGCTTCAGTTACTTAACACTATCACCTAGCCATTTCAGGGTGACAACAAAAATATGGACCAAATAATCCAATCCTAAGCCTTCAAGACCATATATTAGACAGCTATGTGCTCAAGAAATATAAGGGAATCAAGGAATTTTTTTAAAATTTGGCCCAAACTCATGCATACATGCTAATGATTCAAAACAAAGTGAATAAAGGTTATCTAAAGCCTATCACAGAATTTTCATCATCACATTACATGCAACACAATCATCATATCATCAAATAAACCACAAAATCCAAGCTCGGGTGCCCAAGAACTTGCCAGACATGCATATATACCCCACCCCCAACCTAAAATGATACATTGTCCTTAACGTATCTCTAATCAGATCAAAAATGAAATTAAGACAAGGGAACAAAAAACTTCCCCTGTAAGTGTTTTTGTGCACAAGTCTTTTAGGTGTAGTAGAAGGGCTTGCCTCTCCAAATGATGCTCATCTTTTTTTAGGGGGTCCCTAAAAAAAAAAAAAAAAAAAATTTTTCATCCCGCCCCCCCCAAAAAAAAAAAAACACAAAAAAAGAAAAAAAAAAAATAAATTTTTTTTAGGGGGGCCCTAAAAAAAAAAAAAAATTTTTCATCCCGCCCCCCCCAAAAAAAAAAAAACACAAAAAAAGAAAAAAAAAAAATAAATTTTTTTTAGGGGGGCCCTAAAAAAAAAAAAAAATTTTTCATCCCGCCCCCCCCAAAAAAAAAAAAACACAAAAAAAGAAAAAAAAAAAATAAATTTTTTTTAGGGGGGCCCTAAAAAAAAAAAAAAAAAAAAGGCTAATCTAGGAAAGCAATAAAAGAAAGCAGTAAATTTTTCATCTGGCTCCCTCTAAAAAGGACAAATTTTTAATGTCAGTTGCTTGACATGACCTGTCCCCTATCAAGGTACAAAGAAAGTCTCGTATTTCTTTGCTCCCTTCTTGAATGAGTCGATATAGCTCGGTAAGACTATAAAACTTCTCATCTTTTGAAGAGAACCAGACAGGTCAAATTTTGATTTTTTAATGTTCCTAAAAAAGGTAAAAAGAAAGAATTAAAAGACTCAAGCGACTCGTGAAAAGCGCATAAAAAGTGCTTTTCTTGCCTTTGATTTAGGAATGTTTTTATTAGATTTAATGTGTTTGCTAGTGGCCTTTAGATGATAATGAACAAAATAAGGTTTAGAAGTCAAAGGAACCAAACCAAGCGAAAAACGGAAGAAAAAGTGGAAAATTGAAACAGGGCAGCGCAGCTGAGAGCGAAGCTGCACTGCCCCGCTGCTCTCTAGACCCTGAGAACATCAATTTTGGAAGTCTGTTGAAGCATCGCTGTGCTTGTCGAGAGCGTCGTTTGTTGCGTTTGCAGATCTAAAGTCCAAAAACTTATTGTGCGTTTATCTTTATTATTAAGCTTACTACTATGCGTTTAACATATTATGCGTTTAACATGCTTAATACTATGCATTTCTAGTCTATCAAGTTTTCCTATTCTTAACCTAAGTATAAGCAAAGAAATAGGTTTACTCGGTGAGTCCGAGGTCAAACACAGGGACTGTTGATTCTAAAATTCGTTGGATTAGTTGAGTTGGAGTAGTAACAATAAAATATTTAACAAGGAATGCGTCTAACTAAAGAAAGCGACTATGCGTTTAACTAAAGAAAGCGATAACATGAACCCTAGATTAAAAGGAGGTGGATGGTAAGGTATGCGACACAACAAGTTCAGCTAAGTGGATTAAATGAATGGGTAAAAACAGGGTTCGGGTTGGTTAACATCTAAAATCAGAAACGCATAGTGATAGTCCATTCATACTTTCGACTCTTCTCCCGGTTGTTAGCCGCTATGTGTTATATGTCTATACCGCAAAGGAGAGTGTTAAGTACCAAGGTTATTCCTGTGTCTAGGTAACACTTCTTAGCCTTGTCAATTGAGTTCCACAATCACTTACTCTCTCGAGCAGTTTGATTATTACTACTTATATCGGTTAGCTAGATGGACATAAGCATCAGATTAAGATTACAATTGACAAGATGCAATAGTTAAGCTATAGTTCTTATTTAGATGCTAACGCAACCCGTGACCCCTGAAAGATTAGTTACTCATGGATTCGAAGTAATAAGCGGAAAGTCTAGAGAAATGGATCGACATGGGAGAATTGTAGATTAATGAACGAAATACAATTTTAGACAGTACAATGTCTTGATAACAAATCTAAAATCAAAGCTAGAAAAAAGATAGAAAGCAGGAAGGCATTTCAATGTCTTAAGTCGCCGGAATGGAAGCGTGAAGTGGTCAGACAGAGGGAAGACTCTTCTTTCTCGAGCTATTCGTCTCCGATTGTCTTCTGGAGAGAACTCTACTATCACTTAGGAATTCTTCCGAGAATCAACAACCACTTTTTGCTTGCAGGTCTGCCCTTTTATAGAAGCTACGTTCGTAATTAGCGGCAAATCTGCGTGATTGGAGGCACAATTGATGTTTTGCATCTATCTAGCCTAATTGCATAATTCTCGGTTATATTTAGATCCACTACTTTAGCTGCATATCAAGCATATCAATTTTCCGACAATCTCTCAAAATTCTTATTTGATTCTCTGTTGTCTTCTTGATATGCGTCCACGGATAACTTTGGGTTCATGCGTTCAAGTTATGTCAACGCATCCATGGGTTGCTAACGCATCATCCTGCGTTTAAGGGTTGCCAACGTGTCCACAGGTTGCCAACGCATAATCTTGCGTTAAGAAGTTGCCAACGCATCTACAGGTTGCTCGCATTCCTGCGTTAAAACATGCGTTTTAGATTCAAAAAGTTATAAAACAACTATCTTCATCGATTTGCAAGAGTAGAACGCATAGGAAGATTTATCAATAGAATTTAACTAATACTACTGCATAATTCTCTATTAAACTCTATTTTTCTAAGATAAAGGCAATAATAACTTGTATTTCTACAAGTTATCGCACCCTCAAACTTAGAGAAATGCTTGTCCTCAAGCATAATTTCTATCTAATAATCATTAATCAACCCTCAACGCATTGACTAGTCTCTGAGAATGCTATACTCAATCAGCTACCCGTTAGTTACATTACTTTTCTACCTCTATATTCTTTTCTTTGGAACGGGTCTAATTTGTATGCGGCAAGCTTTCTTTTCAAAATTCTTTACTCATTATTCACAAAATTTTTGTTTCTTCTTTTAACACTGAGTCTGACAAGATGAAGATATAAACTTCCTTTTTCTTTCATTTGTTTTATTATTTATATATTAGGTGGCTATGCGTTGAGTAGGGTTAACCACCTTCGTTTTGACATACCAACGATGGGGTGCATGGAGGCAGCCAACTACGAGTAAGTGTCTTTCTCGACTAAACTCTTATCTAAGTTCGGTTTCCTCACTAGACATTGGAGTTTGTTATTTTATTTTGTCTATGCATCGCTGATTACTATTACCCACATTCGTTTTGACATACCAACTATGGGGTGCATGAAGGCAGCCAACTACGATCAGTTGTCGTTCTCAGCTAAACTCTTAACAATTTTTTTTTTTTTTTTTGACATAAGTTCCTCATATTTTTATCTTTGACAGTTCAAACCTCTTCCACCCCAAACTTGAGAGTAGCAAGGTCCTCATTGCTTAAATTGTAAACAAAGATTATGTTTGAAAATTTTTGTAAAAGAGGTTTGAATTGGCAGCTTGCATGCATGCAAAGTAGGTTTGCGTTTCTAACGAATAGTATGCAGACGCATTGAAAGTAATCTAACTTAAGAGTGTACAAAAAGTGTAAGCATGATTATCATCATAGTGACTAACTTTTCAATGCAAAGATAAAAGTTGGGAATAATTAAATGTACTTGGAATGAAATTAAAACAAGGAAAAACGCAAAGAGGTAATTAGAAATTCAATGCGGTGAAGAAATTGTTATTCTATTAATCACATGTTCCACAACGCATACTTTTGGAGGAGATAATTATAATGAAAATTACTAGGTACATTAACGCATAATATTAACGCATGACTGGTAAACGCAACATTCTTAGTTCAATTATGCATTGGACGCAAGCATGAATGGCAGAGTATGCGGTGAAATCAAATAATTTGCATGGAAGCTCGATGCATAAGTTCATGCTTATTTAATTTAAACTACTCCTAAAAACTGAATTCAAAGAAAGAAAGATAAATACTAAAAACAAAGTATGAATAAAAGAAAGAAAGCAAGAGTAAACGAAAGCGTCTTTGGAAAATTAGGCGTTCAGCAATGCAGGGACCTTTCAACGCAAGCTCAGTTATGCTTGCGTGGGTTATTGGAGCCTTTATCTCGTTCAGGGTTCAACGCAGAGGAGACAATGAATTGCAGTATGATCTCCCTCAACTGCGCGTACTTGGGATGTATTGGTCTGGTTTCTAGCTCATGCGTTGAAGGCTCTTCTAATAACGGCTTGATCTTTGCCGGGGCTCTGTTGCTCCGGTCTGATTTCTCAAATACACGATCAGAGAGTAATGTGATTTCTTTCCCTTCACCATCTTCATTGTCTTTGAGGATTGCTTCATCTTTCAACGTTGCGTTCATAGGTCTTGTCTTCTCCTTTATATCAGCGATTATCTGACAAGATTGAAAGTCATCAGGATCTTTCAATGCGTTAACCACATTAAATTTTACTTGTTGATCACCCACGCAGTTCGTGGATATTCCTTCTTGGATGTCAATCAGGACGCGTTCAGGAGTGGTATATTTATATACATACGCAAGTTTTGCCTGCGTTGCTTTTTCTCTCCTCTCTCTATTTTCCTCTTCTGATTCGATGGAGATGATGGTTGATTCACATTATGTATTGTACTCTCCATCGGTTGACTCGTTATTGGAGCGTCTAGAGGATGCAAGTTTCCTTGCGTCCTCCGATCTTGCGTAATTGTGGGATTAGTTTTCCCACGTATCAATGTCACATCTTGACATTGTTCTTTTAAGTTCCCTCTTGGAACTTCATTTGTACCTAGCAATGCTCCTTGTATTTGATTCTTAAGCTCACCCGCAATCTGACCAAATTGAACTTCCAAGTTCCTAATTGCGGTGGCTTGGCTCTAGAGCATCGCATCATTTTTATTCATGAATTCTCGTAAAAGAGATTTCATGGAAGACGATGAAAATGATGCGTCCGCTTGCAGACCCCTCTAAAACTGATGATACTGGCCTTGATTCCCTTAGTTGAAACCAGGAGGGTTGCCTCTCTGCGGCTGCTGCTCAGTCCTCTGCGTTTGTTGTTGATTTCCACCCATCCGAAGTTAAGGTGGTTTCTCTAACCCGAATTGTACGTCTCACCGTAGGGGTTGTTTTGAACATCGCAGACTGACTGGGGGTTGTAGGGACACATGTCATACAAGTGCCCCACACCACATTGCACGTAACTTACAGATGCTGTCGGACTCACTGCGTTCATCGCAGCAACTGATCCACCTTGATTATTCAAGACTATAGTCTTCAGCAGAAATGTCATGGTTATCATCTACGCTGAGAGATTGGTGGCAACATCAGCTTCAAGCATTCCAGCTTGCATTCACCTTCTATCGGTGGAGCGGAATCCATATCTGTCGTCCACCCACTCATCAGTATTTCATAAAATTCTGTCTAGAATATCTTCGGCATGCAAGTAGGTTTTATTCATTGATCCTCCTGCTTATGCGGACAATTCCTCACTAGCCGTTTGAATTAGGTCCAAGCTACGATTGGTCCTTCTTCAATTCTGCCTGTCCTTCGTCTGAAGGTCCTCTCAATCTCAGGGTCAATATCAAGTTCTGGGCAGCTTCCGTTACTCAGATACTGTTTGGAGCTTCTGGCAGAGGAGAAACTCACAATACTCCTTTAACTGAGGAATTCCTGCAACAAAAATAATCAAAAAAAAAAATTAAATCAATGCAAAAATCCCCAACAACAGCGCCAAAAACTTGTTGCGTTTGCAGATATAAAGTCCAAAAACTTGTTGTGCATTTATCTTTATTATTAAGCTTACTACAATGCGTTTAACATATTATGCGTTTAACATGTTTAATACTATACGTTTCTAGTCTGTCAAGTTTTCCTATTCTTAACCCAAGTATAAGCAAAGAAATAGGTTCGCCCCGTGAGTCCGAGGTCGAACACAGGGACTATGTTGATTCTAAAATTCGTTGGATTAATTGAGTTGGAGTGGTAACAAAAAATATTTAACAAGGAATGAGTCTAACTAAAGAAAGCGACTATGCGTTTAACTAAAAAAAGCGATAACATGTACACTAGATTAAAAGGTGGTGGATGTTAAGGTATGCGACACAGCAATTTTAGCTAAGTGGATTAAATGAATGGGTAAAAACAGGGTTCGGGTTAGTTAACATCTAAAATCAGATACGCATAGTGATAGTCCATTCATACTTGCGACTCTTCTCCCAGTTGTCAGCCACTATACGTTATATGTCTATACCGCATGGGAGAGTGTTAAGTGCCAAGGTTATTCCTGTGTCTAGGTAACACAACCCGTGACCCTTGAAAGATTAGTTACTCATGGATTCAAAGTAATAAGCGGAAAGTCTAGAGAAATGGATAGACATGGGAGAATTGTAGATTAATGAACGAAATACAATTTTAGACAATACAATATCTTGATAACAAATCTAAAATCAAAGCTAGAAAAAAGATAGAAAGCAGGAAGGCATTTCAATGTCTTGAGTCGCCGGAATGGAAGCGTTAAGTTTTGCTGTGAAGTGGTCAGGTGGAGGGAAGACTCTTCTCTCTCGAGCTATTCGTCTCCGGTTGTCTTCTGAAGAGAACTCTACTGTCACTTAGGAATTCTTCCGAGAATCAACAACCGCTTTTTGCTTGCAGGTCTGCCCTTTTATAGAAACTACGTTCGTAATCAGCGGCAAATCTGCGTGATTGGAGGCACAATTGATGTTTTGCATCTATCTCGCTTAATTGCATAATTCTTGGTTCAATATAGATCCACCACTTTAGCCGCATATCAAGCATATCAATTTCCCGACAATCTCTCAAGATTCTTATTTGATTCTCTGCTGCCTTCTTGATATACGTCCACGGATAACTTTGGGTTCATGCGTTCAAGTTAATGCATCCATGGGTTGCTAACGCATCATCCTATGTTTAAGGGTTGTCAACACGTCCACAGGTTGCCAACGTATAGTCCTGCATTAAGAAGTTGCCAAAGAATCTACAGGTTGCTCGAGTTCCTGCGTTAAAACATGCGTTTTAGGTTAAAAAAAAGTTATAAAACAATTATCTTCATCAATTTAGAAGAGTAGAATGCATAGGAAGATTTATCAATAGAATTTAACTAATACTACTGCATAATTCTCTATTAAACTCTATTTTTCTAAGATAAAGGCAATAATAACTTGTAGTTCTACAAGTTATCATCGTTACGCTCCCTCGCTGCTCTCTAAACTCGAGAACATCAATTTTCGAAGTCTGTTGAAGCGTCGCTGCGTTGAACCTTTTATGACGGACAACGTCACTGCCTGAGCATCGTGCCCCAACTTTCCTTTTTTTTTTTTTTTTTTTTTTTTTTTTT
>QLSR01000200.1:982904-1063490 GCA_031780015.1 Citrullus colocynthis
TTTTTTTTTTTTTTTTTTTTTTTTTTTTTGAAGATTTTGTAATTGTGAAAAATATTTTGGGCAGCCACTTCTATATATTGTGCGGTTCTTAGCAGCCCTAGATAGACAAGAAATACACAAGAGAGTCCCAAAAGGAGACACACGAAATTAGAGAGAAAAAGAGAACCCAAAAGGTGTGAGTTTGCTACAATCAAGTGGAGATCGAAGAAGTTCAACGTCAAGAAGCAATTCGAGAGTTTTTCTCCCTAAGTTTCTCTTTCCCTTTAACTTTCATGCTTGAGAACTCATATGCAAATATGTATTTGATGGCTATGTGTGGCTAACTCATTGTTTTAGGGTGTTGGATGATTTAATTATGGATTTATGTTAATGGTTTAGTGCTTTTCATGGATGTTGTTGAATGATATGTTTTTCAATGCTATTGTGCTTATTCTTTATTGATTGATCATCAATAAGTGTTGGGTTAGATGTATGATTGAGTGGTTGTATGTCTAATTGGATCTATGACATTGAATCTCTCACTACTACAATTTTTGGTTTTCTTGACCCATAGATTTTTTGTTTTCTCGATGTTCGTGACATACGACCATCAACAAAACCTTAATCTTGATGGTCATAGAATATAAAATATTGTTATAACTAATCGACGTGCACAAACGTCAAGAAAAATACCTTCCTTGATACAAAAGTACGTATGTTGACGTCAAAAAGCAAATTCCAGGTTTTTTGAAACGTTGATGGGCCAAATCCATCAAGAACACCATATTTTGATGGGCATTGCCCGTCAAGAATGATGGCATACATGATGGTTAATGTGCGTCAACGAAACTGAGTATTATTCATGAAAAATAGGTGGGAGTAATTTTGTGGATGGGAATTCTTGACGGGCATCAGAGCAAATAGAGTGATACCCGCCGGAGCAAGGTGGACGAGAGCGATACTAGTGAGATTTGTACCTATTGCATTTTCACTATGTGAGTGCACTGATATACTAATAAACCTAACAAACGAGAGTGAGAGATAACGAGACAAGTGATAGAGCAAGATTAGATAGTATTTTGTAATTAATTTGTAATAGGTAAGACTTGTCCAAAGCGAGAGTGAGATTTAGCAAGACTATAGAGAGCAAGTTAGCGAGATCATGTGATTTTGTCTCGCTCTCACTAGAAGGTCAATTGACTTCTTGTTTAAAACGTGGGTCATTTGGTATTTTGGGCCTCTTGATTGGGTCATCCATACAAATTTTCCCAAAAGAAACTCTATTCTTGATGGAGTTCGATACTTTAGTCTTCTTCCATGCAAGAGAAAGCACACGTCGAACTGTTGCTATCCCTCAAACATACACCTGCCGCCAATTGTGACCCCACTGTTCGTTCATTGGTCGCGTCTGCTGTTTGTTTGCTGGTCGCATTTGTCATTTGTCTGGTGGTCGTGCCTCCGCCATTCGTCCGCTGGTTGTGTGTTCGCCATTCATCCGCTGGTCATGCATCTGTCACTCATCTGCTAGTCATGCATCCATCATTCATCCGCTGGTCCTGTCGTCGTCAAATCTCGCAGCCGTCATCATGCGTCCGCTGTACATCTGTTGGTCGTGCCGCCGTCAAATCTTGCCACCAAAATCTAATCGCGCCACCGTTAGATCGTGCTACCATCGTCGTTGTTTGTGGTCGTTGAAATTGTGAGTATTGAATTTTATTTTATTTAATTATTTTAGAATTTTGGTATAACATTGTTTACATACTTTAGGGTGGAGGACTATCCTGTAGTATGGTAGTCACTTGGATTCTTTGCTTTTTTAGGAAACGTTAATTATATTTATTATGTAATTTATTTTGATATCTTTAAATCTCAACTATTAGATTTTATATATGTTGCTAAATTTAGATATGGAATGACTATGTTGCCGCTATGGTAGTCACGTAGATGATTTGTTATAATTTTAGTTAAGTTAAAAGTGTCCTCTATTTTATTTCACTTTTTTATATGTCCTTATTGTCTCATTAGTATAATATGGTTTGTCTCATTCACTTCATTTGCTTAGGTTATAACATAATAGAAAATCGTGGATGAAAAAATATAGAATATCTAACGAATATGAAGAAGTTGATAGTTTTATTTAGTTTGGTTAAATACATTTGAGTGATAAAATTTTTATACGATGTCCATGTGTTAAGTGTGGAAATTGCAAGATGTTGAACACTAAGGAAGTGAGAAGCCACTTATTAATATATGATATTGACCTAAGATATGATAATTGGATATGACAAAGGAGAAAATCTTGTTAGGTATTCTCCACCAAATGCAGTGCCGAAATATGATAACAACTTTGACAAACAAGTGTTTGATGATAATTTTGATGACAACATTGTTGAGATGGTTGAAGCAGCACAACAACATAGTGTAGATGATCCCAAAAAATTTAAGATGTTAAACACTAAGAAAGTGAGATTGAACACTAAAGAAGTGAGAAATTGCAAGATGTTGCACACTAAGGAAGTGAGAAGCCACTTATTAATATATGATATTGACCTAAGACATGATAATTGGATATGGCAAGGAGAAAATCTTGTTAGGTATTCTCCACCAAATGTAGTGCCGAAATTAGACAACAACTTTGACAAACAAGTGTTTGATGATTGTTTTGATGACAACATTGGTGAGATGGTTGAAGCGGCATAACAACATAGTGTATACGATCCCAAAAAATTTAAGAAGTTACTTGCAGATGCTGAGAAACCTCCATATCCTGGTTGTTAAAGTTTGACTAAGTTGGTTACATTAGTCAAATTGTATTACTTAAGAGCAAGATTTGAGTGGAGCGATACTAGCTTTACTTGTAGACATTGTTGAAAAGTATGCTACCTGAAAATAACGAGTTGTCAAAATCTACGTATGAGGCAATCTTTCGTTAGCATGCCACGTTAGATTCTTTGAATGCATCAAACTATTAAACATTCTTTAAAATGATGGAATTGGTGGAATATACCATACAACCATAACATGTACTCCTTTTTTCACTTCAGACGAGTTCTTACCCTTCTTCCACCTCAACTCATTACAATAAGGACAATTAGATGCATCATCCAATTCTTTTCTGTATAAGCAATAGTCGTTGGGACATGCGTGAATCTTTTCATAGGTCATTCCTAAAGTAACTAAATTTTTTTTTTAATTATGAAGATTAGGCATGAAGATATTAGACCTTGCCCTTTTTGTAACATCTATTATCTATTCTCAACTTTTAACATTCTCAACATGCATACTCTTTAAAAGAACATTTCTATTAAAACATCAATTTTAAGTTTATACAATACCACATAATCCTCAGTTTCCAATTCTAAGCTTAACAAACTACACTACAGCAGACCTTAACTTCGCAAAGTAATAGGAACTCTACTGCTACCTGAGAAGAAAAACATAAAAGGAAAGAATGAGCTTACAAAGCCCAATGAGTGGTCAACAAATAACTAGGGTACAAACGACCCTTTCATAACATCAAATCATAAATGAAACTCAAAAGATTTAATCAAACATATTCAAGGTTATCTATTCGAACCTCACATACGAAGCTTATCTTGGTACCATATTTTACTCTATTAGCTCTCTCTGGCTCAACAATTAGATTCGTTCCCAATGTGCACATAGCCTTATCTCTAAGAGATCAGAAGCTAAACATGTCGGTCCTCTGACCATCCCACAAGAGATATTTCCTACAGGATCAAGAACTAGGTTTCCAGCAATCCCCTAACCATCCCGTAAGGTTTGAACCTCGACACAGGATCAGAAAACACAAGATCAGAAATTAGATCCTTAGATCATCTAACCATCCTGTGCAGCCTCAACTTCCTTATCAAGCATTCACATATATATATGCATAGCATATATATCTGAACTCATAATGAAATCACAATATTACTTAAGGAAATAAATTAGTGACCACTCACTATAAGCAAAGTTCTAACTCTTAAAGCCTCCTTCCCCTGCTTTGGTCTGGTCCGTTTCCAAAGCATAACTTAGCTTGAACTTCCCAACTTTCTACTAGGCTTCTGAAACTAAGAAAACAGTAACTAACAACACTTTTGAAACCTCAGAAAACCCTCTAAAACACCTAGACCACCTTCTTAGATGCAGGGAACACCCTCTTAGACACAAAGGAGCCTTTTGGATGCAAGATAGCTGCTTGTTGAACGTAGGGCAGTATCCTTAGACGCAACACATCAATGTTGGACACAGGATAGTGCTTCTAGACGCCTTCTTGATGGCCTTTGGCGCCTAGCACTTCTTCCATTCCTCCGGAATTACTTTTCTTCCTCTCTCAAACTTTATAGCGTAAAACTTCCTCAACTTTTGGTGTGAATCAATATCTCAACTTCAAGCCTATATATAAGAGTTGGATGACAAGCTTTGTCATCCAACCTTGTCTCTTTATTTGACACTTAGCCAAAAATGTGGTCTTCAATATGTTATCTTACACATGCACAACAACACCTCCTCTTTTTGAGGTGTTCACTTCTAAACGTGCCACCACCTCCTCTTTTCCACCTTGCTATGCATCAACCCTTGCTTGGGATAGGATCTATGTGTCCAATATCTCCCCTTTATGCGTCTAACTTGAGATTTTTAAGGTATGCTCTCTTTTGCTTCCTTTTACTCCATACAAACTATCTAACACTTAGCCAATTTTCCTTCATCTTACCTAGTATGCATCCAACATGCCCCTCACTTTTGTACTCAGCCAAATTTTCTTCTCCTACGAGGGTATGCATCATCCTCTTGTATTTGGCATACACATCATGTGTTCTAATCTTGGATTTTATCTTAACCTTGCTCAACTTGCCCACTTACCAACAATCAACAACCATGCGTCCACCTTAAGTTCCATGACTTCTTGTACTTAGTCAAAATTTCATCGTATAAACCCTCCATGCATTCCATATAACCTAGACAAAGCCTCCCACAGCCAAATTCCCAAGATCTCTTCCTCCTATCTGTTCAACATGTATAATTGCCCTAACTATTGTTTTCAACTCTTAGAACTCCTGCAACACTTAACTAGAAGTCTTCCCAAACATGCATTATGTGTCCAATTCTTATACTGAGTGAGACTTTTACCTCTGAACATGAACTATGTGTCCATCACACTTCCTATGGTCTCAATGCTCCTTTCAACATTCTTGAGCACCTCAACTGTCACACCCCCTCCCTGATTACTTACTTAACCTGAAATGAGATGTGAAGACAATAAACATCACCCCTCTTGTGATGCATATTGTCTAATTTTACATAACTTCCTGTACAAACATTCCATACGTATACATTCATAGAATTCAGCCATATTAACGCATGATCATAATATAATAATCCTTGTTCACAGTACACTTTTATAATATACTCTCTCATAACCCACTTATAACCAACTAAATCTACATGCCACCAGCGTTAAGTTATTTACACGTACAACAACGAGAAAATAAACTGTTTCTGGAGGGGAAAAGAAGTTTAAGCAGGACGAGTGGCGAAGGCAATGCACCAGGAAAGTCCTTGCTACCTGGAGGGGAAAAGAAATTTGAAAACATAAGCTAATAGCCCAGTGAGTGACTAATTTAGTAAAACTAGTTTTGAATAAACCGTTAAGGCTTAAACACTTTCTTTCATCATGAGTAAAACATCAAATCATATCATTTCCATCCAATAGATCATGTTTAAATGCCCTTTTCAAATCATATATGGTTTTAGAACCATTCGTAAGTAAAACAATACGGTTACGATACTATTCCTTAGTTGAGACGGAGCAAAACTCAACGTCCCAACGTCGAAAACAAGTAAGGCTCGATGCGGAGCAAAACTCAACGCACCAGCATATAACCTCTATGTGCACATAAGAACATGGCGGGTTGCCCAAGTACCTTCTCCATGTCCATCAGTACTGGGTCCCGAGGAATCTCACATGCCTTCTCAACGTCCTTCAGCATTGAGCCTCCTCTAAAACATTTTCCTTTAGTTTATTACAAAACTTTATACAAAACCGTTCATAGTCAAATCTTCCATGAGAAAATAGGGCATTTATAAATCATTATCAATCCATAAATCTGCTTTCAATATCGTTTAGTAAAACATCAACAAATAAGGAAAACCAATCTGACTTATACGAAAGAATTATGAAAACAAGAAAAGAAGTGTCACTCACAACTCTTTTCTAGGCCTTGAATGGATTATACGCCTTTCCTATCTCCTCTCGGTCTGAAAATACAAATTTCTTGGGTTAGGCTTCCCTTAACTTCCTTTCCATAACCAATCAAACTTAAATCATTCATATTTGATCAATATAACCTTAATGAGCGAGTTTCAACTCTACTAGCGAGACCACTAGCGATACTGGATTTCATTACACGCCACTAACAATACCAGGGTGAGTAGACTAGCGGTACTCACCTGATCAGCGATATCCAGCGAGACCCAGTGAGAATTGTGAGACGCAAGGCTTTTAGCAACACCTGCGTTACCCGTCTCGCTTCTCATGCTTAAACTTTAGAGTTACTTATGTTCCATTGCTTCTGCCTTCCCTCTTTTCCTTTTGTTCTTCACTGCTGTCGATTAAAAGTTATAGTTCCAGCCAAAATTAGTACTTCTTTTCTTCTACAAACTTGTAGAGAAATATGTCTTCTAACTTACCTAAAATTTTCGTAGCTTAACTCGTCCTCGTTCGTCAGATATTGCAAGATTTCTCCACACTACTACAGATTGCACAGAAATTCCTTATCAGTCACTTCCAGCTGAAAGTTTACATGTTTCTAATCCATTTCAACTCAAACATCCTTCATAAAAGTTATTCGGAATTGAGTTAACTTACTAACCTTAAAATTTCAGCCTTAGACTCGATCTCTTCGATTTGTTTTACTCTAAACATCCGATACTGTCCGGCTTATGCATCCGCTAATATTGTGCTGTTCCAGCTTAGATTTCGATATCAAAACGAGTAAAATTCTATCCAAAATCTACAAGAACACCTTCTTCTTCTTGCCTTGTAGTTTATCTAAGTAATGGAACCGACTTAAGTTCTCGAAAATGTCTAAAAATGATTAATTATTCAAGCTACACACCAATATATATATTGCCGACTTAACTTTCTGGTGCAGGCTGGCGCGCGGGGTTTCCCTTCTTAATTCAAGGTAAGCCGTTCAATGCAGCCTACCCTCAACGCCCTTAGCAAACCACTACCCTCAATGCCTCCTCCTTTCGTCGCATACAACTCAGTCATTCACATAACTATCTTTGCCGCATCGAGACTACTATCTTCAACGCAAAGTGACTTCAGCACAACAAAGTGACTTTAGCGCCTGGCCTTACCAACACATGGTGGTTCAAGCATATTTCTTCCCCCGCCAATGATCACTTATCCTCCAACGTGGGTAGCTACTTCAGCTCACAACTCTTCGTGATTCCATCAGCAACGCATGGCCACTCAAAGAGTTCAACTTTCCTTTTCATTCACCAACGCATAGTCTTGGCCAACACTTAGCCAAAATTTTACTCTCATTCTCGGCTACTTCTCCTCTAACAACACACGGTCACATTTCAATTGCCTTGCCCCAAGACTTAGTAATAGGAACAAATGCTTACATCAACACCTAGTTAAATTCTTCCAAAATCACCCAACTGTGCGTTTACCATGCTTATTATGCGTCCAAGCTTGTGTTTCCTCCCAAGGCATGTGTTTCAACTTTGTTTCTAAGTTATCAAACTAACCCTCAAATATGCTTCCAACTCTTCCTTCTTCAATACTTAGAAAGATTCCTTCTTCCCCTTACTCTATGCATCCATGGCTTGCTTTCCAAGCATAGTAGTGACACTGTGAAAATTTTACAACACACTTGCCTCCTACTTGGAAACTTTACTTACCGTGGTTTTCTCCCAAACTCTTTTATAACTCATTCTCTTCTCAAACTCAAATTTGCACATGCACTTTTCTCCCCACACTTCTTGTCAACGCATAGTTCCCTTGAAATAGTCAAAACTTGACTAACTCTAGGGGCTTGGTTTGCACCTTTCACCTTCAAAGTCTACTAATCTCTTCTTTTCTTAGCATACATGTTTTACGTCAAAGTTCTAGGTTTCACACTAACAATGTACAATTTTTTTACAACTCGGTAATATCTAATAAAGCATAATTATCCTTTGGCAGACCTCGACTTCACGCAGTAACGGATACTCTGTTGCTACTTGAGAAGGAAAACATAAAGAATGGTTGAGCTAGTAGCTCAATGAGTGGCTATAAATCTGAAACGTAGGGTCCTTATTGACCATTAAACTTAATTAACATCTTATATGCATAAACATAACCTAAAGAGAAAACATCAAGTAATTCAATCATTCACATTTTGAAGAGGTTAATCATTCAAACCTCAGCATCGGTTTTCTCTATACCGCCTTTACTTTCCCACTAGCTCTACTTTGCATAGCAAACCGTCATAGACCTACCTCTAACTATCCCACGAGAGGTACTACTCATAGGCTCAGAAACTAGTTTCTAGTAACCCTCTGACCATCTGGTGAGATCTCGGCACAAGCTCAGATTCTAGATTCTTAAATCCTCCAACTATTTCGTGCATAGTATTGGCACAAGCTTAGAAGTTAGATTCACAAATCCTTTAACCATCCTGAGCGGTATTCCTTTCCTTACCATACAACAGTAACACAATATGTAAGGAAACAACATTAACTCTACAGGAGTAACCATTCACCGTGAATGAAGACTTCCTTTCCTATAGCTTCAAATGCTCAAACCTAGTTTGTCCTTCACTTCCAGGCACTCAACTAGGCTTCTAGTTCCTTAGAAAATGGTAATAAACAGCACCTTTGGATGCCCAGATAGCTCTATTCAACGCCTAGAAGGAGCTGGTAATGCCTAAGCTCTGTTGTTGGATGTCTGGGTCAAGACTTGGACACCTAGACTTGCTCTTTGATGCCTGGTTACTCCATCTTGGATGCTTGACAATGTGTTAAATGACTAACAGTGTGTTGGACGCCAAGCGTCTCCTTTTTGGGCGCATAGTGACCCCAAAAGTCTTCCCAATTATCACTCTTTTACCCCTCAAAGCCTTTAGAGTGAGAGTTTTTGCTTAGAAATCATGTGAACAACCCATGGCTTAAGCCTTATTTATAGAAGCTGAGAGACAAGCCTAGTCATCCAACCTTTTACCTAAAATTGACACTTAACCATTCCATGTGGCTTCATCATGCATTACCAACACATGCTTGTTAACACTTCATCCTTTGAGGTGTTCAACTCAAAGTTTGCCACCTCCTACTTCCTTTCCACCTTTTTGGATGCATTATCAAGCCATTCTCGAGCCTTTTCATCTGTGCAACCAAGCCCAGATCACATACTATGTGTCCATTTCAATGTCCCATGTGTCCACCTTGGCTAGTTCTCCCAACCATGCGTCCATCTCTCCAATTCTAATCGTCCATCTTCTATCTTTTCAAGCTAAGTTTTTAACAACTCTTTTTAACCTTTATGAATTATCCAATACTTAACCAAAATCCAATTTCAAAGAGTGTATGTGTCCATCCTTCCTTGTTTGGCTTGCATCTTGTGTTCAATACCTCACCTTTGGTCATGTGTTTTGTCTTAAACTTAGTCAACTTGCTCAATTCTTCTCCAAAACTTTTTCTATCAATGGACCATGCGTCCAACATCTCTTCCTTAGCTTAAGTGTCTCTTCCAACAACCATAAGTTGTTCAACACTTAGCCAAAACTTTCTCGAACTTCAACCATGCGTCCATAATACTTCTATTATGCATCCACACCCTAATCTTTCCTCTAAGGCATGTGTTGAACCTTGATTCCAAGTTTAGATAAGTTGAACTTCTCTCTTTTGATCCTATGCTTCCAATAATTAGAAAATTTCCTCAACTCTTAAGCTTATGAATTAAACTCAAAGTTTACATTTGTATTCCCCCTTCCAGACCATAGTCCAAAATCCTAAAGAAAATTCATAGCTTAGTTTTCTCCCAATCACTTCTATAACCAATTTTCTCTTCAAAACTCAAACTTGGATAAACACTCTTTTTCCCCCAAAATGCATGTTCAAGGCATAGGCCCTCTAAATAACTCAAAATTTTTCTAACTCCTCAAGCCCAAAGGTTTACTCTTTAAATTTTTTCTAACTTACAGGCTTGTAACAAAAAATTTCTTTCCATTCGTCCAAAGATCTCTTTGATCTCTTATATGGGAATTCGTTTTGATTTTCAGGTTTCACAGTCGACCCTACGCTGCGACGCTCCCTACATAGTGTTGCAACACTTCTTCAGTGTTATGGCACTTTTCAATTTTTCACAAATTAGTGCTCTCAGGTTTTAGCCCCGAGACAGTGTCGCACTAGCCCCACGACGCTGCCTTATTTTTAGGGTTTTGTTTTTTTTCTTCTATTTTTCGTCTAATTTTGGCTTGATTTGGATCTTTTGGCCTTCAATACTCATTTTCTTCATAATTACCTGAAAACCACTAACAAACACATGAAATCTAATAAAAGTATCCCTAATTAAGAGCAATATAAGCACTTTTTGAATGCTTTTCACCACCTCACACTTAGAAATTTGCTAATCCCGAGCAAAGAAAAAGAATAAAACATAGGGAAATTAAAAGATAAGTGTGCTAGTAACTCATGTCTCAAAGAATAGCATTTTAAGAGCTCAAGTAGAAACATTCAAGCATATCTATATTGCTATGAATATCCAAGGCAAAATCTTGTCATCTCCTATGCGTGTGTGCAAGCCTCCTTTAACTCAAAAAGCTAGAGCTCAAATTAGAACTTAAGAGAGCATATCTAGTTTTCTCCCTACTCTAGCTCATGCACCAATCCTCAAGAATCCACACATTTCAAGAAGGTAATATGTCCACTAAGGTGCCTTAAGGTACAATCTTTTTCTCATAGTCGGCTTAAACTTGCATTCTTTTACTTAGGGGCACTAGCTTTTACACATTCACTGTAGGAACTCGTACCTAGTCAATTCCCAGGCATCCTTATTGATCAAAGCAAATGCAACTCCTTTTACCCCCATCCATGCATACATATTACAAGTTTAACCTAATTTGAATGATATAAAAGATAGGCAATAAAGCTCATATAGTTGAGGAGTCATCCTAATTATTGGGAGCCTAAGCCTTACACCCATCCTAGATGGACTGCTCACTCCTGTGACTGATAATTTCTATGCACAACCATAATATTACCATCATATCATCATAGAGCCGTTAGAGTATGCTCAAGAGGCCAAGTTATAGTTAGAGAATTGCTTAATCACCAATTCTCTATGCAGCAAAATTATTTTTGCATCCAGCAAGAGAATCTCTAGTTCGAAATGGAAGTTAAAGATGAGATTTACCGTTTGAGTGATTTGCTTACTCAAATTGCTAATTCAGTTAGAAGGCTCGAGGAATCCCAGTTGCAGCACAATGTCTTCGAGGCTATCGAGGTGTTACACCATGAGGTAATTTGCTTGGACAGCAATGATAGGAGCTCATGCCATCGAGAACAGTTGTCAAGATAGAAGTGGAATCTAATCTTAATCTCATTGAATTCTAAGTGATAGAGTTAAAGGTCGAAAGACCTTGCCCTATTCTACCCTATGGTATTTTGTACATATTTGAATCTTATCCTTTCTATTCTTAAGAGTCAGATGTTGAGTCTTTTGTTTCTTTAGGCTCGATCGAGCCATTTTAGTCTTTTGATCCCTTCTTTTTGTTTTTTTTTTTCAATTATTCAGAAAAAACCAAATTTAACCTATCTAATTCTTTTTAAAATATGTGGAGCCTTATAGCCTTATTTAGCTATATTGACTCATCTAAGAAGGGACAAGAGAAATATGAGATTTCTTTGTACCTTGACAGGGGGCAGGTCATGCCAAGCAACCGACATTAAAAATTTTCCCTCTCTAAAGGGAGCCAGGTGATAAATTTACTTGCTTTCTTTACTGCTTTCTTGATTAGCTTCTTGTTTTTCTTTTGTAGATGGCCTTAGAAGAGGAAAACATCTTTTGAGTAGCAAGCCCTTTTACCACAGCTCAAAGTCTTTGCACGAAAACACTTACAAAGGAGGTTTTTTGTTCCCCTATCTTTTATTTCTTTTATGATCTAATTAGAGACACATTAAGGACAATGTATCATTTTAGGTTTAGGGTGGTTGGTATGCATGTTTGGCAAATCTTAGAGCACCGACTCAGACTTTGTATTGAGCTGAATGATATGTTGATTGTGTTGCATGTAATGTGATGATGAAAATCTAGGATAGGCTTTAGATAATCTCTATTCACTTTATTTTTGAATCATGGAAATGTATGCATGATTTCGGGCCAAAATGTTTTTAAAAAATCTTGATTCCCATGCATTTTTTTTGCACATATGCATCTCATCTATGGTCTTGAACACTTAGGATTGAGCTATTTCGTCTGTAGGCTTGTTGTCACTCTAAAAGGCTACACCAGTTAGAAAGTCGTCTTGCTTGATAGTTTGTAATATGAGACTTAGAGGAAAAAAAAAATCTACCTAGTAATAAAGATTTGAGCTCAAAAGAAAAAGAAAGCAAAAGAATGATGAAAAAAAAACGAAACAAGAAACTTGATGAATAACAAATATAAACTTGTGATGTGTACGCATGACTAGGGGTAAAATGAGCTACCCTTCCTGTGATCAGTTAGGACACCAGCAAGAAAAGAGTAGGTACAGTTCCCTACAGTAATTGTGTGAAAGCTAGTGCCCCTAGGTAAAAGAAATGCATGTTTAGGGATCCCGTATGTGTTTTCTGGCACCTAAGTAAAAATATTACTTTCTTGGTTGTTTTAGATTGCTTAATGATTGGTGATTGAGCGAGAGTAAGGGGAAGATGAGTTGAGAGTTGAATAAAACCTTCTCAAGCTTGTAAAGACCTAGATAAAATTGGCTAAGTAATGCGATGACTACAGGTACACAAGCAAGTTATAATATAAAACGGCCAAGACCGAGTTGCTTCGACAAAGTCTTTGCCGCATCCTCTATTCATCTTCCCAACACAGGGTTGCCAATGTCCTTATATTTTGCTTGTATTCCTGCATTGTAGTGGGTTAAAATTTGATATTTTGTAAATCTCAGTTTTGCACATGCTCAATGCAAAGAATGTATTTTTGCATGATTTTCTACTAAAACTAATACACTTTCCACTAAGTTACCTTCATTATTCTAACCTAAAAGTACCTAAAAGTACCAATAACTTGTATTTGTACAAGTTACCACTAAGATGCTGAGTAAACTCCATTAAAATAAGTCATATTTCTACTTCTTCTAAGGTAAGGAACCATTAGCATTGCAACACAGTGACCCTTAGGAATGGGAAGTCCTTGAATGAGCCTGCTGTGAAATTAGTCCCTGGGCCTCAAGAGATTGAGTTGAAGAGTTAAAGAAAGTTGAAGAAAAGAGAGTTGAGGAAAAAAGGAAGAAAGTGCTTAGACTGACATTTGCAGGGAAATCTCATATCCCTAAAATTCTTCCTATCGAAAAGCTTCCCTAGCCTCAACGGTTTCAAAAGAAGAAATTGGATGCACAATTCTCCTGGTTCTTAAGACACGTCCAAAGCTTTATATATGCATACCATTTGCTGAAGCACTTGAGCAAATACCTAATTATGTGAAGTTCATGAAGGAGGTGCTATCCAAAAAAAGAAGAAATTTGAGCAGTACAAAACCGTGAACCTAATAGAGAAGTGTAATGCTATCTTGCAAAAGAAGTTGCCTCATAAATTAAAAGATCCAAAGAGTTTTACTATCCCTACACCATCGGCTCTCTATCTATTAAGAAAGCCTTATGTAATCTAGGTGCTTGCATATTAATTTAATGTCTTTGTCTGTTTACAAGAAACTTGGACTCAATGAAGTGAAGCCCACCACCATATCACTACAGATGGCTGAAAAATCCTTGCTTATCCACAATGTATAGTTGAGGATGTATTCATTAAGTAGGACAGTTTATCTTTCCAGTTGACTTTGTAGTCTCCAACATAAAAGAGGCACCCGAAGTTGATCCCATCATCTTGGGAAGGCCATTCTTGGCCATTGGAAGGGTCTTGAGTGATGTAGAGGAGGACAACTTCACCTTTAGGATAAACAATGACCAGGTAGTCTTCAATATTTATCGATTCTTTAAGAGCCCAAACGAGGTACGTGTGTGTCAAGGATTGAGAGTATAGATGACATTACTTCTAAGCATGAGTTTGTAATGCCTACTGACCCTCCTTATAAAAATAGGAAAGTTAAATTTGTCGATCTGACTAATCATATTGATATGCCTAATGATCCTTTCGATTCTATTGGATGTTTTTTTATTTAGTTTAAGGAATGAGAATAACATGTTGATCTCAGGATGTGGAGGTAGAGTTGGTGACACATTAAAACCTCCTTGAGAGCCTCGTCTAGTTGGAAGACGTTAAACTTAGCTCTTCTCAGGAGTAGGGTTGGCAACAGGGCGGGGCAGGGGAACTTGTAATCACTGTCCCTGCCTCATGCCCCATTTTGCACTGTCGGGATTGGGGTCGAGGAATCCCCATTCGGGGATCAGATCCTTGCAGGGAAAAATTCCCCGTTTATATCTTTATGTTTAATTATTGTTT
Source organism: Citrullus colocynthis (assembly GCA_031780015.1). NCBI lineage: Eukaryota > Viridiplantae > Streptophyta > Magnoliopsida > Cucurbitales > Cucurbitaceae > Citrullus > Citrullus colocynthis. The sequence goes on from QLSR01000200.1 coordinate 997,545, forward strand.
TATTTAAAAATCAATTAAAATGTAGCATTTGTATTGAAATTGTAAATATTTTAGATAACGAATAGTATTGTTATTGTTTTATTTATTTATATTAATAATTAAAAAACATTTTAGATTTTTATGGTAAATTTAATACAAAGTTAAAGTTAATCATACATACATACATATGTATGTATGTATGTATGTATGTATGTATGTATGTATATGTATCTGTATGTGTATGTGTATGTGTATATGTATGTATGTATGTATTATAAAATAATAAAAAAAAATAAAAAAAATTATTCAGGTCTGGGTCGGGGATGTGGACGGAGCAAGGATACCTTCCCCATCCCCGACCAGGGAACCGTTTTGTGTTACACAAGTTTATTGTTTTTTTGTTTGTTTTCATTTTTTTTTAGTTTTTTTATTAATTTAAAAAGTGAAACTCTTATTATTGTTAATTTTTCAAGAATATTGGCCAACATAAAGTACTCATTCAGTCAACTTATTTGGTAGAGGCTCCCGCATGCTCCCAGGCTTAAATCACTTACTTTAAATGACTGTTCTATTCTTTTTCATGCATTGGGGACGATGCATCATTCTAAATAAATTTGGTTGAGAGGTGTACTGTGTGCTTTTTTGTTTTTTTATCCTACTATGTATGTTAATAAGTAATTGTGGATGTTATGCATGCCAATTTAATGAGTTAAAATTTGGAGTAATTTTTCTATTAGAAAAGATATTAAGGAGATCTTTATGCATGATCTTGATAATAATTGTCTATGATGTACTTTGAATATGCATGTAGATCATCTATGGTGGAAATAGAATAACATACTCTTGAGTTAGTATGTATTTAAGTTCCTCTTTCCCATATTCTGAGCATATAGTCACTTTCATTTAGAACCTTTCACTGAATAAGGAGTTAATTTTAGTCAATTTGGTTATCACCTCAAAATATGAAATGCACCTAAAATGTGTGTTATTTGCCTTAGATTTTGAATAATTTTAATATGATTTTATTAGATTACATGTTGTTTGTTAGTTAATTTAAGGGGTTGTGTTCGAGTCAGAGATAGAAAATAAAAATAAAGCTAAAACGCACCAAAATTTTCTAAAGAAGTCAAAATCGAGCCAAAGCATCGAAAAATGGAAGAAAAAGACAATGGGTTGCAAAAAAAAAAAAATGCAGCATCGTGGCACTCCACGATGCCATTTGCAGAAGGTCCTTAAGCACACAAAGAATCAGCAATGTCGGGACGCTACATAGAGCATCGCGACGCCAATGTTATTTTAGGAAAACTTTGCTATTTTATGAAACTTTTTGTTATTTAATTCTAGGATTTTGAATGGTCGATTTCATTCTACAATCCATGAAATTAGAGAGCCTTAAACAATATTTTAGCCTAAAAATAGAGGGAAGAAATTTAGATGTTCGTTTGGAGGTCATTTGAGATCTCGAGGTGAAAATCAAGGTGCTTCTTACGTGTTCCATCAGCGGGATTCAACACAATAGTATTGTTTCCTTTCCTCTTTATTTTCTTTACTTTTTCATTGTTGTTGCAATATATGAGAGTATGCAATAACAATGAGTGGTTAAACGTTATAGTTCTAAGGTGTTGGACTTATTTATTGATTTAAGTTAATGAATATTATCTTCTACGGATGTTATGTTCTTGAATGTTTTCTAATTTTATTGTGTTTGATACATTGATTGATCTTCAATTCATGATAAATTAAATGTATAATTAGAAATACTGTATGTTTAATTGGATCTAGTAAAATTGGTTGGTTAATAATTTATCATACAAATATTTAGGTTAATAATGAAAGTTGATCATGACTATATTTTCAATGTCATGTTTCTTAAGATTAGTAATCCATTAGGGTTGCATGAGAAAAGAGTGCTATTGAAAGGTAATAATCCGGAAAATAGTTTTTAGACTTAGCATATCATTAACATAATAGTGCATAGGAATCTTTGCATGACTCTAAGAAGTAATTAAGGAAATCAACACCCTAGAACATCTGTGTCTCTTGAATTATTTTAATTTCTTCTATTTAAAATTTCAAAATATTCATCACAAGACTAATCCTGAGATAAAATTAAATTAATAGAATTCTAGAATATAGTTGAGGATAATCAATAAATTTGATCTCCAAATCAAGATAGTCAATCTCTTAACCGTTTTGCTACATTATAACTTGACATGTGCACTTGCGTTAACACCAAGAATTTGGCCATCAAATTTTGCATGGTGAAAAAATCATGCAACAATTAGCAATCAAGTTTACAACCAAAGACAATCAGTTTAGTTTAAGAATGAAATTGGCTAACTAGTCTATTTAGGCATTACCTAGTAGTTAATCGTGTTATAAGCCTTCCTCTTAATGATAATGTGGGATGAGTGAACATTTATATATGGAGTGCTATCGTACCCAATCCATTGAGCACTTAATTTAATTAAGTGTCTTAACTAATGTCCGGTTGTCTCAGCATTTTTGAGCAAGTCGACTAATGACTTACATGAATGAATGATTGCTTGTAGTATCCTATAATCAAACTAAACAATTGGGTGGGTCCAAACTCCTAGGCAATGCTTTCTAATTTCCATTAATCTCCATTTTCAATTCTCACATCTTTGCTTTACAAGCAATTTACATTTCACCGCTAGCTGCAAATCACAACCTCCTGTCAATTAGGAATTTGATTCGTAATTAAAGGAAACAAAAAGGACTCCATGTGGATGCCTCATGTCCTCCTAATGTCAAGGTTTTGATTAGGCTCGGAGTTATAAATTTATTTGATTGATTGAAAGCTTTGACAACATTTAGTCCATCACTTACATAATCACTTACATAATAATAATAATAAGGAAAGATTAGTGATTATGTTTAAACATTGATATTCATTTCATAATACTCTAGTTAATTCAAACAATCAAAATATTTTTCAATTAAATAGTTAAAAATTCAGTATCTCCCGTAATTGATAATAGCCAACATTTTACTTTTACAAACATCAATACATCAATTCATAACTCTAATAGGTTTATGTAAAATATACTTATATATGTAAAATAATAAAAATAAATTAAATCTAATATCTCTAATAGGTTTATGACTCAAAGTTAATTAGGCAACCTTCTGAATGAATGCATCATGGATCTGCAATCCTCCCTTCCACTGTGAACTCCAGACTTCATACAAACCGAGATGGATGGTCTTGAACTCTTTGGGTGTTAAAGGATCAACTGGGATTACTAAGGGCTCCTTGGGGATGGTGATAGGTTTAAGATTTGGTTTTATGTCTCCAAGAGAAACTTTCATGGACATGAACTTCCCTTTCTTCCCAACCTTAGCCATTACATAAACATCAATCTCATCCCACCCAAATGCATCTGGTCTCATTGTTATATTGAAACCCACTCTATACTTATTACCAACTTGAACATTATCAGTTGAACATGTCACTTCAAGCCATGAAACTTGCTTCAGCTCTGCAATGTACAAACTTCCTGGCCTGCAAAGAAATTTATACAACTTATTATCACATATTATACAATAATCTTGTGTTATATTCTTTATTGTCTTTTTCTTTTGAAGGTATTTGACTAGCTTACACACAACTTGGTCTAATTTATAAAAGTTATCGTCAAATCTGACTACGTTTGCTTGACAAGCTGGGAACTTGTAGAATGATAAATCCTTTAGGAGAGCATTTGGCCAAAGGACTTAAGAGAGTCTGGAGTTGTGAATTCCCCTCCTTGTATTAGTGATCCAAGGAATTCGTAGGTCCTATAACTAAAAAACATCAATTTTATGTTTTATTGAGTATTCCTTACATTGGGACCCTAGGACTTCCTAACTTTCCAAACATCATAACTCCACTTTTTGTTCTAAGTACACTTTAAGCCATTTAAGCCATTAAAAGAATTTCCTCTACAGACTATCATGTTTCTTTTATTCATATTTCAAACTTTCTCTTTCACTAGTCGGCTTGAAAATTATTAAATTACTAGCTATTCTACTCAAATGTATAAGCAAATAATGACAAAAATTTTAATCTTATATTCATATTCTTAAACGGATTAGAGATAAGTGACACTTACACATTTGGGTGGGTGATATTCCAATAGCGATCATCATTGCCCCATGTGATGTTAAATCCTCTTGGATAAATTTTGGTGATTCCCTATCAAATGAAAAATCAGATTCTGTTAGAAAAATGTAAGAAATAGTGATTAAAAACAAAAAAAAAAAAAAAAATCTTGAGTGTGATGCAAAGTAATTTAATTTAAAAAAAAAAAAAAATGTGCAAAGAGCAAACCTTGATGGTATCCTTTTCAATGGCAGTTTCATCTGCTTCTCTGTGAGGGCAGGTGGTTGTCATTATTGGATTTGTAAAGCTCTCACAAGAAGATCAAGAACTTGATGTTGTGATTGTAACTTTAAAATCAATTTCAGAATGAGGAGTACTTGAGAGAAACCACTGAAATGAAGGATTTATAGGATGAAGAAAGAAAGAGAGTAAAGTGGATAAGAACGGCCGTCATAGAAAAAAGTAAAATAGAGGGTCTTCTCTTTGGAGTGATGTGGAAAGTACAGTTGTAATGTTATCATTTACGAGGGAAGGTGATGCGTAAGAGTAGAAAGATTGAAAAATACGCGTTGTGCCGAGAAACTTCCATAACTTTACAAAAAGATGGGTTTTGTTAGTTTTTTTTTTCCATATGTATATATTTCCTTTCTCTTGTGTATATAATACGGTCACACAAAGAATAAATTCTTTTCTTGGAATCCCTAGTTTTCTTTTCTTTTAATTACACGTGTTTCTTTTCTTTTTTGCTTTTTTTTTTTTTTTTTACTCTCTCTCAAGAAAGAAAAGTCCTTGGAAACGTAAGGATTTGCTTAGTGCAAAAAATAGTATTAAAAGTAAAAAAAAAAAAATTTAAATCAATATAGTTGTGTGAATTTGGTCGAATATAGTTCCAGGTGGCAACATCTAAAGTTAGGTAATTATGGATGTTCGAGGAGAATCATATTGTGCGACCAAGGATGCGTGTGAATAGTCAATAGTCAAATGTATATACATGATGAGTCAAATGTGTGCTTCAGTTAGGTAAATGGTTAGAATCAAATGTCTGATTAGATTCTAATCATAATTGTGTTGTAGAATGACTATTACCTTAAAATTAATTGCAGAATGACTTTGACCTCAATGTAAATCGTCTCACATTGGTTGCTCTGAAAGTTAACCTAACACTCTTGACATACAAGAACTCCTTCGAAAAAAGAGAGAACATTAAGAGGAGGAAGAAGAAGAAGCATGTCTTTAGCTAAAGAAACTCGTTAAACTTACAAAACATCAAAATATGGTCATTTGATTTCTATTTAAGAACCACAACAAAATCGTTTTTAAATTTGTAATCCGTTTCAGATCCCCAAAAGGGGAGGCAATGGCATTAGTACCTACAAGCATAGGCATTGAGTAATAACATAGTTAAACGGTCAAGATACTAAGTATTGTCATCTAGGAATCAAGAATTTAACCCTTTTAGCTATTAAAAATTTCTTTCAATTTTAGGAACGAAACTTTGATGGTGAGTTTTATTTTAAAACTAGAAAAAAAAATAGTAAAATAGTTGACTTGGGAAAAAGACTAGCTAAGAATATTTTAAGGTATAGACTTCATTCTATGGATTTGTCAAATCAATAATTGGTTAGTTTAATTAATTCATTAACATAAGTCTAGGTTTCCTCTCTCGAGCTCAACCCTTTCTAACAACTTTATCACTAATTTATTTTCATGCAATTAAGTATTAGACACAACATTAAGATGACCCTTCGTGATTGGCCTATATTGTCTTCCTAAGCATGGCAGGATATCATCACCTTGTCGTATCAATCATCTGGTATTTCGTACATTTGTGAGTTTTCTTCCTTTTGTTTTCCAGAGTCTGTTGTGCATTTTTCTTTAAACTCTTTAGAGTCCTAGAAGAAGAAAAGCATCAATTTAAAGGCGGTCCCTTTTACCACATCCCAAAGACTGTGCACAAAAACACCTCTAAGGGAGGTTTTCTTTTCCCTTGTCCGTTATTTCAATTGAGCTTAGATTAAAGATACATTGGGGACAATGTATCATTTTAGGTTGGGAGTGGTGGTTATATATGCATGTTTGGTGAGTCCTTGAACACTTGAGCTCGGACTTTGTTGTTGAGCTGTTGATGTGTTGATTGTTAACAGTTGCCTTTTTGGGCATTGTTTAATTCCAAAAAAACCAATAATCAAATAAATTTATAAAACTTTGAACCTCACTAACTATAATACAGGGGTGCAGTATAGGTGGCAAGATCAGGTCGTCTCCTCGGGTAACTTAGGACAACTTTAGCTTCTTCTTGGATTCAAAGGTTGTCATAGGGCGGGTTTTGTGTTGTGTAGAATTTAGAATGCATGAAAGTAAAGCGGGAATTGAAATGAACTTAATTGATTAAAAAATCCTAGCTTAGACATTAATTTCTCATTCAAGAACAGTAAATAATCAGAAAGATATGCATTAATAAACTATAAACCAAGTCTCTCAACCATCCAAAATGGATTTCAATCCTACCCTAAGCTAGAAACTACTTACCTTAACCACTCATAATGTGCTAAGATGAAGTCCAAGCATGAAATAAATGCAGAATACAATAAGTTAAAAGTTGTGAAGAAGAAAATACAGAGAAAATGGGTATGAAGGCTAAAAAACCAAGCTTGGAATGACCTAAATTTAGCAAAATAAGCATTTATAGCTGGTCAGAGTGCCTAGGCGCTCACCTGAGAATTCGATGCGCCAGGCAGGTGTCTGAGCACTCTTGCGCGCGCGATTTTCGTATCTATCAAACTGCAGAGTGCCTTGGCGCTTGCCTAATGCTTGTTCTCGGGTGTTCAACTCATAGTTGGTGCTCCGAAGTGTTTTTTTCTTTTTTTTTTTTTTTTGTTAATTTTCATTCCATTTCGGCTTCTAGGGTCAATTCTACCTCTTGGTGCTCAAAACCTACAAAATAATAGGAATAAACATGTAAAATCCTAGAACAAGCCCAAACTAAGCTGAGGAAAGTAGCACCTTTTTGGTACTATCAATTGTGCTGCATATAATGTGATGATGACATTCTGTAATAGGCTTTAAATAACATTTATTCACTTTGTTTTGAATTATGAACATGTATGCATGATTTTAGATCAATTTAAAAATATTTTTTTTAATTCCCTTGCATATTTTAGCACATAGTCGTCTTATTTCTGGTTTTGAAGGTTTAGGATTAGATTATTTGGTCCATATGCTTGTTGTCACCTTGAAAGATTTAGGTGATAGTTTTAAGTACCTTAAGCTCAGTTTAGTGATGCATGCTTAGATTTTTGTCAAACTCTTATTGTGAAGTAAAAGTGATAGCACTGTAAAAGTGTTATTTTCCCTACTTTAATTCGAAACGAAACCTAAAATTTAGTAGAGCTTGCTCTCAGGTGTTCAACGCCTAGTGCAGCGCCTTCTTTTGTTTCTTTTTCTTCTTCTTCTTCACAGTTGGTTCTCTGAAGTTTTTTTTTTTTCTTTTTTGTTCATTTTCGTTCCATTTCTGCTTCTAGGGTCAATTCTACTTCTTGGTGCTCAAAACCTACAAAATAATAGGAATAAACGCGTAAAATCCTAGAATAAGCCCAAATTAAGCTGAGAAAAGTAGCACCTTTTTGGTGCTATCAATTGTGTTGCATGTAATGTGATGATGACGTTCTGTAATAGGCTTTCGATAACATTTATTCATTTTGTTTTGAATCATGAACACGTATGCATGATTTTAGACCAATTTTAAAATGTTTTTTGATTCCCTTGCATATTTTAGCATATAGTTGTCTTATTTGTGGTTTTGAAGGTTTATGATTGGGTTATTTGATCCATATGCTTATTGTCACCTTGAAAGGTGTAGGTGATAGTTTAAAGTACCTGAAGCTCAATCTAGTAATGCATGCTTAGATTTTTGTCAAACTCTTGTTGTGAAGTAAAAGTGATAGCACCGTAAAAGTGTTATTTTTCCTACCTTAATTCGAAACGTGACCTGAATTTAGTAGTGATATTTTATGTGTTTATTGTACTATTTTGTAGGTATTAAGTAACCAAGAGGTAGAACAGACCACTGAAGTTGAAATGAGACAAAAACAAACTAAAACAGAGCTTCAAAGCATCAACCATGAAGAGAGAGAAGAAAAATAACCAAAATTCCCTTGTGGTGTGTCGCTGCCCTATGCCCTACGTTGTGCTCTATGCTATCAACTCAAAAGCAAAATTCCGCACACTGTCTTAATGCTCTGGGTATTGACAGGAAGGCAAGGCGTGTGAGTGTAGCGTGCAGCGTTGCTATGCTCGAGACTGGCACTATGACTTCTACCCAGAGCGTAACGATACTTCATTCTAGCGCAATGACGCTCTTTCTTCGATATAAATTGTTGTTTTAGCCAATTTTAGGATTTTTATCACAACTCTCTCTAGGCTTTTAGCCCCCAACCTAATTTTCTCCTCCTCTCTTCTCCTTCTCTCTGTATTACTTCATTCTCAAGAGTGTTGAATGATTGTAAAGCTTATCTTGGACTAATCTCGTGGCTAAGGTGAGTTGCTAGCTTAGGTCTAGGTAAAACTCATGGTTCCATTGTGAGGATTTTTATTTTTAATTTACATTTCTCTTTGATTTTTTGTGGTTATTGAATGTATTTAAATTTCTACACTTAGATGTATGATAAGCTTGATCAACCATCATTCATTCTTTGATTTCTAGAGATTAGGGATTGCCTAATGTGGTTTTGGTCTCAAATGGGTAAAGTCTAAAACATGCTTGTTGTGAATTATAGGTTGTTTAGAATAACCCATTTTACACATTGCATGACTAGGATGTTTCAAGAGTGCAATCAATTAATAACTTAGGGCTATCCGGGTTATTAATCGTCTTAGTTAAACCTATCAAGTTTAATACAATTGTTTGCTTGTTATGGTTGCTATCGAACCCAAACAACTAACCAATTAGTCTAATTAAGAAATTAATTAAAGTAAATGTGAGATTTATATGGTCGCTATCAGATCCATTTAATCGAGCATTTGTTTTAATTAAGTGATTATTTAGTAAGTAAGGCATATGTCTTGGGCTATCTGAGCAAGTTGGCTAAGCATGTTAAATCGAGAAAGATAATCTTGAGTAATCCTATGATCATCGAATAGTAGGTGCATCCTAAGTCCTGAGCTAGGCGTTTCTTTTTACTTTTCCTACACTTTTATTTTCCTAAAATTTAAATTCCGCAACTTACATTCCGTACTTTATTCAAAAAAAAACCCCTCATTTTTATTGCTTTTCATAGACCAATTTAGCTTAGTGAAAAGCGCTTGAAAAGTGTTTTTTATTCGCTAAAATTACAAGAATTTCTATTAGATTTTACTTGTTTGTTAGTGGTTTTCAGGTCAATATAAAGAAAACAAGAATTGAAAGCCAAAAGAACCAAACTGAGCCAAAATCAAGTGAAGAAAGAGAAAAGAATCACAAAATTTCCAAAAATAAGGCAGCGCTGCGTCACCAGCTCGGCGCTGCCATGGCACGTTTTTCCGAGAGCAACCAGTCAAGCAAGTGCAGCAACGCTGGCGCGGCATTGTGGCTCGGCGCTGAGGGTAGGAATCAATGACGTACAGCACCACAATGCCATCTCACAGTGCGCCAGCGCCACCTTTTAATGTCGCGTAGCACAGCGACGCCATCCTACAGCTTTTCTTATTTGAAAAATCTACAATTTTGGAAGTTTAGGCAGCCAAGTCTATAAATTGAAGGATTTTCAGCAACCTTAGGCATAGAGAACAACACAATACAGAGTCTCGAGCTGGCTGCAAGGAAGAGAAAAGAGAGTTTGAGAGAGAGTTTGGTGCCATTCGAGTTCCCAACGTGAACATCAAGGATATCTTCACGGTTCCTTCTCAATCAAGAGCTTCTTACAGTAGAGTTTTCCTTTCTTTACACTCTTTCTATGCTGAAGTTAGTTTCGAACATGTTGTATAAAGCTATGAGTGGCTAGACTCCTTAGTTTTAGGGTATTGATGAATTGTTTATGAAGCTATGTTAATGTTGTAGGCTTTTCATGGTTTTGTTGTAATGAATATGTATTTCATTGTTATTGTGCTTAACTCTTGTTGATTGGTCATGATTGCATGTTAGATTAGATATATGATTGAAGTAATTTTATGTCTAATTGGATCTATAACGATAAATTGTTGTTAATCTATTATGCGAATAGTTAAGTTAACAAGGAAAGTTGCTAAAGACTACTCTTAATGTCATGTAACTTATTGATGTCTGCCTTAAAGTGTAATGCATGCGTTAATGATTAATCAAGTTTTCCTAATTTTCATCCAAGTATAAGCCAAAATTATGATTCTCAATGAGTCCGAGGTCGAATGCAGGGACTATGCAGATTCCAAATCCTCTTTAATTATTTAAGCTATATGCGTAACAAGAAAGTAAAAACCGTTGTAATACGTTAAAAGTAAATAAGCAATCAAAGATTAAACTAAATTGGTGGAAATGGAATATGATGCATCACAGCAATAATCAACAAAGGTATAAATGTGAATGGAAAGAAAAGAAAGCAGGGCTAGGGTTGGTTATTACCTATCTTCAGAAACCATAGTGGACTATTTCAACTCTTAACTTGTACCTCATGGTTGACAGATTGCATGCTCATATGTCTATGACGCATGTGAGAGTATTAAATTCTAAGGTTACTTATATGTCTAGAAATACTTCTTAGCCTTACTAAATGATTTCCACAATCACTTATTCTCTCAAGCAGTTGATTATTACTACTCATCTCAATTAGCTAGATGAAAATAAGTATTAGATTCAAACACATTCAGCAAGATGGTATAGCCAGTCATTGATTCTTAAATAAACAACAACACAACCCTTAACCCTTAAGAAATTTAGCTACTCATGGATGTTAATAAGCAAATAGCAAGATATAAGAAAATGATAGACATGAAAGATGTGTAGATTAATGGATTGAATCAAATGTTTCAAAGATTACAATCTGTTGTTACACTAAAAAAACTTAAGAAAGTAAAGAACAGGATAGAAAGCATAAAATAGTCAGTGGATGCTCGATCTCTCGAATCCACCAATAATGGTTGCGTGGTGGTTTCTGCTGTGAGATGGATGATTGGAAGGAAGACTTCTCTCTCGAGTTGTTCGTCTTCGGTTGTCGTCTGGAAAGAACTCTACTGTCACTTAAAAAAATTTCGAGGATTTCAACAACCTTCTCAACCTTTAAATCTGCCTTTTTATAGACACCACGTTGTAACGCTGGCAAATTGCATCATTATGGGCTGATTTACACTTGTGGCTTGTGCTACTCAGTAGTATAAGTAGTTGGTTCAATGAAATATAAATTTCATTTGATTTTCGGCAAGAGGTTTACAACGCCCATTCTCACGGACAACATCAGAAAGCCTAATATAAAGTAAATAAAAGAATGTCATAAAAAACAACTTTTTGTAGAGTAAAAGAAAGTCTATATGAAATTTTTGAAGGTGATTACTCCTCTTTCTCAGGGGATGCGAGAAGCCAGAAGCGGTTAGGTAACTCATGATTTTCCTTGCGAAAGTGTCCCTAAGGAATGACTAAGCTTAGCCACCTTTTAAGGATACGTTGCACGTAGTTTGATGTCATCCACATAACCTGTGTGGGCAAGCCAAAACGAAGGTAGCGTGGTCTATATAAGGTTTTCTCTTTTGTGTAAAGCAAAAAAAAAAAAAAAGGAAAAAAAGAGAAATGAGAAAAGCAAAAGAAATAAAAAGTTTGGTTCCCTTAACTGTTTCATTGCCACTTTGAGTCTAAGAAGTTTGGCTCTTGAGCTTTCAAGCCATAGTAGGGGAAAACGAGTTGAAGATTGAATAAAACCTTCCTACGCTTTTAAAGACCAGATAGGATTGGCTAAACGCGCACACACGTAGGGGATAGAGAATTAGTTTTAAATTTCCTAATTGAGTGCATGCATTTGAGTGATTCCTAGCTTTGTTAATATTGTTGTTATCATTTTTGAGTCACTCACTTGCATTACATGATTCATATCTATATTTTATTTTTTCATACTCGAGAATGAGCAAAGTTTAGGTTAGGGGTGTTTGATTGCTCTAAAAAAGAGCTAGTTTTATGTCCTTAATTTCATTTGCTTGTTATGTTTTATATGACTAAATGTCTATTTTGTACGAATTCGAGTAAAGCATGCACCTCGAAGTGTTATGGGCCGTTTAGGGTTGATTTAGAGCTATCGAAAGTGAAATTGGGCACCTGAAGCTCAAGGACGTGAAAATTAAAATGCTTCAAGGGCCAGCACGAAGCATAACGCAACTGCGCTATGCGCTACGCTCAAAGGTAGGGAGAAGCATTGGCGAGAGCGTAGCGACACTCTTTAGGAGCGTTGTTCCGCTTCAGATTTTGACAGAAAGACAAGGTGCGCATGTGTACAGCGCAACAACGCTTAAGACCTAAGCTATGACTTCTACCCAGAGCGTAGCGACGCTCTCATCAAGAGAAGTGATGCTCCCCCCAATTTCTATGTATAATTTCTTCTCTCTTTTAGGGTTTATCATGTTGGGACTCATGGAGGCCGAAGATGTCACACCCCCCTCCCAGGTACCTCCTTAACCTTAGAGAAAGTGTGAGGACAGCAAACACCGCTCCTCTTACGGCATCTACTGTCAACCTATACAACCATAAACCACGTCCAAACACCTATTGAACAGATATAAACCATGATAGAACATTAATCTTTAACTAGGGTTAAGCTATCAAAATAATACTGATCTACATTCAATATTAAAGGTTACATGAGACCTCTAACTCTCACTCCTTGACCCTCTATATGTACAACACAGGTTTAAGATCAAATATTTACAATGCTCAAAATTCCAGACACTGATGGCAGGCCCAAACGAGTTACTGTGTACGCTAAGCACCTCGGACTCGCTCGTTACTTGGAAAATAGAAAACAGGGAAAAACATGAGCTAGGTTGCCCAGTGAGTGACCTATTTAGTAAAAACCTTTCGTTAACTGAGAAACAATTCAAAACCGTATTCAATTTATAATAATAAATAAGCAATGATAAATCATTTTCATGTCCAGGAAAATCATGCTCAGGTAACGCTATCTAACCATATAGGTATCATTTCTAAAAAACCACGACAATATAATACATTTCACACACATTTTCCTTAGTTGAGGCAGAGCGGAGCTCAACGCTACTCAACGTCAAAAACATCCTTAGTTGGGGCAGAGTAATCTTGACACACCCAACGTTATATATCCTTAGCTGTGTGGAGTAATCTCAACACAACATCATGCTTCCTTTAAATCATAGATTAGTAAATAGCATGCTTTTCGTAAAAACTCGATAACAAGTAGCATGCTTCAAATAACCCAATTGCAAACCATAGTATGCATTTACATGAAAACACATGCTTTCTTCAAGTAAGTACTCATCATAGCACATGTAAAACCCGTGAAAACATGAACGTATAAACATGTTTCTAAACATAATTGTATATATCATGGAAACTTGTTAAAAGTAAGCAAAATTATAAAACAACATGCCTTTCGTAAAACTTGTATAACAACTAACATGCTCTTAATAGATTTCCAGTGCAAATCAAATAATATTCGCATGCTGATAAAGTCATGCTTACTCCAAAACATTTATGGAAAAGTGGCAAATCATGCTATAAACTCATGTTGATAAACATAAGCTCATTCAAGGAAATTTTGTAAGGAAATAAACTTCAAACATACTTCATAGATATTCTTGGGCAAACTGAAAATGAAGAGTAAATAAAACTGATTTTAAACAAAACTGTCACTCACTACTTATCTCGAACCCTTAAAGGATTATACGCCTTTCCTTGCTCCTTTCGACATGAAATGGTTTAATTTCCTTTGTTAGATTCCTTAGAATTTCCGTTAATGTATAGCAAATATGTCTTAAGCATTAAGATAAAGCTCACGAGCGAGACCAACTACTAACAAAATTATAGAACTAGCGAGACTTGTTCAAACCAACGAGACGAACCAAAAATCAGCGAGATATGCACTAGCGAGACTAAGCAAAAATTAGTGAGACTTACTTGACCAGCGAGACTAGTGACTCTAGCGACACTAGAAAGATTTGTGAGACAAAAACTGACTAGTGCACCTAGCAAGACTGATCTCGTTGCTCACCCTCACGCCTTCAGTGTCGCTAATTTTCCGGCGAAACCTGTCTCACTCTGCTACTGTCTTCGCTACTTTTTGCACTTGTAACTGTTAAAAGTTGTATTTCTAGCCCGAATTAGAATTTCTTCCCTTCTACAAACTTGTAGAGAAATGTATTTTCTAACTTACCTCACAATTTCAAGGACTAACTTTTCTTCGTTGGACAGATATTTCAAATTTGCTCTACATCAGATCACTTGGAGAATCCGTATCAGTCACTCCCACCTAAAATTAAACCAGTTTCTCCTCATAATCAGCTCAATCATCCTTCATAAAAGTTGTTAAGAATTCAATTAACTTACTAACCTCAAACTTCCAGCTTCAAACTTGATCTCCTCCGTTCGCCATTCACCAAACACCAGACTTTGCTTAGACTGCGTGACACCAAACCAACCTTCAGTTTCAACTTGAGTTGCTCAACAATTTCGACCAGAATGCTACTCCAATTCGCCCTAGATATCTTCTTCTTCCTTCCCTCGACACTCAACTGAAATTTGAGTCGGTTAAAGATTTTAGAAAATGATAAATAGGTTGACAACTTTGCTTATAACCAAGAATGAGTTTTCTGTTGACATCTCTCCACTATCTGCATTTTCTTTTCTCTCTCTTTTTTTTTCTTTTTCCTTCTTTTCTTTCTTTCTTATTCTCTTTCTTTCTGCTTCTATTTTCTTTTCTTTTTTCTATTTAAACCTTCGTTAATAATATTTATAAAAAAATTGAAATAAACAAATTCCATTATAATTTATCTCTTCACTTTGGTTTGACTAGTAACACTTTTCTTAAGTCTTATGTACGTCCTAATTGTTTTCTCAAAATGGATTCCATGTTCGGTTTAGGATTCAACTTACCAAAAATATTTCAGACTTCCTTCACTTCTTCCTTCGATCTACATAAGAGAAAGCAAATAAGTCTACAACGATACCAGGTACTTAAGTTTAGTACTTACAAGTGAAAGTAGGGTTTACAGAGGAGACTATCTAGATTTCTTCTTCTCCTTCATATTTCTAGCATATTTAGGTTAGTTTTTACATTTCTTTTCAGTTGTAGCTTATGGATTGGATCTCTCCTCTTTACTTCGCTATGGATCAATGAGGTATGTAATTTTATTTAGTTTTGGGAGCAAGAACCTTGTAATTTCTTGAGATTTATGTGAATTAGGCTGAATGTATATTGATTTTATGCCTTTTTTTAATCTATTATAATTTTTAGATGTATTTCGATTTGTAGCTTCGTCTAATTCGCATTTGAATGTCTAGTTTAATCGCCTAAGTGACTTTATAAACAAATCATCAAAACCCTAAAACTAAAGAGTTTAGCCACTCATAGCTTGATGCAACATGTTCAAACAATATAAACAAAGAAAAGAGGCTCTTGATTGAGGAAGCACCATCAAAATCTCCTTTGCTTTCACGTCAGAATTCGAACGGCACTACGACCCTCTCTCGAACTTCTTTCTCTCTTTCTTGCAGCTAACTCACTCTTTGAACTCTCTAATAAACTTTCACTCAATTCTCTACTTCTTGTGTCTCTTGGTCTGTAAATTGGTGATCGGGGTTGCTAAAAACCTTCTTATTTATAGAGTTGGCCACCAAAAATTCTTTCTAAAAATACCAAATCTTCAAATTAGAAAAGTTGGCGCCGTGGCACTGACCGATATGGAAAGTTGGCGCTGCCTCGCTGACCGCCATGGAAAGCTACCCTCGGTCACTGTGCCGCAGCGTCGTGACGATGGCGCTACGCTGAAACAACTTCTGCTCTCGAAAAAAATTGTCGCGGCGCTGCCCTGTTTTTGGCAGTTTTGGAGTTTCCTTCACTTTTTCATTGTATTTTGGCTCGGTTTTGATCTTTTGGTCTTCACTTCTGCTTTTCTTTATTTTGACCTGAAAACCACTAGTAAACAAGTGAAATCTAATATAAACTCCTTTAATTTAAGAAAATAGAAAGCATTTTTCAAGCGCTTTTCACCACCTCAAACTTAGAGATTTGCCAGTCTTGAGCAAAGAATAGAATCAAATAGAGGGAGTTTAGATGACGAAGTGTGCAATTGACTCATGTCTTAGAGAATAGCATTTAGAGCTTAAGTAGAAACATGCAAGCATATCTATATTGTTACACTCATTCAAGGCTAAATTTTGTTATCTCCCTTGAGACATAGCTAGCGTTCTATTCTTGCAATTTCGAACTATTTGTATCTCGAGAACATACTAAGCTTCTCCCATATCTTTCATCTGAAATTGAGTTGCTAGTCAATTCTTAATGTTGGTAAGGTATCCTACATTATTCCCAATAAGTAAGATATCATCTACATATAGAACAAGAAATGCTACAATGGAGTTGATGATCCTTTTGTACACACAAGGTTCATAAACATTTTGTCCAAAGCCATAAGATTTTACTACAGTATGAAATCTCATATTCCAGGATCTTGATGCTTGTTTTAATCCATAAATGGATCTATTCAGCCTGCAAACTTTTTGCTCCTGACCCTGTTCTATGAACCCCTCTGGTTGGACCATGTAGATGTTCTCTTCAAGATTTCCATTTAGGAAGGCAGTTTTGACATCCTTTGCCAGATTTTATCAAAAGTGGCAATGGATAAGAGTATCCTTATTGATTTAATCATAGTAACAGGTGAGAAGGTTTCTTTATAATCTACCCCCTCTACCTGGGTATAACCCTTTGCTACTAACTGGGCTTTATAGGTTTGTACCTTCCTCATATAGTCTCGTTTACGTTTGTAAATTCATTTACAACCGATAGGTCTTACCTCATCAGGTTGATCTACAAGTTCTCAAACTAAATTGAAGTACATAGACTCCATTTCGAGGTCCATGGCTTTGACCCATTGATCTCGATCAACATCATTAATTGCCTGTTTATATGTCAATGGATCCTCTAAGCCATCATCAGGTATGGTCACTTCGGTTTTAGCTAAACCTATATAGCCGTCAGGCTGTCTAACAACCCTCCTATTACGTCGAGGCTCTCTCAACTCTTGAGATGGACGTGACGGACTAGATGTGCTTGGTCAATCGACAACTCTTGTTGATTAACCAGCTTAATCAGCAACTTTTGTTGATCTATTTGTAGCAACTTTTGAAATCTCTTCCAATACTAGTTTACTGCATGGTTCATGATCACGTATGATGTCTTCCTCTAGGAATGTTGCATTTGTCGATACAATTACCTTTTCATCTTGAGGATCATAAAATAGACCCCTTCTCGTTTCTTTAGGCTATCCTATAAATAGGCATAATTTTGAACAACGTTCCAATTTTTTAGGATTTTGCACCAACACGTGTGCTAGGCAACCCCATATCTGAAAGTGACGTAAATTAGCTTTATGCCATGTCCATAACTCATAGGGTGTTTTTGAAACACTCTTAGAGGGAACATTATTCAAAATATAAACCATGATCTCTACTGCGAATCCCCAAAACTAGTTAGGCAACGATGCGTAACTCATCATCGAACAAACCATGTCCAACAAGGTTCTGTTTCTCATTTCAGATACTCCGTTCTGCTGTGGCGTACTAGGTGCAGAGAGTTGAGACTTAATTCCATGTTCTATCATATAGTCCTGGAATTTTAAGTCCATATACTCTCCACCTCAATCAGATCGAAGTGTTTTAATAGTTTTACCTAATTGGTTCTCAACCTCGGTCTTAAATTCCTTGAACTTTTTAAGGATTTCAGATTTATGATGCATTAGGTAAATATAACCGTACCTTGAATAATCATCAATAAAGCTGATGAAATATTCATACCCTCCTCAAGCCCTTACATTCATTGGTCCACAAAGGTTCGAATGCACGAGTTCTAAGGGTTCTTTGGCTCGAATATCTTTTCCAGTAAAAGATCTCTTTGTCATTTTTTCCTCGAGACAAGACTCACATGGTGGTAGAGAGTCATCTTCTAACTTGTTTAGAAGTCCACTCTTGACCAATCTCTCAATCCCATAGAGATTAATGTAGCCAAGTCTTAAGTGCGAAAGATTGGTACTTTGAGAAACGCGTCGTTGTTTTGTTTGAGTTTCGGCTGTTTTAAATATTTCTGTATTGTAAATAGCCTTAACTTTGGTTGGTTTTAACTTATATAAATTATTATTTAAGTTTGCAGAACAAATTTGTACACCTCTTTTAGTAATGAACGCTTCATTAATTTCAAAAGAAACTTTGTACATATGTTCAATCAAACAAGAAATAGATATTAAATTCCTCTCGCAAGAGGGTACATATAGAACATTTTCTAAGTATATATATCTATTTCCAAAAAATAACTTTACATCTCCCACTGCCAAAGCTGAGATGAGCTCTCCTGATCCAACTCGGAGAGTTGTCTCACCATCTTCAAGTTTTTTCCAGGAACTAGTTTCCTGAAAAGAACAAACATGATTAGTGGCCCCTGAACCCAGTGTCCAAGTAGAATCATTATTCTCCACTATGCACGTTTCTAGAACCAGTAAATCATATTTACCTTGATTCTCTTTTCCAGCCTTCTTATCGGTAAGGTACTTTGGACAGTTCTTTTTCCAATGCCCATCACCGTTGCAGTAAAAATATTTTTCTTTTTCTACAACAGGCCTTTTGCCTTTTGCAGCAATAGTAGGAGGTGTTTTCCCTTTCCCTTTGCTTTTCTTCTGCTAAATTCCTTTATTCTTTGGAAGATTTTGGATAGATTTATATTTAGAGGTGGATCCCTTTTTTAATCTCCTCTTTGAGGTAGTAGCAACATTTACCTCTGCCTCAGAACCTTTATTTTTCAATAACGATTGATAAATCTGTAACTCATTGAGAGGAGTGGTAAGATTATAATCTATTTTGTTCATCATGGCGTTAGTTCTGAACTGGAAAAAATTCTTCGGAAGAGACTCCATGATGAACCCTACTTGGCTCTTCTCGTTCATGACAGCCCCGTTTACTTCCGTGATGTTGAAGTGGACCATCATGTCCATAACATATTTCCTAACATTCGTTTCTTCTTTCATTCGGCAATTGTAAACATATTTGATAGCATCATGCATAGCCGAGGAGGACGGTTGTCCAAACAGGGCTTGCAGTAAGTCCATGATCTCCTTAGCAGTGACCATTTTTTCATGCTTTTTGGATAGTATATCTAATATACTTGCCAAAATATAGACTTTGGCTTTTTCATTAGCCTTAGTCCATCTGTCATAAGTGTCTCGAATAGTTTGGTTCGCATTCTAAGCAAGGACTGGAAGACATCCCTTTGTTAAAACAAACATCAGATCGTCAATAACTAGTATAGTGTTTAAATTAGATTTCCAAGTTCCATAATTATCGTCGTTAAGTTTCTCAAACGCTAATAGTTTAACTATAGATGTATGCATTGCTGAAAAAAAAATTTGAACAAGTTTAATTAGTGAATGTACTCTAAATTTTAATCCAACTAATTTAGCAAGTAATAATGTACCCACAGTTCATTATCTATTTTGCAACGATACTTCAGTGAGTCAAAATGGCCCCTACCGAAGGGCAGTCGACCACTCCTTCACTGGATCAAGATACTTGACTAAATACTAATACCAAAATAACTCTTATTCTTATAGTATTTAGTTACCAATTCTTTGGTCAAGAACTTTACTAATGCTTAATAAGTCTTGTAAGTGTATACCCTCCATTTTCGAATCACAAAGATTGGAATCAAACATGCCCTCGAAGGAGAAACAATTGCTTGAAAACGGATCTAAATAACTTTATCCATTTCTGGAGTTCACTGAGTTCCGAATCCTATGTTACAAACCCTCCAAAGGGATAGTCGCCTATAAACGCCAAGCAAGTTCAACATAGGAATCTCACGGTGTGACCTAATGGAAGAGACTGTAAGACGTGTTGTCACACACCCTTCACTCACTTACTATGAACTACATCCCCTATTCACCTTGCTATTGACTCATGCAAACACTTTCCAAAGGGAGGTTGCCCAAATAGCAACTCGAAGTCAAGCATGGGATCTCACGTTGTGAACTCTTAGGGACGTTAAAGCTAATGATAATTTATCGTATACATTATTAATCTCCCACTAAAGTGTAATAATTTAATTAGGTATTTACTTGGTTATAATCCGACTAAATATAACACAACCTAAGGCTAGGTGAACAATCCAAGTATAACGTTTATACTGGTTTGTCTTAACCTATGATGTCTAAGTGATTTAAACCATTTTAACTCACCTTACACCGCTCTCGCATGCTCATAAAATCGGGTTAACTCAACTCAGACACCAACTCGATCCCCAAGTAGGAGGTGTTTCGTAAACCGTCAACTTAAATACCTCCAGCCTTAGATAGGATTTTGTTGGGTGAGTTTTGTAAACACAATTTTACAAGATATCGACCTAATTTTAACTATTAAAAGAGGTTGATTTGGGTTGCACCGGTTTTACCCTAGGTGAGCTTGCAATTATCTTTGTTATAGATTTTAAAATTCTAATTTATTTTATAACAATTATAAAATAAACAGTTCAAAAAATCATAACATACATATACATTTCATCAATTAATATAACTAATTATATTAACACTCATGAAATTAAAATAATCATGCATACTACACATTATAACATTTATAACATACATAAAATGCATGAAATATGCTTATCCTATGGTGAGGATTTAAATATATATGGCATACTATATGCACAAATAAATTTAAATTAATTAAACATACATTCATAACGCATAAATAATTAAAACACACTAAATTGGACTAGTTTCGGCATTTTTTGCAAGCAAAAAAACTAAATTATTATAATAATAATTTAAAAAACTGCTCAAACAAGTCCTGAACACTTCGAACTAACTTGAACCGGCTTGAAACACCTCGAAAACGGGCTGAATCGGCTGAAGTAGGGTTAAACCGGTCCAAAAAAGGTTGAACGGGTCAAATTTTGACTTAACCGGTCAAAGAAAAAAAAATTGATGCTCTATTTTCCTTCTTCATGAACACTTCTCGGTTTTCTTCAAAATTCGGGCAAATTACAACTCGATAAATCCCAAAAAAATTACAGACTCTTCCTAACTCATTAGCGAGCAAAATGTTCAGATTAATTACACCAATTGACCACAAATTGAAGGGTAAACAAAATGCCACAACCAAAAAAACCAATTTAGCTCCCATAAACATTCATCTCATGAATTAAGCCCCACCAAAGCAAATTGAGTGAAATTAATTAGCTCTGATACCAATTGAGGGATGAATGAGCATGCACCAGAAGTTAATTTGATCAATTTTCACTCTAAGATGCTCAATTTAGAGGATTAAACATGCAATTAAAAAGAAAAACCAAAGTTTCAAGAACACCCTTGAAGTTGCAAATTCTCCTTCAATTCTTGATGAATTTCAGCACCACTTGGTTGTAGACCATCACAAGAGTCTTCTTTACTATTCTCTAGGCTTAGATTGGATGGTGGGATCCAAAATTTGTGGTGAATTTTAGAAGGAATGAAGGTTGGGAAGAAGATGAATAATTGATGGAATTTTGTAAAATTAACCATTAATTTCACAAAATTCTTAACCATTTTTATGTCAAAATCATCTCTATTTACTAAAGAATAACATGCAATCCAATTGCGTCAAAAATTGACAACACAAAATGGTTAATATGTTGGTTAATTGTGAAGAAGACAACCAAGCTCCTAGTTGAGTTAGTGGGAAAATCCAATCTTCAAAAATCAATTTTAAAATCAATTTTTTAATGAATTTCCAAAAATTGAATTAAAATTGATTTTTAATTTTTAAAAAAATAATTAATTAAATAATAAAAATAATTTAATATTTAATTAATTAAAAATAATATTATTTTATTATTTAATATTAAAATAATATTATTTTTCCCACTTGTCCCGATTTTTCTAAAAAAAACCAATATGAATCCCTATTCATATGATTAATATTTAAATCATATTTAAATATTATAATTAACTCTATTTGTCCGTTTCATTCGTAATTAAATGTCGATATATATCGTATATATCTGACTTTCATTCCTGAAGCCAAGATTTGAACGGTTCAAACTCACTCACCACACTATCTAAGATTTTAGTCCTATTTATGAGCTCGTAGAGGGACCTAATGAACCTACATATCATGAGCTCCAACATTCCGAGATTAACCAGCCTGACTCTTTAACCTAGTTATCCAACATTCGTTAACTAACGGGACACTCCACTAAAGCCCTTAGCTGCACTCTCTTCACGTAGATATATTTGTGTCCATTTGATATAACCATCACCGATAAGTCAATCCTTCACATGTCGTTCATAACTTCAGCTAGGTCAAATATCGATTTACCTTTGAGTTACATCTTTTCTCCTTAAGTACCACTGTCCCTCTAATGAACAATTGATTTAGGATCTAATCACTAAATCCATTCCCTCTCGTGCCAGTGAGAGGATGGGGCCCCTTGTTCAAGATCTAGGGACAACACTTAAGAGAACAACCTCACTACTATCCCTAAGTTGTGTAGGAGTGAATTTCGTCTTGCAAATCCTATGTCCCCAGCTATCTACCCGGTCTTATCCCTGAAATGGGAGGAATGTTGAGCAGCGCTATTGAGCTTACTCTCACCTATGCAGATCAAGGGATAATTCTGAATAAACAGGAGTTCATAGATAATTCAAGATTCAAATCAAGTTATCTAGGTCATCAGTAAGTGAAATTAATCGATGTTAATCGTAAACGGTGTTAATACGTAACAGTGATTATTTCAAGGTCAGTCTTACACAATCTTATTATGTAGAATACTCCCGCTCACATGTCTCTACATGAACAAATCAGGATCACTTCATTTATGACACCTTACAACATTTGTAACAATCATGAAGCAGACCGTATTCATAGTGTCTTTAGGAAGAGGTACCCAACCTGATCCATGTACTATCGACTATTTAGGCTACTTACTCGAACTTGATCATGTTTATGTCTC
The DNA here is from genome assembly GCA_031780015.1 of Citrullus colocynthis. Classification (NCBI taxonomy): domain Eukaryota; kingdom Viridiplantae; phylum Streptophyta; class Magnoliopsida; order Cucurbitales; family Cucurbitaceae; genus Citrullus; species Citrullus colocynthis. The sequence goes on from QLSR01000200.1 coordinate 1,020,780, forward strand.
CACATAAAATCCAAGTACTCATGATAATAGCCAAGGGTTCATAGTTTAATTAGATTTAGAGTTAATAAACAATTAATTCACTTGAATAACTTCATATGTACTAAAATTCACTTGTTTACAAAAACTACGAGTTTTAGGACAACCCAACAAAAGCGTCGCGTGCTGCCATGTTTTTGGCAGTTTTGGAGTTTCCTTCACTTTTTCACTGTATTTTGGCTCGGTTTTGATCTTTTGGTCTTCACTTCTGATTTTCTTTATTTTGACCTGAAAACCAGTAGCAAACAAGTGAAATCTAATATAAACTCCCTTAATCTGAGAGAATAGAAAACACTTTTCAAGCGCTTTTTCAGCTATAAAAAGAACTATTTATATGTCTTTTATCTACCTTGCTTGTTGTGTTTAATATGCTTAAATGATTGAAATTGTAGATTCTTGAGCATATCATGCATTTCGAAGTGTTACGTGTCACGTGTCGTTCGAAGTTGAATTGGAGCTATTGGGAGTCTTATGGAGCACTTGGGCGAAATTGCCCCCAGGCACTAGCACAAAGGTGCTCGCGTGGCGCAATGCATGACACTTTTTCCAATAGGTGCCTTAATGCAGCAGTGCTATGACACTTCAAATTTAAGCAGACGAGAAGCACATCAGCGTCACAACATCACCATGGCACTATGACCAAAGGCCATCCGAGGGCTCAGTGTCGTTTCCATCATAATTTTATAAATACTTCTTCTTTTTAGGGTTTTATCATGATGGCAAGCATGGAGGCCGATGAGTTCTTCAAATTTTTACCTTTCTCTTTATATTTCTAGCATCATAGCTTTAGTTTTTAATTTGTTTGGGTTTTAATCTTGGATTTGGAGCTTCCTCTCTTCTTCTTGTTTATGGGATGTTGAGGTAAGGTATTTTCTAGTGTTTAGGACCAAGACCTATGTTAATTTTGTGAGATTTTTGTTTAATAAACTAAATGTATTATTGATTTATGTTTTCTTTGAATCTTGATTAGCTTCTTGATGTGAATTTGTGAGTGAATCGACACTCTTATCATGAATGAATGTCATTCCTAATCGTTTTAGGCTTGCACGCTTCCTTCATTGGTGGTCTAGCTTGAATCACCTAAGTAGTAGTTAACTAAATCAAGTGTGCTAGGAATATAGGCTTCCAATAAACCTAGAATGCATGGTTCAATTATGTTCAAAGATAAATTGGTTAGTTTATTAGGCTACTTAATTAATTAACCACACAACAAAACCCTTAATCTTAATTCTAATGGTTTAATTCTAGATGACCTCTATAGAACCCAATAGAACTAAAACCATTTAGTTTAATTAGAGCCTTAGGCTTTGATTGATATAATTAGGGCACTTACTTGGTTTAACCCGACGATTCGGCTGCCTGTAGCATTGATGAGTTAGGTTAAGTTGAGTAAGTCGTTGTGCATGCATAAATCAATTGCATGTTTTATCAACAAAAATCAATGATCAAAATTGCATAGGAATTTCTCTTGCTTTCATAACTATAAGTTCAATCCTAAGTTACATTTACCCGTTGCTTTCATTGTTATGTTTTTAATTTGATGCACTTAATGCCTATCCATACCCCCCCCCCCAATTTTTAGCACTATAACTAGAGAATCAGCTTAACAAAACAAATTTCGCTCTTCTCGGTAGATTAACTTGGACTTGCCACTATTATGACGCATCATAGTAGTAGGAGTACAGTTTGGTATTATAAATTCTTTTGATTGGTTTCTTTCCCAAGCGACACTAAAAGGGCCATATCATAGTGTGAAGGTGACTCATTTATTACATTGCCACAGTGATGGAGAAGGATCAAGCTCAATCTCGCGCAACTAGTGGACACGCTCGTCTTCAATGTTGTTGGTCGTGATCTTATTGGCATTGTGCCTAGTGGCTATGCTCGAGTTGAAGTTCACAACTTATGATCGGTCTTGACCTGCTTCACATTGTGCCTAGTGGTGGTGCTTGCATTCAAGTTTACAACTCATGATTGGGCTCAAAAAGACATACAGGCTCAGGATAAAGGAGGCGTTTATGATTTCAAGTAACCCTCCCTACTAGTGCGGGAGTGGTAGTATGAATAACTAATATGCAATATATGTGCTTTGACAATGGGAGAGAGTTTCATTCATTATTTTCAAAAACTGAGGCAAGCAACATTAATGATTCGAAATTAAGGTCATGTGTACAAAAAAAAAAAAAAATCTTAAACAAGCTATACTTTAGAGATAACATTTTGTATTAGTTACTACTATCACATATAGTTGCAATTATTAGATATAAATAGTAATTTTATACAAGGTATAGATACCTTTCAACTTTAGAGTTGTACGTCATTCTGATGAAGTTAGTTTTGCTTTTAATTAATGATTCAAGCCTATTTTGCTTTATTATAGTAATTTAAAGCACTCCTTGCATTTGATAGAGGAAGAAAGAATGGAAATTGAATATATTTTGGTCGTAAAGAGGGTATCAAAAGCCAATTGAAAGAGTTGGAACTTAACTATATCAATTATCCACTCGGGAGGAAGCTTCGTATTATGCAATGTCAAGTAAAAGAAGAGTCGAATTCTCTTGAGGTTTCCATTGGATTGTGTTTCTCTCCTCTTATTGGCTCCTTTTCCCCTTTTTATCTTTATCTTTTTCGAATAGCTTAGTCATGTTAGTTGGAAAAAGGAATCCAAGGAATAGATATGCCTTTTATGCTTGATGAAACCGTGTAAGGTTGGCAAGATTTTATCAACTTGTTTTAAGTTCAAATTCTCTTTATTTTGCTTGGTTTATTTGTAGTTTAGAAGTTCAAATATGTTTAGGCATTGAATTGAGAATATTTAAGAAGAATTTTGAAAATTCAAGAATATAAGAAGTTTTCGATGCAGATGTTAATATGTTTCTTGATCAGCCAAAGCTGTTTTGGAATTAAGCTCAATTAAGAATTATTCCGTATATACATATTTTCAAGTCTACAAGTGGGAGGGGATCTAGTTGATATAATATATTAAATTTACTATAATCCATCAACTCAAGACTTTTTTATTTGATAGGTAATTTAACAAATGTTTGTGTTGTTAAAAGGTTGAATGTTTTCCTTTACAAAAGCAATTGTTCTGGAAAAAAAAACGAAAACAAATAAGAAACGCTTATGACTAAATACTATTGGGGTTTATGCCCTAAATCTCATAGTTTGTAAATTGTATAGATAAATTGTTTATTTAATAAAATAAGAAGTTATTTTATTCGGCATTTAGACTTGTGTAACTCAATCCAGTGAACTAAGAGTCAAGGTTATTTTATGTAGCTCAAACAATATGTGGTAGACATACATGCTGATCATATTCAAGTAATAACCTATATGGTCGGTGGTATATGGACAAGGTTGGGTGCATTATCCTAGTAACACTGAGGATACGACTTATTTTGTAAATGTTACAAATATTATAAGTGTTACAAATGATGTCATCCAAATCATTCATTTAGAAAATGCAAGTGGGAGTATCTTATACAAATAGCTTGTATAAGATAAGACTACAAAATATTTAATTTCTCTTTATAACATCGTTGAATAAAGAGATTAACATTTCATAAGATGACTATATGGAATCAATCTCAATTCTGAGTGAGTTACGAACTTTTGTTTATGAGGGCAGTTCTTTGCTTTGTATGAGTGAGAGTGGCTTGTGTCGCCAACTCAATAAGCCTACCATTTTTTGAATTTGTCTAAGTAGGGAGCTGGAAACATAGCTACACAAGATGCAATTTACTATTTCCTGACTGTAGGCTTAGTAGATCAATTGCTCCTATAAGTGCTAGTTATGAGTCTTGAATAATAGGTTCCTTCCCTTTCATTGACCCGATAGAGATTTTGTTTATGGTAAGACCATTAACAGGTTGTTCATTTAGAGAATCAAAGGAACTTAAAGAGTAAAAGGTAATTACATGAGTAAAATGGTAATATGACCTAGTTGTAATCATGAGCAATTCATAAAGAGTCGATTTACTGGAAATGGTTACATCCAATGTGTACGCACTGGCTTATAATACTAAGTGTTGGAAGAAGGCAAGTGAAATTGTAGCTATGCGTTGTAGAGGAAAAGTAGCCGAGAGTGGAAGAGCAAAAATTTTGGCTAAGTGTTGGTCAAGACTATGCATTGATGAAAGCAAAGAAGAGAGCAATTTTCTTTTGAGTGGCCATGCGTTGAAGGTGAAATCACGAAGAGTTATTGTGAGCTGAGGTAGTCACTTGCGTTGGAGGAGAAGTCGATCATTGGCGGGGAAAGAAACGTACTTGACTTACCATGCATTGGTAAGGTTGCCATGCATTAAGGTCACCATGCGTTGAGTGTGGATGATTGAGTTGTAAGTGTTGAAGGTAGTAGGCGTTGAAGACGCCATGCGCTGAGGGTGAATAACTACTGAAGGTGCTGGTGGTAGGCTGCGTTGGGTGCCTTGCGTTGAAGTAAGAGGAAAATTGAATGTCTTGCATTGAATTAAGAAAGGGAACCCTACGCGCCAGCCTGCCTAAGAGGGTTAAGTCGGTAGTATATATATAAGTAAATGGATTAAATGTTTAATCATTTTTAGACACTTTCGAGAGCTTAAGTCGGTTCCATTTTCCAAACAAACTACAAGAGAAGGTAGAAGAAGGTATTCTTGTGGAATTTGGGCGAAAATCTACTCACTTTGGTGTTGAAATCTAAGCTGGAACAGAAGGTTGTTTATGGTCGCACAGACTAGACGGTGTTTGATGTTTGGAGTAGAACGACGCGAGGAGATCGAGTCTAGGGCTGAAATTTTAAGGTCAGTAAGTTAACAAAATTCTTAACAATACTTGTGAAGGATGGTAAAGCTGAAATTGAAGTTAAATATGTGAATTTTTAGGTGAAAGCAACTGTTATAGAATTATTTTGCATTCTGGAGCAACACTGAGTGATTTTGGAATAACTGGAGAACGAAATAGAGTTAAACCTTGAAATTTTGAGGTAATCTGTGAAACTCAATTCTTTACAAGTTTGTAGAAGGGAAGAAATCTTTGTTTGGGCTGGAAATGTGTTTTTAGCAAGGGTGAATAAGATGAACCGAAGCTGTAGCAGTCAACTTTGTTAAGGAGGAAAGGTTGCAAAGAGTTGTAGTGCACACAAATCTTCTTGAAATCAAGGTATAACAGAAAGGTTAAGGAGCAGCTTTGTAACAATAGCATTAGTGTTTAAAGCTTGAGAATGAATCAGTGGAAACTTAGCTGCAAGATGAACTTTAAAGACATTGTGCATATGTTTAGTTGTTGTTTATGTGTAGTGAATGGAAAAGAAGAATAATAAGGAAACATGTTTATTTCAGGCCAAGAGGAGATAGGGAAGGTGTATAATCCACTCAAGGCCTAAGAAGAGTAGTGAGTGACACTTTCTTTCTTTGAAAACGAAATTTATTAAAAATGTTTAGTTCGGTTTTCTTATGAAAAATGGCTTTGAGATGAATTGTTTTCTTGAAAAGTATGATGTTTGATGTTATTGTTTACAAGGCATGTTTTATCTGATTTCTATAAGATGTTGAAAGGCATGTTATGAAATGTTGTATATCGTGAAATATCTGATTTTTCATGAAAGATTTTCATGTGAAATGTTTTTGTAAAATACTGGTTCTAAAATGTTTTAGAAGAGGCTTAATGCTGAAGGACATGAGAAGGCATGTGAGTTTCCCCGGGACCCAGTACTGAATGGCTCGTAGAAGGTACTTGGGCAACCCACGATATTCCTATGTGCACATAGAGGTTATAATGTTGGGTGTGTTGAGTTTTGCTCCACCCCAACTAAGGTTGTTTTCGACGTTGAGTGCGTTGAGTTTTACTCCGCCTCAACTAAGGATGTTTTCGACGTCGGGTGCGTTGAGTCTTGCTCCGCCCTGACTAAGGGAAAATTTTAAGAACGAACTAATTCGTGTACGACCGTTCTGGTATGAACATATGTGATTTGGTTACGTTATTGAAATTATGATTTCACAGAAATGATTATTTGAATCATATTTATGTATATGGTGTTATAATGATTGTAACATGCCTGTTTTTGAACAAAAGATGGTTTTACAAAATTAGTCACTCACGGGGCTTTTAGCTCAAGCTTTCCATGTTTTCTTTTCCTTCCAGGTAGCGAGGACGTTCCCGGTGCTTAGCCTACTCCAGCTCGCCTTACCTAAGCTTCGAGATATCAGGAAATAAACACATTTGAGTCGTTGTACGTGTATATAACCTTGTATAGGTGGCATGTAGATTAAATTACATAATAGTTGGGATGTGAGACGGGTCTCTGTACAAATATGTTGTGGATATGTTGGAAGTTTAATTATAATAACATAGGTCTTTATGGTTCTAGATTTGTAAGCGAATATTTATGTTATAGTCTCACAAGTTATTCAGGTACAATTAGACAGTGAATGTCATTAAAGGGGTGATGTTTGCTGTTTTCACATCTCCTCTCGGGTTGGGGACGGTAACCTGGGAGGGGGTGTGACACAATGACATAGAAATATTCTACAGTGCGAATAGTGCAGTTGTAGCTCTTTAGTGAAGTGACCGACAATTAATGAATGTTGATTAATTTAATTAAAGATTAATCTCGAATCATTGGAGCTTTTAATTTGTAGGTATATTAAGTTCCCCTACTAGCTCACTAAGGAAAAAGCAAGGACTAAGTAGTTTTTGAATATTTTGAATTGTTCAAATTATATATATATTAATTGTATATGATATGATTAATATAAAGTATAATATATAGTGATACATTATATACAAAGTTAATTATAAATATAATTTATAATCAAAACTATATAATATAAGAGAGTAATATATTTGAATAAGATTCAAATATTAAATTAATATGAATTGGATTCATATTAAAACTATAGGGTAAAATTAATGTGAACGTGATTCATATTAAAACTATAGGTTATGAGAGAAATATAGTTGAATATGATTCAAATATTAATTTAATTAAATATATGATTTTTTATTTAAAATGAATAAACTTATTAATTTAATTAATTAGTTAATTAATTAATTTAATTTAATAAAAATTAATAAAATAAAATAATAATTTCCTTGCAGTTGTAGGGGAGTGGTGAGTGGGTCTCACGTATTTGTTATATAGAGTGTCTGCATTTTACACTTTAAGAAAAAATACAAATTACATAGCCTCGCCAATTCTCTCTCAATTACTCTCAAATTACGGAAGAAAAATCTGACTTCTTCTTCCTCTCCTTAAGTCCAAAAAAGGATACCACAATCCTTTTCCTTGCCAGAGTTATCCACGTTGTTCATGATTCTTCCTCTCCTTAAGTCCAAAAAAGGATACCACAATCCTTTTCCTTGCCCGAGTTATCCACGTTGTTCATGATTAAGGAGAGCAATAGGTGTAAAGAAGATTCGGAGAAATTGAAGAACAACTCTTCATAAAGGTAAGTTTTCTTAACCTATTTGCATGCTTAATCTAATTTTGATTTAATTCGATAAAATTCTTTATCCCAATTCAAAAATAAAAGCGATAAAATGTTTCCATATTGGAATTCAATTCTTCCGATACAACTTAAAAAGGAGTGTCTGAAAGTAAATATTTCACTCTTTCACTTGATATTCACTTTTACTTGAGTGGTTGCTTGTGTAATAATAAAACTAGAGTATATTGTACACTTACACACTGAGAACAATTATTTATTATTATTTTTTTTTTCTTAGAGATGTTCTCAAAATCTAAGTTATTATTAATAATAATAATAAATTTTTCTTTTATTTAATTATTCAAGTGTTCACCTAAAAAAACCTCCTTCTTTGATAACTATTTTTTATTGCAGCTTTTAAAAAACAAATATATATATATAAAAAAGTTTCCAATAGTATAAATTTGGACTTCAAAACTTTCATTAATTCTATCAATTTGTACCCAAAATTTAAAAGTGTTGTAATTTTTACACTCCATCAAATTTTTGCTAATTCACCAACGATTTCGTTTTTCATCTTATTGAATATTATGTTTGTTTCTTGGGCTTTTTTCAAACATAACAAAAGGAACCAGAATATTTATAAATATAGCAAAATTTTACTATCTATATGCAATAGACCTCGATAGATCACAGATAAACGATGTATTTTGCTATCAGTTGTAAATATTTTCAACAGTTTTGCCATTTAAGATAATTTTCCTTTGTTTCTTACCAATTTATAAATATTTTCAAGCGTTAAAAATTAATTTCTTAAGTCTCGTTTGGTAACTATTTGGTTTTTTAAAATTAAGTATATTTTCTCCCAATTTTTTACAATGTTTTTATATTTCTTAAGTAAAAAGGTTGAATTTTTAGTCAAATTCCAAAAACAAAACAAGTTTTGGAAAACTACTTTTTTTAGTTTTTAAAACTTGGTTTGATTTTTGAAAATATTGGTAAAAAGTGTAAATAACAAAACAAGAAATTTAGAAGTAGAAAATGTGTTCATAGGCTTAATTTTAAAAAACTAAAACTCAAAACCAAAATGGTTACCAAACACGATTTTAATTTTCAAAACTTAGCTTGGTTTTGAAACTCATAGGTAGAAAGTAAATAACATAACAAATAGACTTGACGGTAAACGTAATGTTTATAAGCTTAATATTTTCAAAAATCAAAAACAAAAAAACCAAAGCATCATTTGGTAACCTTTTGGTTTTTGGTTTTTAGTTTTGAAACTTAAGCGTATAAACTACATTCAACTTCTAAATTTCTTGTTTTATTATCTATTTCTTATTAATATTTTCAAAAACCAAGTCAAGTTTTGAAAAGTTAAAAAATTAATAATAAATAGTTTTTAAAAACTTGTTTATGTTTTTGGAATTTAGCTTAGAATTCAACTCTTTTACTTTAGATGGATGTAAACTACAATAAAAAATTGAGAGGAAATATGCTTAATTATCAAAAATATTATCGAGTAGCACTTTTAGAGATAATAATTAAGTGTATAACAACATTTTTACAGAACTATAAATATAGCAAACTCTATCAGTGATAGGACTCTATCGCTAATAAACTACTACTAGCAATATGGTCTACCACTATAGACCCCTACTAGTGATATAGTCTATCACTAATGGACTCTGAAAATTGAATCTAAATTTTGTTACATCTACAAATTATTTTACATTATGTCATATTTGTTAATACTTTGATCATAACTGCTATATTTGCAATTGTCCCAATTAAAAAACCAAATGAAACTAAACAGACCAAATGTTTATAAAGTTGGCCCCTAGTTTTCAGTTTTCAAAAAATAAGCATATAAACACTACTTCCCCCTATGGTTTCATTCATTGTCTTATTATCTACTTTTTTATATTGAAACCAAATTTTGAAAACTAAAATAAGTAGTTTTCAAAAACTTATTTTTGCTTTTGAACTTTCACTAAAACTATTCAAATATTTCCTTAAAAAGTAAGAAAACCATTGTTTAATTGATGAGCAAATAAGCAAAATTTTCAAAAGAAAAACAAATGTTGGAAACTAAATACTTATCAAAGCATAATTGAAATTATCAAGCAAAGTCAAAGTATTATAAAAAAGAGCCTAAAGCCTCCCTAACAAACGTTTTTTCTTCTTTAAAACATTTAAAATAAAGGATTGTTTTCAAATATAAGAAAATGGACTAAAATATTTACAAATATAGCAAAATTTTACTATCTATCTACAATAGACTATGATAAATTATCTATGTCATGATAGACACAAATAGTAGTCTATCGCAGTCTATTACAAATAGATTGTAATATTCTGCTATTATTTGTAAATACTTTTAGTAGTTTTGCTATTTAAAATAATTCTTTTAAAATAAATAAATCAATCAAATTTGATAGCCCGTATGAACAATTAGGGCTTACGATGTAAGTCTACAAAATCCATAACATTGGATTTTGATACCATCTGTAACAACTTATTTTCAAGTGAAGCGATAAATACAACTTGAAAGTCCAATGGTTGGCAGATATGAAAATCAAGCTATTGTACTTTACAAATGTTAGTTTTATCGAACAACTCTTGAAGTTAAATAACTTTAAAAATAAAATGCAAATCATATTTCTAATACTACTCTTGTATGAAATTCTTCTATATTACTGTTGTAAAAAGCCACATCATGATTTAAGATGCCAAACCCATTGAATCAATTGGTAAAATAGATAATAATGTGACCAAAAACAAATCAAAGTAGTATGGAATCATTCTAGCAATAGAAGTTTTCTTCTCAGTGCACATGATTGTAATCAACTCATGTTCTTGAGAGCAGTAGATGCAGATTCCAAGTCTTCTGCTGTTACAGGTTTGTGCAACTGCAACCATAAACAAAATTCCAGGAGCTAAGAAACTGTTAGATACCTGCACTCAATGTTATCTAACAAAACCCAATCTGCTAACAATCTAATTCAAGAACACCAAAACATATAAAGAGACTATCACAAGACTGAGATTTATTAATCCACAGTATAATATTCCAAGAAGTTTAAGAGTAAACATAAAGAAAAGTAACTTCAAGTAACACTAGCAGAAAATAAAGGATAGGACTAGGCAATTTCGAGAGTGCCTCCTCTCCAAGCTTTCCTCAATTCTTCCCTGTGTTTTCTCTCCTCCCAATCCCTACTTAAACCCCTCAGCCTCCCTTTCCACTGGTCCCCCTCATTATAACTGAATTTGCAGCCACCTCCTCTCCTTGTTCACGTCCCACATTCTCCTGTCCAATTCCCCTTCTATCCTTTCCACAATAAGTGTGAATGATTGGGGGTCTAACAATACCCCCTTTGTGAAACCCACCTTGTCCTCAAGGTGGAATGATGAGAATTGCTCCCTGAATGATTGAACTTCCACCCAGGTAGCATCACTTTCTGGCTGGTTTTCCCATTTGACCAGTATTTCCTCCTTTCCCTTGTCAGTGTTCCATCGTCTTCCCAAGATTAACTCAGGTTGCACCTTCATCACAAAGTCTTCATTTAGTTCTGGTAGCTCGGCCATGGGGGTTTGATGTTCGCCTACTTTCTTTTTCAGCTGTGAAACATGAAAAACATTGTGTATCAACGACGTGGGTGGCAGATTTAATCGGTAAGCTACTTCTCCAATCTTTTCTATCACCTCGAATGGGCCGAAATACTTCGGAGCAAGTTTTTCATTTCGCCTTTGAGACAGATCTTTGGCAATACGGTCGTAGCTTTAAAAACACTTCCTCCTCCACTTCAAACTGGACTTCTCTTCAGCCTCTATCCACATAAACTTTCATTCGTTCCTGGGCCTTCTCGAGTTGCTCTTTTAAGGCTACCAACACTCTGTCTCTTTTGACCAGTAGCTGCTCTAAAGTATCATTTGTTGTTCGTCTATCCCCATATGCTAATAAGGTTGGTGGGTCTCTCCCGTACACGATCTGAAATGGTATTGTCTTAATTGCCCCTTGAAAGATTGTATTATACCAGTATTCTGCCCATGCCATCCACTCACTCCATCTCTTTGGCTTCTCGTTGCAAAAACAGCGGAGGTGTGTCTCCAAACATCGATTTACTCTCTCAGTTTGACCATCCATTCGAGGATAGAAAGCTGTGCTCCTCTTCAATATGGTTCCTTGTATAGTGAATAATTCAACCCAGAATTTACTTAGGAAGATTTTCCCTGTCGGTACTATGGATTTCTGGAACCCGTGTAGTCTGACAACCTCTTGCACAAAGACTCCTGCCACCTATTTAGCAGTAAATGGATGCTATAATGTGATAAAATGACTGTAATTACTTAGACGATCCACCACCACCATAATAGAATCCATGCCTTTGGATTTCGGAAGTCCTTCGATGAAATCCATGGATATGTCTTCCCCAAATTCTCTCTGGAATGGGTAGGAGTTGGAGAAGCCCTGTCAGTGAAAGTGATTAAGATTTATTCTTCTGACAAATCAAACATTGAGCCACGTAATCCTGAACTCTCTTCTTCATTCCCTTCCAATATAATTCTCCGCTTATCCTCTTGTAAGTGCGAATGTAAACGGAGTGCCCACCCGTTACAGAGTCATGATATAATTGAAGTAGAGCTGGTATCAAAGTTGATGCTGCCAGAAATTACTAACCTTCCTTTGTAGAAAAGCGTGTCATGCCCCCAACTGAATTTTTGCACACCACCTGGACTTGTCTGTAGTTCTCTAATGATCTTCTGCAATTCCTCATCTTGCTCAACCTCTTTTTTAATCCCTTCACTGTCCAGCAAAGCTGGTTCTACCAGCATCCTCAATTCCCCCTCTGGGGGTAATCGGGATAGGGCATCAGCAACTTTATTGTTTTGCCCCAACTGATATAAAATCTCCAAGTCGTAACCCAAAAGTTTAACTAACCACTTTTGAAATTGAGGCTGCACCTCCCACTGTTCCAACAAGAATTTGAGGGCCTTTTGATCGGATATCACCAAAAATTTCTATCCTAAGAGGTAGTGTCTCCACCTTTGCACAGATAGAACCACTGTCATTAATTCTCTCTCATAAATCGACTTGGCTCGAGCTCGCTCTGATAACTTCTGACTGAAGAAGGCAATTGGCCTTCCCTCTTGCATCAAAACTGCTCCCAATCCCATCCCTGAAGCATCAGTCTCTACAATAAAGATCTTGTTGAAGTCGAGTAAGGCTAACACAGAAATAGTAACCATGGCACGTTTCAGTCTGTCAAAGGCCGTGGAGGCTATCTCGCTCCACACAAAGGCATTTTTCTGTAACAGCTGTGTCAGTGGGGCTGCTATCGCACCATAATTTTTAACAAAGCGCCGATAATATCCAGTCAACCCCAAAAACCCCCTCAATTTTGTTACATTTCGAGGCACTGGCCACTCCACCATAGTTTGTATCTTGCTCCCATCAGCTTGCACTCCTTGATCTGATACCCAGTGTCCCAAATAACTGATTTTGGATTGTCCAAACACACATTTCTTCTGGTTAGCATACAATTTGTGGTCACTCAACACATTGAACACCATAGTCAAATGCTTCTCATGAGAGTCGAGATCCGGGCTGTACACTAAAATATCATCAAAGAAGACCAATACAAACCTTCTCAAAAAGGGTCGAAATACCTGGTTCATCAAGGACTGGAATGTAGCTGGTGCATTGGTCAGTCCAAAAGGCATAACTACAAACTCATAGTGTCCTTCATGTGTCCGAAAAGCCTTCTTCGGTATGTCATCATCCTACATCCTTATCTGATGGTATCCCGACCTCAAATCTAATTTAGAAAAATAAGTTGAGTCGTGTAATTCGTCAAGCAATTCCTCTATCACCGGTATTGGAAACTTATCGGCCACTGTCGCCTGATTCACCTTTCGGTAATCCACACAAAATCACCTCCATCCTTTTTCTTAACCAACAGTATTGGGCTGGAGAATGGGCTCCTACTTGGCCGTATGAATCTCACCGTTAACATCTCCTTGATCAACCTTTCTATCTCATCCTTTTGATTGTGGCTATATTTATAAGGTCTCACGTTAATGAGATTCTGGCCTTCCTTGAATATAATTTGATGGTCGATGTCTCTCTTCGGAGGTAATTGGGTGGGGACTTGAAATATCCGTTCATACTCCTTCATTAGTCGGTTGATTATCGGATGAACTGATTCTTCCTGAGCCTTCATTGGATCCAACTGTCCCCTCTCTTCCTCATCTATGGCTAGCCCTTGAAATTCCACCAAGAATCCTTCATCTTCCACTTCCCAATTGCTGATCGAAGTCTTCATGGTTACCTCTGCTTTGGTGAGCGTCGCATCACCCCTCAGGGTTACCTTGGAATTTCCCCTAGTGAAGGTCATCTTGAGATTAGGCCAATCCACACCCATGTACCCCATCATGTGCAGCCAAGACATTCCGAGGATTATGTCAATCTGCCCTAAATCCAACGGTAGGAAATTCTCTAGGACTGTGACTCCCGACAACTCCACAATCACCTCTTTGCAAACCCCTTTTCCTTGCAACACGGTTCCATCGCCAATCACTATACCGTAGTTGGTTGTGTTCGAAATTAGAATTTGGAACTCTTCTACCAATCGCCAATGTATAAAGTTGTGGGTAGCCCCACAATCAATCAGCACAATCACTTCCCTCTCTCCAATTTTGCCCTTAATCTTCATCATCCCCGGAGTCGAGAACCCTAAGACGGAACGAAGGGCTAATTTCACCTTCTCAGCCTCTTCTTCTAATTCACCGTCTCCCTCGGAATCCCCAATTTCCTCGATCACTTGGCCTTCAACGGCGATGAATAACCGGAGTTATCTCTTCTCTCGAGTCTTATAGCGATGGTCGGGGGAGTATTTCTCATCGCATTTGAAACAAAGACCCTTCTCCCACTTCTCTCGAATCTCAGAATCAGAAAGTCTTCGGGTCGCCCATTCCCTTCACGGACCCCCGGATCTTTCAGGTAATTGGGTTTTAGCGACATTGGGCCTATACTGCGCAATGGAGCCCATTTCGTCTGTCTCTTGGGCCTTTCTTTCCCCTTTCGTCGCCTTCGTTCCGCTTATTCCTCTGATTTCTCTGATCGTCTGGAGTTCATCGTCATGGCTTGCACCTCCCTCATTGCTTCTTCTAAGCCAACTGGATTCTTACTCTCCACTTTAGCTTTCAACTCCGGGTCCAACCCATTGATGGAGGTGCCCTCCAAAACAGATTCTGATATCTCCGAAACCAGCGCATAATACTTCTCAAGTTGTTTCCGATACTTAGCATAGCTCCCTTCTTGTTTGATCGCCAAGAATCGCCTCATCAAACTTCCTTCACGTGAGCTACGAAATCGGATGAACATCCTCTTCTTCAGTTCCTCCCACGTCCGAATAGGTTTCCGATTGTGACTCCATTGAAACCAGTCCACCAAATCATGATCGAAACTAATAATTGCCACTTTAATCTTCTCCTCATTTGTCAACTCATGTATTTCGAAGTAGCGTTCAGCCCGATAAACCCATGAATCAGGGTGATCCCCTTTGAAAACGGGGGTCTCCAATCTCTTATATTTCCCCTTATCCCCTACTCCTTTCGATTGCAACGATTCACCTTCTTCCGTTTCGGTCCCTATTCCACGCTTCACCGATCCCTCCGCCACCAGGGAACCATCTTTCCCTCAGCTCGTGATTTTCTAATTTATCCTCTGTTTCCTTCATCGCCATACTTCGAGTTCACACCAGGATGACTATTGGCTCTACTACCAATTTGTTAGATACATGCACTCAATGTTATCTAACAAAACCCAATCTGCTAAAAATCTAATTCAAGAACACCAAGACACATAAAAGAGACTATCACAAGACTGAGATTTATTTATCCATAGTATAATCTTCCAAGAAGTTTAAGAGTACTCAACATAAAGAAAAGCAACTTCAAGTAACACTAGCAGAAAATAAAGGATAGGACTAGGCAATTTCGAGGGTGCCTCCTCTCCAAGCTTTCCTCAATTCTTCCCTGCGTTTTCTCGCTTCCCAATCCCTACTTAAACCCCTCAGCCTCCCTTTCCACTGGTCCCACTGGTCCCCCTCATTATAACTGAATTTGCAGCCACCTCCTCCCCTTGTTCACGTCCCACATTCTCCTGTCCAATTCCCCTTTTACCCTTTCTACAATAAGTGAGAATGATTGGGGTCTAACAGAAACTTGAGGAAATAAATTTAATTCTGAAGTCCAATATATCAATAGAGAAGACAAAGAAGCTATACAAAAATAGTAAATTATCCAAAGAGCAGTCACAAAAAATGTTATAAACAATATAAATCTTTTTTTCATATTTGGACAATATTGGAGAGAGCATGCACAAACTTTGGATTTACATAACAAAACTAATATATTTGATAAAAACGCCCACTTTTTCCATTTCTTATTTGTAAGTTTAAAGCGTGTATGAAACTATTCTCAAACCTCAGCAGTTTTATTACTTGGATTCAGAAAAATGCAAACATGACATGAAATTGTTAATCATTTCAATGTGTGTTGATCAGAATCATACAGCTTGTGCAACAGTCAGCCAGTGAAAAGAGCGTTGGAACATATCGTCCTGTGACGGTAGGGTGTCATGGTTCCAATATGTAATGTTTTCAAATTTGGCCTTCACCTGCCAAGGGCTCGAGTCCTGACGATGTTCAGAAGCTAGACTCTTCCTCCCTAGCACATAGCCTGAAGAACAACATTTACATAAAGGCATAGATTGTCTAGTTCAAATTGGCTAAGTGAACTGTGGAAGAAATTTATATCTACATTACCTCTGGTTGGGTTAGTGCAGATGTTCAAATTAGGTAAAAATGGTGGAAACAGAGCATTTTCTTTTTTTAACAGACAGCATTAACTCTAAAAGGAAAAGGACTGGACATTAGATATCCATTCAAACAAAGACCTTAATATTATATACTTTCCAATTGGCTAGAATTGCAAAAACAAAAAGAGAGATACAAAACTGCTCGTTCTTCTTCTTCTTCTTTTTTGGAGAAAAGCTACAAAACTGTTCTTAATATAGCAGCCTAATAACTAAAAGAAACATGAAAATGAATAGTTTGCTCCTCATTTTTTCTACAATCATAAAAGAACAGATGGCTCTTTCATACCAAATCTCCCAAAAAGAAAACCAACATATCGCATTCAAACTAAATGAGAAGGTTCAAGTTACCTCTTTTCAGAATATTCATGAATGCAAAACAAGGAATGCAAATAGGGACACTTGCCCATGTATTTGCATCTTTAGTTAAAGAGATTACCAACTGAAGTTTCTGAAAGTAACACTAACCATTATCAAAAACAAATACTAAATAAAGATAAAAATCAGCGGAAGGAGCCAAGGAGAAACAGGCTCAGTAAAGTATTTTGTACATGTACTAATGAAATGACTAGGCCCTACGTTGTTGCCAATCCCATAAGCTGAATTAAGATATGAGGCAGTAAAACAAATTTTTTCACAAAAGATATAAATAAGTAAAATAAAACGCAAAATTTTTGTACAATTCTGTAAAACTTGATTGGTCCAGAAAAATTAAATATATCTCAGACGCAGTTGATAGTGAAAAGAGAATAAAGTTGACAGCTAAATTCCACCCTAGAATAAGAAAACCAATGAAAATTCCTCCGATTAGATTCATAAACTTGTTCCAGTTTAAATATCCAGTTTATCTTCAACCAGTGTACCATCCTAACATCTTTTTCTTCACAAAATGTGAACAGAATACATGTTGAAATTCCTTCAAAATATATCCAGGCATATTACAAGTGAAACAAGAACATCAATCAGAAAACAGCAAAATAGTAAGAATTATAGGAAAGCTCTTGGGAACTTCGTACAGCTGCCCCATTAAGACCCCAAAAGAAAAAAAAAACCCTCTTTCTAGAAAACTAAGTTTTGAAGGCCCTAAAAGAAAAAGACCTGTCATCACACAGTGAAGTTACTATAACAACCCTTTGAAGCACGTATGGTGGCCCTCGCACTAGATTCTCGCTACTCATTCCCACTCATCTAGATATTCATTCTCATTATCGCTCTCGATGACTTAACACTTGCTCTCATTACTCGTTCTCGATTCTTGCTCCTTTATAGAGAGTTAAAGATAAGAAAATAATAAAAAAAAATGAAATGTTATGTGTTTGTTCAAATCTAAAATACAAAGCGAGAATTGAGAATGGGTATCAAGAGCGAGAGCATAAGCAAATGCAAGTGTCAAGTCAGCGAGAGCAAGAACAAGAGTAGGTAGCAAGAAGTGAGCATTGAGGACGCCCACCCGTACTTCATAGGATTGTTACGGTAATTTCACCATCTGACGATGCAAGCAAAAGATCAAAAAACTTAGTTTTCTAAAAAGTTGACTTTTTCCATTTAGGCCCCTGAGAAACGAGCCATCCATACAAAAATCCCAAAGCTCTACACCAATTGTCTTAGTGAAACCCCATTCAACCCACATGAGAAACAGTTGCAGCTAAGACTTAGAACAAGAACTACCAGTATCAGTGTTCAATCTCTGCTTATTTGAACTCTTACAGTCACCATAGCCAACTGAAGTGGGTCTTGAAACTACGTTCATTTTAGACATCAATTACATAAACTAAAACAGGTAAATGAAAGCATACACGATGTTAAGGAAGTCAATTTTGAGTATGCTTGGAATTGGAATAAACTTCATTTCAATAACTAAACTGTCAGCAAGCCTTCTGTGTTTAATATCTGGTTTTGATGAGCTCTATTGATTTGTTGGAAAAGTCTTGTTTAAGACAAGATAAACCCTGTGAATATGTAATCATTGATCTACATGGAGAGCAATTGTTCCATTTTAAGATCAAAATATTCAAACCCAACAACATCCAACAAAGCTAGAAAAACCAAAGCTCACAAAAGTAACACTTTCCAATCATAGAAATGTTCATAGCTAGCCCAAAATATTTTTCTAAAAATAAAAACTCAAGTAATATGGACATGTCAAGTTTATGATTTACTCAGTTTACATTGACATCTTTGTTTTCTATTCGTTCTATTTTATAAAAAATTAAAGTAGAAAACACCTTTTATTGTTTATAAAGTAATATCATGCCAAAGAATATAGAAAAACGAAACCAATTATTTATGTAAGCATTAGATGGGTGATTAAGAGATTGAAGTATTGAACAATACAAGTGGGAAATATCAACAAACAGATCCAATTTTCAATGAACTAGAAACTGAAAGTATTTTCAATTTACCAGAGTAGCCCTCCGGAAGGGAAATGGTTGCTCCCAGTAACTTTCTTCCTCTGAAATAAGCTTCCTCAACAGTCAAACCATCAATCTCCATTCCTTCCATAGGCAAGAACAAAAATGAAAAGGAAACTACAAACAAATTACCCAAATATATAAAGTGGAGTAGAAGAAACAGCGAAAATTAGGGCATTACCCGTGGATTTAGGTTTAAAATAATGAGAAACAGAGCAAGGACCATCGAATTTAATTGCACAGGGAAGTTGATGGACTTTACTACTGAGATCCAAAGCTACAGAGTCACTTCCAAAATCAAAATCCACGATTACTTCCCCTTTCCTCTCGTTTTCAGTATTCATTTGATTAATTGTGAAGCAACCCCAAACTCAAAAACCCTAAACCCAGGTTGATGCTTCGGATTTCTGGCGAGGAAATTCAGTCGACCATTTCAACTTCAGATTCTACACTTGCCGCTCTTTTGAGCACTGAGAAATGAGAATGGATCGTCGACCAAGATTTTCCCGCTCGAAATTCGTTTTCTTTTTTTCTTTTTCTTTTAATGGATGACTTAGGGCCGAACTTGAAAGTAGAAATTTAAACAATGATCCATGAAGACATAGTTCAAATTCATATTTTTATGGCAGATGCAGAAATTATATTTTAATTTAAACAATCGTGTCTAATATTATATATCGGATTCTTTTCAAATATAGAACCAAAATATTTATAAATATAGTAAAATAAACTAAGATAATTTTACCATCGATGTATTTTGCTATTAATTGTAAATATTTTCAACAGTTTTGCCATTTAGGATAATTTCTCCCAAATTTATCTAAATTTATATATATATATATATATATATATATATATAAGTTTATACAATTCTTATTGCATTTCTTCATAAGCCTCATATAATTCACCATAAGGAGTTTTATGGTTTACCTCATTTTCATCACTCTCACTATTGAAATTTTTATCCAAATGAGTCATTATGAACAAAGAGGATCTGTCACATTTTTATTTTTCCACTTCAGAAGAATTTTCTAAACTACATATTATTAAGAAAGTTTCAAATATCGCATGCATAGGCAAATTGTGCAATTTTATCACAAATTTTACTGTCTAAAGCACTACATATGATATTTGTAGCTTGAATATTAAAGGACAGCAATTTAATTTTAATTTTGACAAATTGTGTTCACGAACATACAAGATATTAAAATCAAATAGCAAGCAAAAAATATTTTCATTCTTTTTTTTTCAAACATCAAAATTTTTACTATTAAAGAAAGGAAGTATATCAACACATTCACCTTCTAAAATTGTCATAACTCTAGCAATTAAACGGTTCAAAATATTAGTGAGATACTTCAAGTACCAAAATAATATTTGAAAATTTATTTTATCAAAATAGCAACCTCTTTAATACCAATTGTTGAAGTAAATAACTCTACCAATATGTACTAATTGAAATACCTTTTGATTAAAAAAAAAAAAAAAAAAGTTAAAAACAAGAGCAACTATTCTCTGATATCAATTGTAGGAGTGAAAAACTCAAACAATGTGTATTAATCCGAAATGATTTATGAAAATATTTTTTGTTATAAGTAAGAGTAATTGGTTTTGATACTAATTACGTACTTTTAATCTCAACCATTCAATTTTCCTTTAACAACATCCAATGGCCCAAATTAAATTTGGATTTCACCATCTTCCCTCCCTCTTTAAACTCTTCATCTTCTCCACATTTTAACAACAATTGCATATTTTTACAATTCTCAAATTTGCTAAAATCACCATTTTTATTCTCTAAAATACTCTAAGTGCACATTTCAATTTGTCCACTTTGATAGAAATAAAAAATCTACCATGTCATTAGCTTGAGATTTTTTCATTAAGTTTGTTTTGACTACATCTTTTTCGTTTGAACTCTAATTTGAGTGATCCAAATTATGTTGGAATCGTTATTCCGAGCTCTACGCAATGAACACTTCAAAAAAACTAAAATTGTTAGTGAATAAAAACAAGTTTGTTATCATCAAAATATTAGTTAATTAATTTGAGATAAAGGGCCAAGAAGCCAACAACTTATAGTTCTTGTAGATGTTCTTTTTTCCGTCTCATACACCATCAAAAGCAACCATAATATGATATGAAGTCGTTCTTTGACAATATAAAACTTTGGGTATAAACTCTCATAGTTTTTTCTGTTAAACTACTCCAGCATGCCTTATACCATTGTAGATAGTTATCTTCTTTTTATATGAATGTTCATCTCTTTATCTTAGGCAATATGAAAACTTTGGTCGTACTTACAAAAATGCTTATAAAATTTTTTGAACAAAAAATATGTCAATATATAAGGATAACCAAAAAATAATAAGTACAAAAATTTTGGATGAGTCTCGCTTCATTCAACGACAGGAATAAAAGAAAAATGGTTAATATCAACAAAAGTTGGCAGGAAACATCTACCCATTTCTAGAAGTTGGAGATTTAAATTCACCCCATATTTGTGATGCTCTTCATAGTCTTACTACCATAAATATTCATCATATCATAGTAAATTCTGATTGTCTTGAAGTGGTTAACTTGATTAATGATGTCTATGTAGATCTTACTAAAGTCTCTTTTTTCATTGAAGAGACGGTGTTTGTTACACATGAGATGGTTGATGTTTCCTTCTCCCATGTGCAGCAATGTCACAATGTGTTGACAACTTGACATACTCTCTTGCGTCTAAGCCATTGTAAGAGCAAACTTCTTATTTTCTTCAAATCCTTACCCTTGAGAGGTTTATTGTTCTTGTGGCACAAGATGTTATTTTGTAATGATCTATTTTGATGTTTCATTCCTAAAAGAAAAAAATTAAAAAGATAGCAAAATACAGTTTTAGTCCCTAAAGTTTAAAGTTGATGTTTATTTGATCTATGAAGTACCCAAAACAAATATTTTAGTTTTTAAAGTTTGAAAATAGTTTTTAATGGTATATAAACATATTTGACCGTTAATTGACTAATAGTAAGATGATTTGTTGCTGATGGGACTTACTGAATTGACAAATTTAATTAATTAAATAATATCTATAGGTGCCTAGACAATTTTCATTCTCTGCAATGCCGCCTTGACTGAAGTGTTCCTTTAATTTACGGTAATAATTTAATTTAATCACATTTTTAAAATAAAATTTAATCCTATTATTTAGAAAGGACTGTTATGTATTATTCAATATGTCATTTTCAATAGCCATCATTGTTACCTCCCACGTTGTTGAGAAAGGAGAGATGGTGGATGGAGTAGACGTCAATAACGGTGCCAAGAACGTTAGTGAAAGAGAGAGAGAGGCCAAAACAAAAACTTAATTTGTCAATCTAACCCACTAGCCAACTACCAAAAACAAAAACTTAATTTGTCAATCTAACCCACTAGCCAACTACCAAAGCTTGTTGGGAGATTATTTAGAACTACTTTTATTCTACAAGAGATTATACTTTTCATTTTGAAACTTCAAGAACCAAATAGACAAGTTTAATTTCAGTGTTCAAAAGTGTACTTTGTCCACAAAATAAATAAATAAATAAAAGATAATTATCAAAACACCTAAACTTCCTCGACTACAATTTCAATAAACAGAAAAACTACATTAAACTATGATATGCTTGACGTATCTTTCAAGCATATCTGTCCTTCGCGCTTCTGGGAAAGATGTGATCGTTTGATAAATACAGCATTCAAATAAATTAATAGTTTATTAATCACAGCATTAAACATGAGCTAAACTACATCTACAATTAACACTATTACAAACCTTTGTAATTTGTATTCTACAATCTCACAGCTCAAAATCTGGATCGGGACTCTATCGAAAGCGATTTCTGAAGATTGATAACTAATTACTAGATATGCAAGGCTCACCTTTGCTCTGCCATCTTTTTTAAACTAGTTCTCAGAATCGGTGAGATCGGATGGACTCTCAAGTTCTCCCATACTTGCAGAGGCAAAAGACTCTGTGGATTCTAGTGTTGAAAGAGAGGATGTAGTATCATCTGAATCCGAGACATTGTCGTCATGTAGAATAATGTGATCATCATCGATTTCAGAACCATCAGACCCATCAACTCCAAGCAGTTTGTTTATTGCAGACTTGGCAGTTTCAACAAACCATTCATCCTCAGGGAGTGCACTAATCAGGGATAGTAGTTCAGTTTTTCTTTTCAATTAAAAAGACATCACAACAGTAAAAGAAAAAGTATGGTGTATGTTTGTGTGTGCGCGTATGAGAGAGAGAGAAAAAGACCTTTGTGGATCAATGCCTCTAGCAGAAAACGTCCTGATTGCACGAGCAATAATGGCGGAAGCAATCTGATGGATTTGACGAGACGGGTAACCAGCAAAACGTGCTATTTCGACGGTGAAGTGCATATCAAGAATTAACTGCCAAGAGAAAGATATTATGCTCTTGCTCAGCACAGCACATATGATGAAACGAACGCATGCACTTCTTTTTATTTTTTCTTTTTTCTTTTTTCTTTTTTTTCTTTTTCTTTTTTTCTTTCGAAGAAGAAGAAATAAATTGAAATTCTCCATTTCATTGTTGATGAATGAAATTAGAAAATAGGGAAAATAGAATCTCTTCCACCCAGGGTTAAAAAATGATGTCCAAAAAGACTAGTCCTTAAAAGGAGACATACACATATACCAATAAATACATGCATTAAAGATAACAAGATCTATAAAACTATCAAGAGGAAAAATTAAGGCCCCGTTTGGTAACCATTTTTTTTTTTTTTGGGTTAAATTAAGCCTATAGGCACTACTCCCACCTCTAAATTTCTTCATTTGTTGTCTAGTTTTTACTAATGGTTTAAAAAACCAAGCCAAATTTTGAAAACTAAAAATAGCTTTTAAAATTTTGTTTTGTTTTTGGAATTTGACTAAGAATTCAACCATTGTACTCAAGAAAGATGCAAACCATTGTAAGAAATGTGGAGAAAATAGGCTTAATTTTCAAAAACAAAAACAAAAACGAAATGGTTACCAAACGGAACCTAAGTCATTAAAGATCCTGTAATTTTCTCACATCAAACGCTCATAAAAAGGATCTGATGCACAGATTACTCAAATATAGTTTTAGTGTTTTATTTAGGCATGGAAGAGTAGTGGCAATAAATAGATAATATATCCCAGCAATAGCCCCCTATACAAAGGGCATCTAGATTCACTTATGCGCATAGGCACATCAACTAATTTCACCCAAAAAAAAACGTTTAATTAATATTTGGTTGTGAGAATTCATAAGATTTGAATATCTCAAGCAGGTGGCTAGCAAGAGATTTAAACTTACAATCCCAAATCGCTGGACTTTCAATTGTCCCATTACCATATAACTGAGCACGGATTATTTTATCAAAGAAATTTTGGTAATACAAAATACCTTAAGGGGCCAACTCTTCACATTGATTAAAAAATAAAAATAATAGGTAAATTTATTTAAATACTATTTTGAAAAAAATTTATTCTTGTTTCTTTTTTTTTTTTTTTTTTGGTCCTCATATTAGTTTCAAAACATCATCCATTTTAGTTGATTCTTAACAACAAAAAAAGGAAAAAAAATGCAAATTTACTTCACAAAACCCCCCAAAAGCGTTTAAAAGCACATTTTTATCCACCCTCTACAAGTTTTATTCAAGAGACTACTTTACAAAATTATTTAACAAAACAAACTATGAGCCAGAAATTTGTTCTGTTATTTAGAAATGAATCACAACTGCCAAACAACACTCTATATATCGACCAACAAAATTGTTTCAGTTTGAAACTTCATGAATGATAAGAGATGTAGCTGAAGTAGCTGACACATACCTGCTGCAAACCAAAAGGCAGAAGATTAATTGAATCATCTTCAAAAACGCCCCAAAACTCCTGGTCATCAGACAACCAGATAAGGAAGGTCTCTGTCAGCCTAGCAAGCAAAATCTTTTGTATTTTCTCTTTCCCAAGCAAGACATCTCCTGCAACAGTTGCCAACTGTTGCAATTTTGCAAATAGTGCCTGTAATAATGCCAGAGATCATGCTATTAGCATGGGAACAGATATGCCAATGCCACGAGTAAGCAAGAAAGATTTTTTACACACACACAAAAACAATACACATGCATATATATATATATATATAAAGGAGTTTGAAACAGGCAGAAGCCAGCAAATTGGCTTACTCATATTGTTGTTAATTCAGTCCCTGGCCATCAAACTGGATTGAGAATACTACTTTATCTCTTGTCAAGTTTGGCAAACCTTTGGTCTCTTCTTATAATCTTACACAATTTAATTCCTGGAAATTTGTGTGCCTACACTAATAGCATGAATCTGGAATTTTCTACACTCAGTATCATAAACTGTATCTTGGACGGATCATGAGTTACAGTTCAAGGAACTTATGAAAGCACAAACTTAGAGATGATTATGTGGTTTAAGCCCAAACATCAAGCTATAGAGCACTGAAGTCTAAAACTATAAGGAAAGGGAAATAATAGCTCAGCCAAAATTTTATTCCATATCTATGATTACCAACGCCAGATCCTATATCTTGTTCAGCTTCAATGATTATCATTTACAAAAGAAAGATTTATGTATGACATAGTGTAATCATATAAATGTAACTTGCTCAATACATTTAAAATAGTCATGGGAACCAACAACGCCTTAAGAGTGCTTGCTTTTGGGAGTTAAAATAGATGCAAATTCTGTGAATGTAAAAAACTGGGTGGAATACTGGATATTAGTAAAAGATGAATTTCAATTATCCTATTAAAACAATAAACCTTAAACGCATGAATATTGGAACAAAAGGGGATGTTACCTGAAATGGAAGTGATGGACGAGGATCAGAACCCCAATGAAGATCCTCTCCATCCCCATTTATATAAATCCATGCATCTAATCTTGTTTTGCCTTCTCTTGAATATATGAAACTCAACACATATTGCAGGCAGAAGTGATCTCTAAGCTTGTCAAATGATACTTGAAGATGACGCTTCCAATCCTTCAGTTCAACAGAACTTCCAGAATTATAGACTACAGTTTCAGTTGATTCATTCTTCTGGACTAATTCATCCTGCCGTTTCCAGATGGTCATCACAGCATCTGGTAAAAGTTCATCCATAATGGTAAATGCTATACCGAGAATCGCTAACTTTTCGGAATCAGTTTCAACTCTAAAGGGTGTAGCCTCCTTTAATTCTGTAAGATTTTCATCATCCGAGGGGCCTGGTAGTGTTTTGCGTAGAGCGTCCATGTACTTATCAAATAACTGAGAAATTCTATTTAAGACGTTGCCTCCAAAATGAAAAATCGCTGATGATGTCAGCTGTTCCAGTATATCCTATAAAAATTTCCATGTTCCAGTATTGCAATGTCAGTTAATGAATAAAGCACCAATTTATCAAATAAAGTAACAAGGGAATGGTCATTTCAGGAGTTTGTTCCCTTGTATGTTTGTGCACAATTTTTCAGCTTGCGCGTCAATAGTAGTTTATATGGAAGCATGCGTGTCAATAGTAGTTTATATGGAATAATTCTTAAACTTTTTCTATATACAAAAATATGATCCTCCTGAACAGAAAGGAGATAAGATCAATTTTCATCAAAGCATTGGACCGAATCTTCTTATGATAATTCTTTTAGTAATGTTCTCATAATGGCTCTGTCTTGGTGTAAATCTTACCCCTTTCTGTGATTATAGTCTTTCCATACTTTTGGCCAGATGAATGTTCTTTTTGTTAACGCCATCTAGGATCTTGGGTTCATTCCCTCTCCGTTTTCTTATACATCATGCACCAAAAAATAGGGTAATTGCACTAGGTGGCACTTTGAGGGCTAATAATTAACTGTATAGCAACATTTTAAAAAAAATTGCAAATATAGCAAAATCTATCCTTGATAAACTCCTCAAGTCCTATTAGCTATATAGATCACGGATAGACTCCGAGAGTTGGATCTATATCTGTTAATATTTTGGGCCTGATAGCTATATTTAAAATATGTGGTTTCCTCTCAAGAAATAAAAAATAAAAGGAGCTGTTCTACTTCTATGTGCATTATTCAGTTAATTCTGTAAGTATCTCAATCAAGGCATCATCATGAGTGCTGTATTGAAAATACAAAATGAGAGATTCAGGAAGGCATAATACGAAGAGTAGCTATGGACGCAGTAACTTGCCAAGTTTACATTGGTAATGCATGAAATAATGTAATAAAATTCTAAAATAGTAGTGACTGGCCTGGTGAATCGGTGATCAAAGGCTACAAAACCAACGTAAACTTGGCAAACCATATAGACCCGACTGCCTATAATATTAAAATCTGATAAGTTTTTCAATACTAAATGTTGTTACACTAATTGGGTGCATACTGCAGAAGTTAGCAAAACATCCAAAATTATTTAAAATAAATAAATAATGGCAATAAAATAAAAAAGAACTAACAAAAGTTTTGGTAAGAATTATTTGAATACAAATAACCAACTTACATCAACAATGTGCATGAACTTCATCCCACTAACCACAAGCAGACTATCTGAGGATGTCAAAAACGGAGACAATGACGATGCAAAGCGAGATGATAATACAAAGTTGTCATCAGGCTCAGCCAAGTCAAGAATGCCTCTCCTAGCTCTCCGGAAATTCAACTCCAAAACTTCTTCCATAAAAGACCGCAAAAGCACCAAAAGTAGCTTTGACAGTTTCAAGCCTTGTGTTTCCAATAATGAACAATAATTAAGACTAGCATGTATGCATATGCTAGCTGCACGCAGAGCAGACACTATCTCAGAAGATGGTGCATTCTCTTTCACCAATCGTACAAAGAATTCAATTTCCCATTCAGCCCACTGAACAACTCTATTTGTGTAAATGGGATCATCACCAAAAATTGAAGCAGATTCTTTTGTTGCCAACGAAATTGCAGAAAATACAAGCTTACTCAAAGTAGCTGAAAACGTCTTTGGGCAAGCAGCACATGAAGGAAGAAAAGCCGAGGTGCTCCTTTGAAGACGAGATCCTAATGACTTGAGCAGTAATTGATGAGCCAAAGAACCTTTACCGAGTCTTAATAAACCAGACAAGGCCTTTCTAAGCTCAAGAAGATTTACAAAAGGTTGTTCGGCAATTTCAATCAATTGTTCCTCAAGCATAGCTTTGCGTTTCAAGAATGCAGATTTGTACGAGGACATTTCGGATGAAATTTCCCCAGTTGCTTTGAGCTCTGGAGAATTTCTCTCTTCTGCATCTAAAGCCTCCAGTGCTTCTTCGGTTTTATGCTCAGCTAAAAGGATGTCAACATTCTCAAGAAATACCATATTTTGACCATCTTCCAATTTCAACAAGGAATCTTGAGGGTCATAACTTTTTTCACCATCCTTAACTTCATCAGTGCCATCATTAGATTGGTTCCACTGTTCTAACTCATGACATACACCAGTCATTAGATCTTGCACTAGAATCCTTTGAGATGAAATATGTTTCCGCAGCTCAACCAACTCATGTTCCATCTCCACAGCCTCTTCAGATATCCTGAATAACACCCAAAATTAAGCCCTACAGTCAGAAATCTATGACAAAAATGAGCGAAGTTCAACTAACGTGCACCCTGAAACTGGATTAAATATGAATAATATTTAAGAATATCAGTAGAAAAGGTGAACTGCCTCGAAGGAAACAAGGGATTATCCTCTTATGGAAGAAGGAAAGAAAACTTGCTAAAAACTGGCTAGTGGATATCATTACCAAGGATAACCAAAGGTGGTATCACGCGTGCAAGATCAAATGACATCAAAAGGTAGATGAGAATTTGAAATTATGCCGAAGGATAGTGCCTGCCCGGAGAAACACCCCGGTGACAATGCTCAATTTTTAAATTCGTCAAGGCTGTGAGGAGTTTGGGTCAAAGAAGAGGGTACAGAATCGGAAGTTCCGAACTTAGCTAGCAGTTCTACGAGTTTTTTCTTTTCTTTTTTTTTTTTTTTTAAGGAACATCAAAGGATTCAGAAGGGTTAGATTGCATGCATCATTAAATCTAAAAAGCAAAATTAACCTGTATTTTGGCGCATCCTAGAAATTGCAGGCTAAATCTAAAATTACAAGATTTGAATTTTCAAGAAATATCTTGATCTTCAAATTCTTTGTTAGCCCATCAAATTTAGGGGTTAAGAAATCCTAGACTTAGTTTGTTATCCTATAGGTTTATGAGGCGGAGGAAGCCAGTAGATTGGAACCTCTGGAACTGTGATGGTTGTTAAGTGGTCAAAAATCTGCTCACTTGCAGAATACTCAGGTTGCATGGTTATACCTTAAATTTCTTTTTAAAAAATGTTGGGACGCAATAAACCTAGCACTATGGAAGTGTATTAGGATTTTCAGTGAATGTCATAATCAATGCTTGTTTTCCAATACACTGAACCTGAAAATTTAATTTCCTCTCGTTTCTACATATGCTTACCTTTTCACTGGCCACAAGCATGAAAACAAAACTTGATGCAACAATTAAATAGCTTTAATAGTTTGTTATGTTTTTATTTCAGTCAGCAAAACAATTAAATGCTGTCTGTTTTATTTAGTAAAATCCTAACTGCTTTAGTTAGGAATTAACCTCTTTTCCTTTGCCAATAAATAATAGGCTTCCCCCTTCCCTCATAATATAGAATTGAATTGAGAATTTTACTCCTAGAATTGGTTTTACACCAACTGATATTAGAGCCCAAGATCTTTGGATCTGATGGCGGGAAAAAAGCCAACCAATGGCAATGATCCCGAAAATGCCAACAAAGAGGTGGGTTCTTATACCGTCCTATCACCAAGGTCTTTGACAAGACGCATGCTATCCATTGAATAATCCAATGATGGTATTCATCGATTGATGGAAAGGATGTCCGTGCAGATGGAGCAACTTATAGGCAGCTTGGATGCGGTAAATCCACCAGTGCAAAGGCAAGAAAATCAGCCTAAGATTGGGTGTTTAGCAGCAAGAAAGACAGACCTATAATTTCCAGCAGCAAGAACAACCAAGATTTGCCCAAGAACAACATTGGATCAATCAAGAATGACCAAGAATCCAACAGTATCAGAGGAGATACCATCAGAATAGCAACTCTTCAAGCGATGAAAAAGGAGGGGAGGAATTGCGAGCTGGTCAGTGGAGAATTAATCTGAATACAAGGTTAAGTTGGATATCCCCACATTCAATGGCAAGCAAGACATAGAAGCCTTTTTGCAATGGATTGAAAACGTCGAAGGGTTTTTCCAATATGCCAACACCCCAAATCACAAGAAAGTACAACTTGTGGCTCTAAAATTTTGAGGTGGAGCATCGGCTTGGTGGGAGCAATTGGAAGTCAATCAGTTTCGAAATGGGAAGAATCCGATTACAAGCTGGGAAAGATTGAAAAGATTGATGAAAGATAGGTTCTTGCCAGCCAATTATGAGCAAGTACTGTACAATCAGTACCAAAATTTGCGACAAGGATCAAAAACAGTAGCCGAATATACAGAAGACTCCCATCAGCTGGATGCTCGAACAAATCTACATGAGAGTGAAAATCATTTGCTAGCAAGATTCATAGGAGGGCTTCGACCAAATAGTAAAGAAAAGGTCAAGCTGCAATCTTTGGGATTTCTTACCGATGTAATTGCTTTAGCTGAAACAGTGGAAGAATGAGCTGTCCAAAAGATTTACTCAAAGAAGTCGATGGGATTGGGAAGCTTCAAGCAGCGGGTCTAAAAGAGGGACACAACCTGTGCAGCAAAATTCACCTACAAATAATCAAGGAGCCTCCTCCAAAACCAAAATTGACAACCCACCTACCATTAGAACCGAACATAGACACAACAACAAAGAACTCCAACCCCTATGGCAAACCAACTCTCGGAAAATGCTTCAGATGTGGTAAAAGTGAACATTTATCAAACAACTGTCCAAATAGAAGAACAATAGCATTGGCTGAGGAAGACACTTTAGCTCCAGAATCAAAAGAGGATTTGTTGGAAGAGGGCACTGATTTTTTGGAGCCGGACGAAGGGGACAACCTTTCTTGTGTTCTCCAAAGATTGTTGCTTGCTCCAAAAACTGATTCCCATCCTCAATGCCACTCATTGTTCAAAACACGATGCACGGTCAAGGGGAAACTCTTCAATATCATTATCGACAGTGGGAGCTCCGAAAATATGGTTTCTAAAAAACTAGTTCGTGCTTTGAATCTTATGGTTGAATCCCATTCCAACCCTTATAAGGTTGGCTGGACTAAGAAAGGAGGAGAAGCTCAAGTCACAGAAATCTGCACAGTGCAATTCTCCATTCGCAACAACTACAAAGATCAAATTTTGTGTGACGTTTTGGATATGGATGCATGTCATATCCTTCTTGGCCGCCCTTGGCAATATGATTCGCAGGCTTATCACAAAAGGAGAGATAACACTTACGAATTCTCTAGGCATGGGAGAAAGATCGTCTTGTTGCCATTGTCTAAAATGAATCCATCTAACTCCAAAGATACAAGGGGACAATTATTCAGCATCATCTCTGGAAAACAATTCTCCAAGGTGCATGATGAAACTATATGGGGATTGATTGTTAAAGGAGATGTCAAAACAGAAAATGAATCACATTTTCCAACAACAATTCAACACCTATTCACAGAATTCCCAAGCATTCTCAATCCCTCCACGAGTCTACCTTCCCTACAACATCAAATTGACCTCATTCTTGGATCCACACTTCCCCACCTTCCACATGACAAAATGAGCCCAAAAGAGTATCAAATCATACATGATCACGTCCAGGAACTTCTTGAGAAAGGGTGTATCCAACCAAGCATTAGTCCTTGTGTTGTTCCAGCTCTTCTCACACCCAAAAAAGATGGAAGTTGGCACATGCGTGTAGACAGCAGGGCAATAAACTGAATAACAGTCAAATATCGGTTCCCCATCCCTTGGATTGGTGATTTATTAGACCAACTTGGCGGTGCTACACTTTTTTCAAAGCTAGACCTTCGAAGTGGGTATCACAAATCAGAATAAGACCCGGGGATGAATGGAAGACTGCATTTAAGACAAATGAAGGGCTCTTTGAATGGCTTGTCATGCCATTCGGCCTCTCCAATGCCCCAAACACCTTTATGCGGCTAATGAACAAGGTTTTTCTTCCCTTTCTTAACAAATTTGTAGTAATCTATTTTGATGACATCCTCATTTATGGCAATAATGTGGAAGATCATGAAACCCACCTACATAAAGTTTTTTCCACCCTAGCAAAAAAGACAATGGCATATAAACATCAAAAAATGTGTCTTTTTAGTTGAAGAAATTGCC
This sequence comes from Citrullus colocynthis, assembly GCA_031780015.1. NCBI lineage: Eukaryota > Viridiplantae > Streptophyta > Magnoliopsida > Cucurbitales > Cucurbitaceae > Citrullus > Citrullus colocynthis. The sequence continues at coordinate 1,052,857 of QLSR01000200.1, forward strand.
TTTTTAGGATTCATCATTGGAAATAATGAGATAAAAGTTGATCCCCGAAAGGTTGAGGCTATTGCCAATTGGCCTACACCCACGTCCATAAAACAGATCCAACTTTTTAGGTTTAGCATCTTTTTATAAGAAGTTCATCAAAAATTTCAGCACCATAGCATCTCCCCTTACAGACTGCCTTAAGAAAAACAATTACAAATTCTTGGAGTAAAATTCTCAATTCAATTCTATATTATGAGGGAAGGGGGAAGCCTATTATTTATAGGCAAAGGAAAACAGCTTAATTCCTAACTGCAGTTAGAACTTTACTAAATAAAACAGACAGCATTTAATTGTTTTGCTGACTGAAATAAAAACATAATAAACTATTAAAGCTATTTAATTGTTACATCAAAACTGCTTCAAAATGGTGAAATAAGCATGTGACATTGACAATTTTGTAAATGGATTACTAACCAGTTCCATAGCATAATGGCAGTTTATTACATCAAAGAAGCCACTCTATATATGTACATACACTTGGTGGTCAATTTGTTACCTTAGAAAAGCCAGATACTTGGTCTGCATATTCCCACATAAGTTCTCCACAGCATCCTTTAAATCCATGAGTTCACAGCACAGTCTTCTAATTCCCTACACAGGCACCATTTTCTTATATCAAATCCAGAATGAACTAAAAGAAAAAGAAAAAAAATGCAAACTTAAAATTTAAAATACAGAGATACACAGTTCAAAGTCAAAGTAGTGTTTCAGTGGTTAGTTGTTGCCATGAACCTACCATCAACTGTCAAGGATTAAGTAACCAATAGCTCTAACCCTTATTTGTGTTGATTGAAGCCCTTTTAGGTTTATCTTTTATGTAACGATAGCATAGGGATTTTCGTTTTTTAACTCCTTTTGTGTTGGACTTTTTTTCTCTTTTTTTTTTTGGGTTTGTTCATCTTCTTTCGTGTTTCTCAAAGAAAGCTTGATTTTTGGTTTGATTGTTTATTTTTTAAAAAAGTTGGACTTCGATGGAGAAATTGAATGAACTCTTGTATCTCTACTGTCTCCTATGCTGTGATCACAAATGAATAACTAAGGGGGAGGTTTAAAGTGTCTTTGACGCCATAGACAAGGGGATTTCCTTTCCATTTTCTATTGGATCTCATGGGATTTAGATAAAAGATCTCCAGTTTCTTTATGATATTCTATACTTTTCAGTTGTGGAAGAGAAGAACATTCTTTTAACTTTCTTCGACCTCATATAAACTTTTGAGGCCAGTCTCTGGTCTTAAAAGTGACCTTGTGAAATCAGTGGTGGCAGGCATCAATCTCAGGAGACCATTTTTGGGTGGGAATTGGAGGAATGGGGTGAGCTTAAGAGACAGATAAGCTTTCCTCCTCCACATTAGTAGTGAGGTAATCGTTCGCTTCTAGCTCTAGTTGAGATTTACATTTATCCACCAGAAATTCTCTGCACAACCAGATCAGAAAAGGGAGACCAAAGGGAATTTCCTAATTCCAACATCAATGACGAATGCATCAACGGCTAAACTAAATACATTATAAGAAAATGAATACAAACGGAATAATTATAAGAAAACGAAAATAACCCCCCCCCCCCAAAAAGAAAAAAAAAAAAAAAAAACAAACAAAAAAAAAAAAAAAAAAATGAAAAAAAACGAAAAATAAAAAAAAAAAAAGAAATAACCCCCCCCCCCCAAAAAGAAAAAAAAAAAAAAAAAACAAACAAAAAAAAAAAAAAAAAAATGAAAAAAAACGAAAAATAAAAAAAAAAAAAGAAATAACCCCCCCCCCCCAAAAAGAAAAAAAAAAAAAAAAAACAAACAAAAAAAAAAAAAAAAAAATGAAAAAAAACGAAAAATAAAAAAAAAAAAAGAAATAACCCCCCCCCCCCAAAAAGAAAAAAAAAAAAAAAAAACAAACAAAAAAAAAAAAAAAAAAAACCCCCCCCCCCCAAAAAAAAGAAAAAAAAAAAAAAGAAACATTTCGTTTTTCTACATTGTATCAGTAAGCTAGCAGAAGAACCGAAATGAAAAAGAAGAAGCAAAAGAACAAACCTGTTCAGTGTGTGATTGGTAGAGAGAATCAACCTTGGACTGCGGAATGATGCTCTCGATAGATGGGAAATCATCTTCCTCTTCGCTGCTTTCCATTTTTGGTACTGGAACTATTCTTCAAAACCCTCCCCCAAGTGAAACAACTTTAATCGGAAAATGCTGAAAAACGTCAAATCTGCAGAGGCGAAGCTGAGCAAAGAATTTCTGCAAAAATAGCTTCTGCTTACAGCTGAGTGATTAAGGAGTGTGGAGTGTGTCGATTTTCCGATAGAAAATTGGAAATTGATGAAAGGGTTGAGAGGAGAGGCTGCGGATTCTCTCTGAGTTGCACTTTTTTGCTTAATGCTTACACTTTCGCAATTGATTTGGAATTTTCAGTCTCGGGAATCTCGAAGTTTGATAAAGGATCGTTCTCCTGTATTCAGTAAAAGTTCCCCTTTGTTGAAGAAAAATACAAACTCGTTTCTATATTTGAAATTACATAATGCATTTTATTTAATTTCTTAATTAATTATCTGAGAGGTAGTCAAGAGCATAACTATATCTCATTTATTATTTCTTTTAGTTGAAAGTCTAATATTTCCCTTTTCTTTTTTCAATAATATAGGAGTGAGAGAAGAAAGTACAAATTTTACACTAGTTTAGTTAGGCTATTTTTATGGTTGAAAGTTCAATCTGTCACTTATATATTGATCGGACCTACAAGAATTTTATATTCATACTTTATTTATTTAAAAATAAATAAAAGAATTCGCTCTGATACCATTTGTAACGCTCCAAGTTCAAATTTTGGATCAAGATTTGAATTTGGCATTTGATGGCCCCGACATTTTCGTGCGACTGGGCAACGTCATGAGATCACCCAACATAGGATTACTCGATACTAAGCACACTTAATATTAGAGTTTCTATGATTGAGCCACCAAAAAAGAAGATGCATCTTGTTGGGATATGTAGTAACTATCCATTCTTTTAAGTACTTCTTAATCATACTTTCATATCTTCTAGATCCCACTCATTCAAATGTGATGTCAGTTCATTCATGTCCCCCTCCTAATTACACTAACGTTTTATCTACTAAATAATGATCAGGTTGACTTTATTGTGTTTACAATCATACTTATTTCTTCCCTTTACAATCTAACATGCATGCCCTTTTACGTCATACTTTTATTTTATTTCATTGACTATACAACTTTTTATTCTCAACGACATGTAGGTGGGGAGATTTCAATTTTTAACATCTCGATTAAGGATATTGAAGGAATAGAATGCTTCAATCACGCAGCGGAGGCGATAGATTCGTGTGCCTTGATTTCTTGAAAGAATTAAAAATACAAAAAACATAAATGGGTTAAGTATCCTACCTTAGTCCATACGTACAACAACAAAGACTCCTCTTGAAGCAAAACCTTCCTCCTTAAAATCTTTCTTTTTCACAAGATCTTAGTTGTTATGACTCTGGCAATGATCCAATTTGTGGGAACCTTCTTTGAAAGAGTAGAAAGGAATAGGGAAGGAGACTTTAAAAACTTTCCTCTAAACTTGGGAGAGTTTTTCAGCGATCTCTGTAAAGTGATTGTAGAGATTATTTTGTTGTGTTGTTGTAGAGAATGAGCTCTCTCCAAGGTCCTATTTATAGAACTTTAATCCTAATCCTATTAGGATAGACCTATATAATTATCTACTATAATATCTCATATTATAAAAATAATTATACTTATTCATTTTAATATCTCATATTAAATTATTTAATTATTTAAATCATATAAGCAAGTCGATCCTTCAGCAAATGTTTCAAAAATACAGATGAGTCAAAAGTTCGTCTTACCACTCTTTTTCTTAAGTAACACTGATACTCTAACGAACAATTTTTTCATGGTCCAAACATTAACTAAAGTCCCTCTCAGGATAGTGAGAAGATGGGGCCCCTTGTTTAAGTTTTGGAGTCAACACTTAAGGGAACTACTTATCTACTTACCCTATGGGGGAAGGAGTGAATTCCCTCATGTAAAGTTATGTTCTCAGCTCCCTATTTGGTCAAGTCCACAAAATGGTAGGTATATTGAGTCGACGACTCAAGCTACCCTCACTCGTGCAAATCGAAGGATGATACCTCATATATAGGAGCTAACTCACTCAGGATTAAGATCGAGTAACACATGATCATCTTGTGAAATATTATTCTCATCAATTAACAGATTTACAAAGAGAGGTTAATTATTACACAGTCCAATGTTATACAAACTCTATGTATAGGTTACCTCCACTCACATGTCTCCACATTAACAATATGATCAAACAATTTGTAACTATTACAAAGTGCGTTGTAGCCATAGTGTCATCGGGATAAGGCATCCAATCTTATCCATATATTATAGACCTTTAGGTTATTACTTGAACATAATTCACCTATATGTCAACTACATATTGTTTAAGATTACTGATAACTTGTAGAAATACAAGTTATTATACATTTTTCTTAGAATAATGGAGAAGAATTGGAGAATTATGCGATAGTTTTGGGTTAAATTCATTAATAAAACCTTATTTACATTTTACACCTTTGATTTGATGAAGATAAATGTTTTGAAGTAAATTATCTCTAAAATGCATGATGTAGTGTAGGAACACATGATTCAGCATTTGCATCATCTGAACGATAGACGCAAAGCAACAAATCAGCCGATAATGATGCAAGCTTCAGGATCTCAAACAGTTGGAGATTGAGTTGCTTAATCTATGGCACAATGAGTGGTTACCAATTTAGCCGAGAATCACGCAATCAAGCGAGAATGACGCAAGGCATCAAATCAACCGATAATGACATGAGTCTGCCAGCGTTACAACGCAGTCTTGATAAAAGGGTAGATTCGTAGGCTGAGACAGTTGTTAAATTTTTCAGGAAAATTTCTTTCGTGACAGGAGAACTCTCTCCAGAAGGCAACTGGAGATAGAATACCCGAGAGAGTAGTCTTCTTCCCAATCACCTACATCACAGCAGCAGCATCATGCAACCACCGTTAGCAGAATCAAGAGATTGATCAACCACCAACCTTTCCCTTGCTTTCTATCTTTATATTTACTTTCTTGTGTTTTCATCTCGTATCAAGAAATTGTACTCTTTGTAATACTTGATCCATTTCATCGATCTAAATATTTTTCATGTCTTCCATCTCTACATCTATTTTCGCTTTCTTGTCAATGATCATGAGTAGCTAAATCTCTTAAGGGTTGGGGGCAAAGTTATTATGTGTTTTAGAAACAATGATTAGACTATACCATCTTGCTTATTGTGTTCAAATCTATTGCTTATTTTCATCTAGCTCATCAAGATAAGTAGCAATAATCAAATGCTTGAAAAAGTAAGTGATTGTGGAAATCATCAAGCAGACTATGTAGTGTTTCTAGACATAGAAGCAACCTTAGGGTTTAATAATACTTTACCCATGCGTCATAGACATATGAGCATGCAATTTGTCCACTAAGAGGTGCAGGTTTTAAGTTGAGAACATGGAATAGTTGATTCTGCGTTTTTTAAGATAGACAATAACAACCTCTTAACCCTTTTTTATCATCCATGTATATACTTTTATTGTTTTTTTGCTGTAACGCATCATCCCTCATTTTCACCACTTGTTAGTTTAGAAATTTTACTGCTTTATTACTTAAACGCAACATAACTTAAACGCAACATAATCCTGAGTAATTTTATACAAAGATAGGCAACACCACTAGAGAGAGTTTAAAATCTGCACAAGTCCCTGCGTTCGACCTCGGACTCACCGAGAAACCTAATTTATACTTATACTTGGGTTAAATTGGGAGAACTTGATAGATTTAATAACACATGCATTGGATCTTTAGATTCGCAACAATTACATATAATAACTTTGAATTTTTTCTCTTAATGGATAAATTAATATTGCATATTTAATAATAACTAATTAACTACGAGGCTCTAAGACACAAATCTCAATAGATATATGTCTTACTAATTGAGTTATACTCAAGTTGGCTCACAATATTCTTAAAGGTGATAAGACAATCTATGAATAGAATTAGTATTATAAACTTTTCTTGTGCTTGTACCGAATTCAATATAGTTCAATTAATTAAAATTAATTTTTTTTTAAAAGAATGAGAAATTAAAAAAACAATCTTTTTGGGGCAATTGCATGTATGCCAATCTAACACAAACAAATAATAAATCTAAAAAAAAAGTTAAAAGTGTTTACAAATATGACACAATTTTAAACTTAACAAGATTAAAGCATGTGTGATAAGTCAATATATATATATATATACGTATCTGTATGACCGGGGTCTATCAACAATAGATCTATCATAACTAAGGTCTATTAGTGATTGGTGTCCTAACAAAAAAGTTGAAATAAATAATAGCAAGTTATTAATAGTCATATATTGGTAATATATTAGTTTTTTCTTTTTGTTAGTACAACAACCAAAAAACGAAGCAACAACCAACCAAACTAAAGAGAGTCAGAATGAAAAGCATGATCCACCCATGGGGGGCGGTTTTCAAGCCACACAACAAAGAAATGAAAATATCAAGTATGGGGAGCTAGCACATGTGCAATAGTGTTACATCTACAATTGGCTCAAGTGAAACCAAGGACGGCACCATGGAGTTGGAAGTCACGAATAACATCAACAAAAGTTTGAGTCTCATTAGTGTATCGACAATTCCCAACTAAGAGGTTCCAAAGAATCTTGGAGTCAGATTCAACCCAAAATGGAGAAATGCCCGCCTCAAGGGATCTAGAAATACCATTAAGCATAGCAATGGCCTCAGCGAGTTCCACATGATTAGTCAGCGCAAAATGACTTTCCATAGTAAGTAACACGTCGCCATTAGCGTCACGAACAATTGCTCCTATACCCACATCTCCATCTAGGACAGCAACATCAAAATTTAACTTGTAAGTTCCAAGAGGAGAACCAGACCAACGAGAAATGTTTTCAACAACGGGGGAATGGCGAGTCAGCTGCAAAGGGGTCGGTTGATGAAGACCGTCAAAAGATTCCATTACATTCAACGCCCATCGGATAAGATCGTCTTTAGGCTTGCTGTGACGATTAATGACCATAAAATTTCGTCTGTGCCAAACTGCTGAAGTAATGAGCGAAAAAATTCTGATATCAAAAGGGCTCAAAAGCTCTAAAACCCTGCAAATGAGAGATATAACATCAATGTAGTGCAAGTCGAAAAGACAATGACTAGGAGGTCAAAGCTTCCATATCTATTTACTTCCCTTACAGTCTCACAGAGCATGGATACTCGATTCAGAGGCATAATGGCATAATAGGCAATCCCTGCTAGCAATAATTGATCGTTGAGCCATGACAAGACATGTTGAAAGAGAATTTAAGCAAGCACGCCATAGAAAAATTTTAGTTTTTTGTGGGATAGAGAAGGCCCACAACAATTTCCAAAACTTTTCCATGGTGGTGCTCAAGGAGGACGATACGTCCAACATCGAGGATTGGGCCAACTTATACTCACTCTTGATAAAGTAAAACCATTTTTTTTATCATAATGCCAGAAAAAATTATCCGAACGAGGAGGCGAGAAAAAGGGATTACTCATAATGACTTTTGCATCTTCCAGGCATAACAGTTCATTTAATAGCATTTGATTCTAGTGTCCATCATTGATAAGACTATCCACCGAGACCAGGGTCAGCGATCTTGGTAAAGACATCATCTTGAAGGTAGATTCCTTAGGAATCCATTGATCAGAATAAATGTCAACTAATCGGCCATCCCCAATCCTACAAGGCTTTACTTACTTTTTCTTTAAAATAAGATAGTGAGACTTGTTTATTTTTTTATAATAATGAAGGAACACCCAAGTACTTTCCATGATTGTGGACTATTTTAACTTTAAGCTGACTAGAAATATCTGTCTTTGTAGAGGAAGGAATACGGAGACCAAAAGCAATGGCAGATTTGTCATAGTTGATAACCTGACTAGAAGTTTTTTCATACACATCTAAGATACGAACAATCTCCTGAGCTTCAGAGAGCTTCACCTTGAAAAATAAAAGATTGTCATCTACAAAAAAAAGAGGTGAGTAATAGCGGGGGCAGAACGAGCAACGTTAAGACCAATTATCACATTACGAGACTCAGCCTGACATAAGAGACTAGTTAAACCTTCAACACATAGAAGAAAAAGATAGGGTGATAAAGGGTCACCTTGTCTTAGGCCTCTAGAAGGCTTGAAAGTTTTAGTAGGTTCCCTATTAATAACAAGCTGAAAGGACACATAGCTTATACACAAAAAAAATCAAACTAATCCATTCATCAGTAAAACCCATTTGCCTCATGAGCCTGCACACAAAATGTCATTCCACCCTATCATACGTTTTACTCATGTCTAGTTTTAAACAAGCAAAACTATTTTTAGCAGACGATATCTTCATATGATGCAAACATTCAAAAGCGACAATAACATTATTAGCAATTAAGCGACCAGGCATGCACTTTAATTCACAGATATGATTTGATCAAGAATGAGCTCGAGCCTATTAGCTAAGACTTTCGAGATAATTTTATAACATACATTACACAAACTAATAGGCTAAAAATCAGTTACTAGTTTAGGATCCTTCCCTTTTGGAATAAGAACAATAGAGGTATGATTGAAATGCTCTGGGAAAGTAACATGGTTGAGGTAATTAATGAAAGCAACAGTGACTCCTTCCCCAACTATATGCCAATATTTTTGGAAGAACAAGGCTGACAGGCCATCTGGTCCCAATGCTTTTGACGGGTGCATCTGCTTGAGAGCAAGTGTAGCCTTTTCAGCAGTAAATGATTTGTCCAAGAGCTCATTCATTGCAGGTGTCATGACATGGGTTGTTGCTTCTCAGAGATCAACGCCGGACGATTTTGATTGGGTTCTTCCTGATCTGAGCATTGTGTGGCAAATGACTGACCGAAGACTTGCGCCGAGGACCGTTTTGGGGACTTGTTTGCAGACAACAAATTGATCGTTGCTGATGGATTTTTTTCCAGATGAAGGTTTTGACTATATTAGTTTTATGTTTATAGAAATAGATGTGCATCACTAATAGGCAAGATAGACGTGAAAATATGGCATGTTAACAATAAACATAGGAGTATTCTATTAATGATAGACATAAACTATATATTAGACACATAAAAATAGTTGCTATTAAATATAAAAATAAGCTATCAATAATTGAATATGTCACTAATAGACATATTAATAGTTCATCGACAAATAGACATAAAAAGTATTTATCAGCTATAGCATACAATAGTTTGTCAGTGATAAACATCAATCAATGATAAGCATAAAATGATCTAACAATAATCTATACCTACTATATATAAAAAGGGCTATGAGAGAAGATTTTCTTTTTGTTCGTAGATTATTAGTAAATGTCTATTTTACCCATTTTTTTTTATTAGACATGATTTTTTGAATGTATGTACCTTTTAAGTTATTTTGTCCTTGATAGGATGCCACCGTTTGAATGTAAGAATCTTTTAAGTCCAATAAGCGTGATTGATGTTGATAGAATGCCTTTGTTCGGATGGAGATGATTACACCTTGAACTAATGCATCCATACAAGCATCGGTAAAATGCATGTATAAAATAAATAAATAAATAAATATGTGAATGCATACACCATTTTGTCCGTTCGATAAATTCCTACCTCTCTATCTATCTCTGAGATGTTTGTATTTTTCAAAACCTCATTGCTCGACCATCTCTCTACGCTCTTTCGAATTCCTATTTTCATCCTTCATCCCATTAGAATGCAACAGAAAATGTTCGAAGAATCAGTTGCCTCTCGGTTGTTCAATCATTTGATAACGAGAGTTATTCTTTGATAAATGATCACTATGAGTCAGACTCAATAGAATTTGGGCCATGGCGGCCAGTGCTCCTAAGATTATAGAAGCAATGCTACAAAAAAAGAAGATTTGTTGCAATATAGCTCCATAGGAACCATAAATAGAAACACATGAAATATTAGCAAAAATAGAGATTTTAGGCGCAATAGAAAGGAATGATGTAACCGGGGTGGGTGAACCCTTGTAGATATCAGGTGCCCACATATATAGAGTCACATTCATCTTATTATTATTGATTTTCAATATAAAAAAAAAATACAATTAGAGATTTGGTGAGATTATCAAATTTTTAGATCTCACCCTATTAAACTTCCCAAGTTTTTTGACAATTGGTAGACTTTCTTTTCTATGTTGTCGTCTCATCAATGAGCGATAATTTCTATGATCGTAGAGGGCCCCCTTTACCATTCTGTATAAATGGACTATTCTATTTGCACATATATGGTATAGGGGTGCATTCAATCTTTGCTTGTCTATTAGTCTCCTCATGAGTTTCTTCTTCGTATTGCGAGCATTATGAATCTTCTAGTCTATAAAAGGTTCAAGTTCTTCTCTGAGGAAGAAATGTGCCGGTATTTTGAGAGCATTCCACCAATTTTTGGCGACTTTCACTTTCAACCCGATTTACCGCCTCCCCCCCCCCCCCCCCCCCCCCC
>QLSR01000200.1:1068107-1129045 GCA_031780015.1 Citrullus colocynthis
TTTTTTTTTTTTTTTTTTTTTGAAAGATATGGTAGTAAGAGGATCGAAGATTGAACTCATTTGCTTCTAACAGATTGGTTCCTCAAAACCCTAAATCGGAGCTTATTACAACATAACTGAAAGAGATTAAAAAAAGTAGAAGTTTCCACCTCAACTAAAATTTGCCACCTCAACATGCCACTCCATTTTTCCATTAGTCAACTAATGGTCAAATTAACCATAGGAACCATTTAGAATTATTTTTCAAACTTCAGGAACCAAAGTGTTCTTTTTGAAACTTCAAGGACTAAATTGACATCAACCTCAAACCTCAGAAACCAAAAGTGTAATTTGCCCTAAAATTTAATTCGATGAATGATGTTGTAAATAATGTCAATTATATCTTTTAAGACCACGTTTACCAATCCGTTATGAAAATTGGTGTAATTGAAATGAGATTACATTGAGGGATCAATCGTAATGGGTCTCAATTGCAAATGTAATTGAATTGCTTTTGATCACATTTACTTAAAATGAATCTGCCACATTTATTATTACCAGTACCGTTACCTTTTAGGGTCAAACGGGAACGCTAACGGTAAATATAACAGTAAATATAACAGATTCATAATTTTCATACTGTAACAATAACAACATTTGTAATGGTAAAGGTAACGATAATGGTATTGACATGTAGTTTTCAAGCACAATTAGATTGATCACCCTCCGCTCACCTTAGTTTGCACTTTTTCTTACAGATTTGGACATGGGCCCTAGATATCAGTACGAGTACATAACATAGGTAAACAACACCAAATTAAATCAAATGTGGCCCAATTTTTAGATTACCGTTGATTTATTACGTTTCTACTAGGAAACGTGGCCTAAGTTCAAATGAATGACAAGAATGGTCTTAATCATTTAAATAGTTGAAATGAGTTGTAAACAAAGTCACATGCATCTCCCCATTTTTACACATTAGATATGATAGCACCTAAAATGTACTATCTTACTTAGCTTAACTCGGGTTGGTTGTATGGTTTAATGTGTTTCATCTACTTTGTAGGTATCGAGCTTGGAAAGGCAAATTTGAGCGTTTGGATCAAAACTGTGCTTAAACGAAGCAATTGGAACCGAAACAAAGCATCTAGGTCAAAATGGAGATAGAATTACAAAAATGCCCCTGAAGACCTAGCGTCGTGACCCCAAATAGTTTAGGAAAATTATCATGGAAGCATCTGGTAAATCAGGAGAAATTCTTACATTGTGGGATGAAAAGAAAGACACTTCCATGGTGCATTGAGGGAGATTTTAACATTACCAGATGGATATGGAGGTCTTGAGAAAGAGGTTTTTTTAACTCTTTGGATGTCTAAATCCCAAAAAGAATTAAATTTGGACATCAATCTTTGGCTCCATTAATTGTTCGAATACCTTATAATACAAGCTTCAGCCTCGTTGCTTATCTCCCTCCATTTTCCTTCTCTGTTTAGCAAATGGCAAAGACTTACAACACCTTTTATTTGATTGCTCATCCTAAAACAAATGTGGGTGGAAGTTTTTTTTCTTAGTTTAACTTACAATGGATATTAGAACACTCACTTCGTGATAACATTTCTCAAGTTTTGGTAGGCACACTACTATCAAACAAAGCCAAGTTACTTTGGTCAAATGTAATTAAGGCCTTGATTTCAGAAATTTGATTGCAAATGCAATAGGCGAGTTTTCCATGACAAGTATATTGATTGGTCTGATCATTTTGGTTTAACTCAGCTGCTAGCTTCTTCTTGGTGATCTCAGTTCAAATTTTTTGTTGACTATTCCATACAATATATTTATCTTAACTGGAATGCTTTTATTTCTCCAATTTAATCATGTCATGATGCCATTTTGTAATTCTTCAATGAATGTACTTTGTATTGGGATATGATGAAGGTGCTATGGGTGTGTCAACCTAGTAGAGATATCTGGGTGTACCTGATGATCTTTGGTTCTCGAGTTTCTTATGTTACTATAATTCGAGCATTAGTTTTATTTCATTTCATCAATGAAAATTTTGTTTCCGTTTAAGAATAAAATTAAAATAAAATAAATTGTGCTTACCTTTCTCTCTCACCAAACTATTTTATCTTTTGCACTTTACTTTTCTGCAATTTAGTGTTCTTGTCAATTCAAACAAAAACCAAAACCCCCCTTTTATTGTCTTTCTATAGAAAAGTTTACCTTAGAGAGATTCTATCTTAGGCTCCTTGTGGATTGACTCGGTTTTGATATTAATACTACCTAGTAATAGAAGTTCTTGATTGATACTATAAATTTATTTGGTTGGTTAGAACCTTTGACAAGTTCCATCAAGCTGTCGCGCAAATGTTCATCCTCCACTTTTATGCAATTTAGTTTTCTTGTCAATTCAAACAAAACCCAAAACCCCCTTTTTATTGCCTTTCCATAGACAAATTGACCTTAGAGAGATTTTATCTTAGGCTCCCTATGGACTGACTCGGTTTTGCTACTAATACTACCTAGTAGTAGTTCTTAATCAGTACTATAAATATATTTGGTTGGTTAGAATCTTTGACAAGTTCTCTCCATCAAGCTGTCATGCAAATTTTCATCCTCCACTTTAGTTGGGAAAACTCTCATACTATTTCACAGTTCAAGTGAAGGCATAGTTGAAACCAACCCTAAAGTTCAGATATGCTATATAATTTAACCAAATTATTTAGGCCTCCTTTGATAACCATTTCGTTTTCTATTTTTTGGTTTTTGAAAATAAAGCCTATTCCTCTAAATTTCTTATAGTGATTTGCATCTATTTTAAGTACAAGAGTTGAGCTCTTCGTCAAATTTTAAACAATAAAAACAAGTTTTTAAAAGCTACTTTTTTTAGTTTTCAAAATTTGGATTGGTTTTTGAAAACATAGATAAAAAATAGATAGAAAGCAAGAAATTTAGAGATAGAAGGGGTGTTTATAGGCTTAAGTTTCAAAAACTAAGAACTAAATGGTTACCAGATGAGACCTTAGTTTCTTTAACATTTTAGTAAAAATATCATCTAACGAAGAAGACTTTCTTATATTGTCAAGCACCTGCATAGGCAATAGGCGTAAATATGCACCTCGCCTTGAAAAGACAAGGCACACAAAAGAAGGTGGGCAATAGGCTCGTGCCTTCTGTGACGCCCCCACGGCTCTTGGGCCTTGGGGCATTTTCATTATTTTTAAAACGTAATAATTATTAGAGTTTTTCCTTCATTATTAATTAAAAAACAATTTAATTAAACAAAAGAAAAAAGAAAACAAAAAAGAAGCATCCTCTCTGAAGGCAAGAAGAGATGGCATTCAAGAATAAATAAATGAATAAAAGTTACATGCTAGATGCACCGACTTCATATACAAGGTACGCATGATACCATGATCATACCTTGGTTAGTCTTGTTTTGAAGTCCAACCATTTGTTTCTTCTATTTTCGTCAAGACTGTCTCCAAAAGTAAATCCATGTACTCTCTCAAGACCTGCATTGATGAAGATCCATAGTGAGATCCAGTTTTGAGCCCATATTTGACTTAAAAGGATCGAAGTAAAAATATAAAGTATGTGTATATATATATATATTATTGTGCATAATACTGATAATATTTGAAGATGACGTTATTGATCTAAAATTCCTTTAATTGGCAAAGACTAGTGCTGCATGACAGCTGACTTTTGGCAGACAAATAGATATGGAAAGACCAGAGGCTCCCGGGAGACGTGAGAGGAGGAACAATAGATATGGAAAGACGAGCTACACAAAACCTCTCAATATGATTTCCAGCCCAAGCCTTGACATCCCTTCTCCCTAGACGGCTAGACCCAAACCAACCTTATAGGATAGGAATTGTGGAGCACATAGACACAAGATACCCCCTTCCAGACCAAAAAGTGGGAGGAAAGAAAGAAAAGAAGCAAGGCTTTCAATTTGAAGTGCAAAATACAAAAAGTTATAGTAACAAACACAATAAGAGAGTGAAAGTTAAGGAAATGAAAACTTAGATTTTGTTTAGACATTCAGAGGCACGATTCTAAAACTGACACTCAGACACAGTAAACGTGAAATCACGCAAAAGTATACAATACAGGAGACTAAATATACTTACTTTCACTTATCTTTGTGATTAAACCTTCGACAGTCGTAACAATTCCCCCAAGAGTGCCACTAGTCAGCTCCAAGTCAAGATCTGGGACTTTTACACTTGCAGTATCTGACTGGTAAGAAAAATAACTCCGTCAAACTATATGTTCCAACTTACATGATACAAACACTGGTTACTTCAGTCCTATTATATTTTCGTTTTCTTTTTATCATCTCTTAAAGAAACAGAATTTTTTGGTACAATGAAATGTTAAAAATAATTTATAAATAAATAAATAAATAAAAACGTAATTGATATTGATATTTGAAGAGCGTTACTATCTATCGAACTCCTAAAAAGAGCCTAACAAGCCAACATCCCCAAAAATAAACTACACAAATTACAATATTCAAAAAGACAAGTTAGATAACATACTACGAAGTTGCACAACAAGGTAGCCCTCCTATCACCCTACTTTACAAAGAAGGCATTCCAACCCAAAACAATTTCGTGAACAGTTAACAAACCTTTATCACATCTCGACTGAGATCTCTAACATCCTTCACACAAAGACTAATTATCTTTCCTTTTTCAGGGATTCGCCCTCCAGGCTTCAGCTGCATAACAAGAGCATAATCATCAATAAAACAAGCAGGTGAAAGAGTACAATATAGGCAAGTGAAGAGATACCTCAGAACTACGGTAACCACAAGCATCACAAGTAGTTGCCATGACAATCACTTCTTGGAAGTAGGGAATTTCTGTGTTTTGTCAAGTCTTAATGTATTTGTGTAGGAGCCTGTCATTAAATAAATAAAAAACCATACAAAAAATTGGAGGAGACCAGAAGATTCCCCCTAGTTATGTTGAACGCTCATAGTAGATCAACCATTTCAAAAAATAATAATAGAGAAAGAGGGGTGGCAATAACAATTAAAAATCCTATTCTTTCAAATTTTATAAGTGAAAAACTAAAGCAAAAACTAAGAAACCACAGTTGATGGATGCTGCCTCAAATTCTTCAATCAAAATGTAATCGCAAAAAAGCTGTTGCTCAGTAGCAAATCTTTATTTAGATGTCCTCATTGGTGAACCTCAACAATATATCATATACATGTGCACTTTCAGGCTCCAACTTGTACTTCAGATTGGATTGTGTAGGACCTCCAATCATCCACACGTACCATAGAAGGGGCAAAAGAGGGAAATTGGGAATAAAAGTCCTGAGGCATAGAATCAGTTGCTGTGAGAGGTGGGGACCATTCAGTAGCAGAGAATTAGTTACGGTTTGTGCAGGGGTCCACGTGTAGGGTTTAAGAGAGGTTTGGAGGGATCAGTAGAGGGTATGTTCATTTTGGGAAAGCTGGTGATCGGCTTTCGGGAGAGGGAGGCGCCCTCGAATCAGCCCTTATCTGTTTTTGCTATTTTCTTTTGGTTTTCCTCAAGGCTCTCTGTTTCTTTCTTGTTTGGCTGGATGTTGTGACGTTATCTTGTAACTCTTGAGTATTGCTATTAAATATCACAAGGAGAAGCTTGTTCTCCGTTGTTTGCCTTTGTTGGGAATTTTCTCTGTGTGCAGGGTTGTAAGGGTACCTAACAGATTGTCTTTGTCTGGCCCCTCAATGAATCATACCATCTAGCTTAAACCAAAAATCTAACTTAATCTATCAAGTCATATGAGTTCTCCCTTTCATGATAATGGAGGGGTCGTGTGGCATTCTTGTTTTTGTGCTATTTTGTGAGGAGTATGGCTTGGGAGGAATAGTAAAACTTTTAGAGGGTTAGAGAAGTCCATGGAGTAACTTTAGGAGGTGGTGAGATTGATGCATCCTTATGGACTTCCATTAATTGAACTTTCTGTAATTTTCATCTAGGTGTAATTCTTTTGGATTGGAGTCCATTCTTGTAGCTAGTGTGGCCTCTTTTGTTGGCTTGTTTTTTGCATGTCCTTTTATATTCTCTCAATTTTCTCGATAGTAGCACAATTTCTTACATGAAAATAATAACAATAGTAATAGTAATTTTTTATCTAAAAAAAAGAAACCATCTGAGACTTCTGAAAATTCTACCTTCAAAAAGAAAATAAAAAATTCCCTCAGTATAATACCCGAGCATGCCCTTCCCAGTACAATTGAGACTCTATAACAGATGCACAAGAGGATAATAGCTTGGAGTCGAAGTTTCCAATACCAAGATAATGTGATATACATATCAAAATTACAATCTTACCATTGCTTCATCTCTTATTTTGTGAGTTGAATAGAATAGGACTTTAGATTTTTTACAAGCACAATTGAAATTTGCAAACAACATAATAATAATAATAGTCATAAAAATGAGGATCGAAGATCATATTCACAAAAAATCATCAAAATAGTTACCCACAGTTACACATATATATTCATGAAATTAAAAAGTTCATGCACAAAGATTTTATTTATCCTTAGTTCCAAGAATTAAGGAGTTAATTTAGTTTCATCAATTGATCAAAATTCAAGAATGGTAAGGATACTGGTTACAAACATTCGAGTCTCGCACCTAACTGCACAAGCTCCACATGTTGATGGGAAAGTCATCACCTATCAAATGAAAGCACACATCAAATATTTATCATGGGTGTAGAACTTCAAAAGATACTAAAGAGCGACAGAACAGAAACTATAACGATTCCTTTACTTCTTCTGGTGCAGTGTAACGAAACAAGGCCTCAGCAATCTCTGCACTGTTACTTTGAGCTATTGCCCGATGGCCAGCCGTTGCTCCTACAGATCCATGTGCCTCTCCTCTAACTTGATTAGAAGCATCAACTCCACCTGTTGATGCTCCATCCTCAACTTCTGCTGGTTGTGATGGTTCAACATAATAACCCAACGATGCTTGTTGTTCTGGAGTCCGCTCATAAAACTTGATGCTTAATGATGGATCTTTAGCTGGTGCAAATCTAAAAGTAATCATCCTCACATCCATAAGTTACACCTTCTGAAATGCTTTTAAATAAAGTTTCTAATATATTAAAAAGAAGGAATATGAAATAATTATTTTTGACCGTCTTGTCTAACTTTCAAATTGGAAAAAAAAAACAATTATATTATTTTTATTTCACAAATTGCATAGTACCAATTAACTCTACAGTCTACATAGTGCATTTCCTAGGTTTAGTACTAATGCTTAAATTATGATCTCTCTGAACAAGGTGCATCTAATTGGTTTATTATTAAGATTGGTTAAGCTCTTGTCTTTACCAAGTGTTGAAAATTATGGACAAAATTTTATGTATTTTAAAGTATAAAAAATAGAAATGATATTTAGTACCAACTAGTAGCATTAGACCACTTATAAATAATGTAGTTAGGAACTTAGGAGTAGGGTATACTTGCAGTTTTTTTGTTTCCCTTCTTTTAGAAGAATAGGGTATTACTTGAAGTTGAACTAATGATAGTTTTGAAAAACATCGGTTAGTCATGTTCATAGATATCTTTTGATTTTGATGATGGGAAAAGTTCATAGCTAAATTATAGATATAAAGTAAGAGTGTGGCAAAGTGGCAAAGTGCATTTTCTTTCAAATAAGATAACTACTCTAATTTCCAGCCGAAGTTATTACATAGAAAAGTGATCCTTCTGAATCAAAGTAGCAAGTTAACAACTTTGTAGTCATGCAATGAAGATATTAAACCCTTAACTAATTTACATTTGAGGTTAACTTTTGTTTGATTAACTGTTAAATAATTACAAGGAATTCAATTGACTTATATAGAGCATATAAAACTTTGATAAACTTATAACATATTTTAATTTTCTATTATACAACTTCAGTAACTGAATTGATGAAATCTGTTTAATTTGTTTTGTTACAAGGTGACTAATTAAAAAGTATAATGTGCAATGCAAAAAACCAAACACAGCATGGAAGACTGAATGACATAACACTTGACCTTAAAATCAGAAGATTATAACTCAACTTCATCACTTACGGGTTCTCAATGAAGCTGTTTCCAGCTGGATCATCCAAGATGAAGGAGAATGATGAATCTCCCATGGCACAAGCTTTCAGTTTCAGGAGAAACTGGTCTATTGCTTCAGCAGTCTGAGGATCCACCTTCTACAAAACCCAGAAGATGCAACGTAAATATAAAGATGGCCATACATATGACAAATTGACAATCAAAGGATAAAAGGACGATTACAAACCCTACGTTCCTCTTGAAGGGCTTCTAATTCATCTGCGGCTCGTACCAATATACCTTCCACCTAAAACAATCATCACATGTAAAGGATGGTTAAACGATTTCCAATGTAGATTTTCTGTCCTGAGAGAGGGGAAATAAAGAACAATGTAAACTAAGATTTGGTTATAAAAGAAGAAACTCTATATTTCCATTCACTAGAATCCCATAGAGGCATGCATATTATAGGAGCCCTAAACTAATAAATGGTATAATTATAATAAAAGACAAAAGGACTAAAATGTTGAAACAAATATCAATAGAAATGTTGTAGGAAACGTGTAATAGCTGACTAAACAATATCCCGAGTTCACACATGAGAAGGCACAAATAAAAATCATAAAATTAAACAGGCATTTGAAATCATGCACGGGTAAGCACATCATTCTCACTGCCTTTATTGGTGTCCTAAGTAATTAATCATGCATTATTATAAATCAATTTAATTGGAAGAAGTCTTCAATACGCAGAAGAAAACAAAAGAAAGAAATTTGTCCTTCACAGTATATTCCTAGAGCCTTTTTTTAAGGGAATATCATTGATGAATGAAAAAACAGGAGTTTGTAGCCTCCCAACAGCAAAAGGTGAAAAACCTTGCATTTCTTTCACTACAAAGGCACCAAAAGAATACTCGGATTATAGGCAACCAAAAATTCATTTTTCATACCAAATCTTGAGTGCCAAAGATGTTGTTTGGCAAAACTACAGACCAACCAAAAGAAGCAATTACAAGCAAAGGTATAGTGGACGAAGAGATATCAAGGATACTGAGTGTGTGAAAAACTCATCACACGACAAGATAGAGTGCCTCCCACCCACCAACAGAAATTTCACATAAACATGAGAGCTCATTGGTCTGCCTCTTACCAATGGAAGTTTCACATGGACGGACTTTAGAGTGCCTCCCACTCACACCAAAATTTCACATGGACGGACTTTCACATGGACGGACTTTAGGGGTGTGTAAAAACCGAAAAAAAACCACCGGACCAGACCGAACCGGCTGGTTCGATCCTGTTTTTTTTTAAGAATGGAGAACCATCGATTCACTGAAGAGCAAAACCGGACCATTCAGTTCACTCATTAGTTCATTATCCTAAAAACCGCAGAAAACCAAACCGAACCAGCCGAGAGAGATAAGAGCGAGAGAGCGAGAGCAAGAGCAAGAGAGCGAGAGCGTGAGCGAGAGAGCGAGAGCATGAGCGAGAGAGCGAGAGCATGAGCGAGAGAGCGAGAGCGTGAGCGAGAGAGCGAGAGCGTGAGCGAGAGAGCGAGAGAGCAAGAGCGAAAGAGTGAGCGAGAGAGATAATCACTCTTATCTCTCTCGCTCTCTCTCTCTCTTGCTCTCTTGCTCTCACTTTACTAAAGCATTAGTTAAAAACCGAACCGAATCAGGTTGGTTCGGTTCAAGAACCAAAACTGATGTGAATCGGTTTTCAACATTTCTTCTTCATTGGGAATCAATAACTTCGGTTTGGTTCATGGTTCAACTGAAAACCAGACCAAACCGGACCTTGCACACCCCTACTTTGCACTGATTCTGCCATCACAAGTTTGGTAATACCACTCTTAAGAGACAAGATCACCTAACATCAGACCACTATCATCTTCTCCTGACTCTTGGCAATAAAAAATAGGGACCTTCCCCATTCAAATTCGGAAATATGTGGCTCTCCCATACGAGCTTCCTTTCCTTTGTTGAAGATTGGTGAACTAATCGCCCTTTCATTGGTTGACTGAGCCATGGTTTCATTATGAAACTCAAAGGGTTGAAGTCTGCGAAACCAAAACACTTTTGGAAACAACAAATCTCCTAAGCTTGAACTTTTACAAGAACTGTCCATCATTGATGGGGAAAATGAGACTGATAACATCGGTGAGACTTCTAATTTGCACAGACTGCATATAAAAGAAAATATTATTCCAATTAATGCTAATGAGGAAAATAGATGGAAGCAAAAGTGTAAGACCAATTGGCTCATTAATGGGTACGAGAACACCAATTTCTTCCACAAATATGTGGCTGCCAAAAAGAGAAAGAGTCGTATCACAAAAGTACTTTCTTTTTTTTTTTGGAGGGACGAATTAGAACGATGAAGGGCGCCTTGCTGCCACTTACAATACCTTGTTGCGTATTTAAGTCGTCTGCAAAGGATTCTACCTGCCGATCAGTGGGAATTACGTTTCGAGGCAGCCCCCACAACTCATCCATCACGAGGGCTTAGCCAACGACACGTGCCTTTGGGGCCAGAAGGCCCTTACTGCTGGTCGGCATCACAAAAGTACTTTCTGAACATAACATTAGTTTGCCCCAAGATGAAGAGATTGAATTTGCCTTTATCTCCTTCTACAAGAAGCTCTTCACGGAGTGACCTGGACAGAGATTCCTCCCACACCATATTGAATGGACAGAGATTCCTCCCACACCATATTGAATGGACAGAGATTCCTCCCACACCATATTGAATGGACAGAGATTCCTCCCACACCATATTGAATGGTCTCCCATCAACACAGAACAAAGCAACAATCTTGAGGCACCTTTCACAAAGGAGATTTGGTTGGTGTGAAGGCTTTGGGTTCCAATAAATCTCTAGACCAAACGGTTACACTATGGAACATCCTTAAGTCCAATCTTCTTAGGGTATTCCAAGATTTTTTTTCTGAAGGGTATCATCAATTCAAATGTTAATGAGATGTACATTTGTCTTATCCCCAAAAAGATCGATGCTAGAAAAGTGGGTGACTACCTATTAACCTCACCACTTGTCTTTATAAGATCATTGCTCGTGTTCTATCAAACCGGCTCAAGAAAGTGCTTCCCACAATCATTATACCAAACTGCTTTTGTTGAAGGTAGACAAATCCTTGACTCTTCCCTAATTACCAACGAAATTATTGAGGAATGGCATAGAAAGAATATCCAAGGCATCAATGTTCAAAAAGCTCTTGATAAAGTTGATTGGGACTATCTTGATGAAATGATGAGAATCAAAGGTTTTGGATACTGTTGGCAGAAATGGATAAGAGGTCGTGTTTGTTCCACTAATTTTTCCTTCATTATCAATGGCAAGCCTCATGGCGAATTCAAAGCTACAAGAGGTATTAGACAAGGTGATCTCTCTCACCATTCCTCTTTATTATGGTCATGGACTCTCTTAGTAGAATTTTATCATTGGTAGCCGAATCCGATTTCATTAGAGGTTACAAGGATGATTCGAACTACATCAACATCAACCATCTTTTATTTGTGGATGACACAATCCTTTTCTCCATCAATAAGGAGGAAGAGATAGACAACCTTCTCAATTTGAAGACTAGAATCCATCAATGCATCTTCCAAGTCCATGGAAGTACTTTGTGAAACAAAGAGATCAGATTTATCAAAATATCCACTGAGAGCATAGAAATGGTGCCTCTACTACTTTTTGGACTGATACATGGTTTGGAAACAGCCCCCTCTATCGGACTTACCCCAGCTTGCTGATGTATGGAACAGTGAGAAAGGTTCTTGGGAATTGAGGTTAAGGAGGAACCTCAAGGATGAGGAAATTCTTGAATGGATTTGATCTTATAAACCACATCCCTAATGTGGTTTTAACACAAGCTGCTAACTTGTGGATTTGGAATCTTGATAAAAATGGGGTCTTCTCAACTAAATCACTATATTCTCATCTCCTTGTGGCATACCCAACAAGCTCATATATCAGTTTGGAAGATCCAAGGCCCTAAAAAAAATCAAATTCCTTATTTGGGAGATTACTCACTCATGTCTCAACACAATGGATAGGCTGCAAAAACAATGTCCTCAAAGCTATCTCTCTCCATCTTGGTGCTAACTAGTGTTTTTTAAAGTCGAGGTGCAACAAGACGTAATGGCCCTCTAAAGCCTAGGTGCAAGGCACACCAAAAGGCGTGGGCTTTTTTTAAGGTGCACTATGTATAAAAAAAAGTAAAAATATATGCATGTGTATATACACAATACAAAACCTTCATAGGAAGAAATAAGTTTTAAATACAATATGTAAAAGATAACCAATGTTATAATATGAGTCCTTCAACACAAAATCAAGCCAATATTTTTTCTTTTGTTTGTTTGATATCCGTGAGGGTCCGGGCCAGCTTACGCGCATCTCGACTAATCTCATGGGACAACCCGCCTGACCCTACAACATTTTGGTGTCAAGGAAACCTGTAGGATATTAAATCCTAGGTAGGTGGCCACCACGGATTGAACCCATGACCCCTTGGCCCTTTGGCCTTTTTAAGATATTCCCACTACCACTAGGCCAACCCATAATGGTTAAAAATCAAGCCAATATTTCACCAAAAGAAAACACAAAACTATATAGCAGTCACAAAAAAAAAAAATCTAGAGTCCTAAAGATCAAACTAAATTGGTTCTCATCTTCATTCTCTCCACTGTTGGACTTATAGCCATCTATGTCTTTTTCTTTTGTTTCAGAGTCATTCAAAGTTACCCGTATGGGAGTGGGTTGTGCCAATGGTTGTGTGGAGGGCAAGGATAGACATGAAGCGTTGGTCTTAATTCTTGAGGTACCAGCTCTAGAATAGTATCCAAGTTCTTTTACTCCAGCAACTCTTGAAACATCACCCCACGTTAAAGAATCATCATCGAATACAAGATCATTATCCTCTCAAAATCATCATTCATTCTTCCAATCAACCACTCATTACTATCTTTTAAAGAGATTGCGTCAACGATATCCCAAAGGTTATATTGACGTTTCAACGTTCTATTATATTTGATGAACACTAAATCATTCAGACGACTTTGAGCAAGCCTATTTGTTGCAAGGTTAAAAAGTTCTATTGTCATTCAAACTATAAAAATCAATTCTCAAGATACTTAAGAAGATGAAAACTAACCTATTCAAACACACACCAATTACGTTCGCATCAAGAGGCACTACAAGTAAGACCTAACACACTCCAATTATGTTCGCATCCAGAGGCACTACAAGCAAGACTTAAAATTCTCACGGCGAACTTTTGCAAGTTCAGAGTTGATTGTCCAAAATTATCCCACCATTCCACTATAGACATAGACCAAAAATATATTAGTAGCTTACAATTGAACAATCTTTTAGTTATCAAACACTTAAAAAGTTAAACTTTACCTGGAGATTCTTTATCCCTTTGTCTAACTGTTGATGTTTGTCCAAAGAATCCTTCAGGTCTCTTGTACTTGCTTAGTTCTGCAAGTATCTTGTCTTGTATGTCTAAAGAAGCTATAATTTTTGTTATACATGTGTACAACCCATTAACAATTTCATCATCACCTTGAATGTTAGGACTTGAATAATAGAATCATTGTTTTAAATAATATCCCACTACATGCAAAGGACAATGCAACTAAAGCTCCCATCTTTTATCAATGATTGTAAAAATATTCTTGTATTTTCCTTCCTTATCATTAAAGGTGTGTTTGCCCTAAAGTGTTATGAAGTAGGAGTATGGAAGTAGGGACTCCACTCCTCGTTTGGTCCAAGGAGTTGGTGGGTCCCACTACTAAAAACATCAATTTTATATCTTATCAACTCTTTACACTATGCGCCCTAGAAGTTCACAACTCCCTAATCTTCATAACTTCTTACTCATTACCCCAAATGCCCCTAATGGATTTAGCAATGGCTTACTTAGCTCTATCCATGGCCTCGTAAATATATGTCATAGGACACTTCTTCTCACCATCCACCCATCTAAGTACTCGCATTAAAAGTCCCGATACTTTAAGACCAAACACCATTGTAGTCCAAAAACTAGTCAACAAAATAGTCTGAACAACTCACTTGCCTTGTTGCTCCTTGCTCCATTTACAATTCTTCCATTCATCTGAAGTAAACATGTTCCTCAAGTTGTTTTTTTGACAATATATACTTAATCACGTGATGCAAGCAATAGCAAGACAAACCTTAGTTGGTCTAATCAATTCCTTTTGATTTGTAAACCATCTCATCATATTTAACAATCTCAGATAAACATAAACAAAATTTCTATCTTCATGCCTCTTTTCAATGTTCAGCGAATATTGGGGATCTTGTATATGTCCTCCAACATCAAGTCTATACAATGAACAGCACATGGCAACCAAAGTAATTGTGATCATTTTGCTTCTAACAAATCCCTTATTAACAAAGTAAAATAAGAATATATTAGCCTCTTGAAATGTGTCAAGAGTAAAAGCAAGACTTAAGACTAACTAGTTTCAAAACCTGTCATCACATTTGCAAGAGGCACTATTAGTAACAACTTGTAGAACATTGGCTTCACCAATGCGCTCAACAAAATTACTGAGCAAAAACATTTTCTTCCCATCCTTTACATAAGTTGAGACATTAATAGACTCAATAAACATGGTGTCTTTTGAACTATTAATAAAAAGTCAATTTATATACTATTTCTTCTATCTATCCATCCATCGACCATAATAATGCATCCAACTTTGACCCACTCCGCCTTATGACTCTTCATGAGCTCATGAGTGGCTTCTAACTCATTTTTTCAACACTGCACTCTCAATTCATGATGAGATGGTCATTTCAGTCTATGACCAAATTGCCTTATTACTCTAATCATTGGTGCAAAACTTTCATAATTGCATGCATTGGGAGGTATTCCAACATCATCCCCTTCCTTTGTCATTCTTTCTATTTTGAACCACAATTTCCAGGTTCGGTGTAAAATATGCATCAGTTGGACACTTTTGTCTCGGCTTCTTTGAACTTGGACCAGTGTTTTGAAAGCTCGCAACTAGGCACAAGGCACAAAGATGGCGCCTTGCCTCAAAGAAAAGAAAAGCATGCCTAACAGCACCTTCCAAGAAGTGCCTCTCGAGGATTTATTAGGGAAAAAAAACAAACCCCTTAAAACACAAAGATGCTAGATGGTTTTATGATACAGGCATGCACTTATGGAAGTTTTGCTCCTATGATTGAAGCAATAGGGCAATTCGATCCTAGATTGAAACCACGATCATATCATGAATTGAGAGTGTTGTGTTTAAAAAAGAAATTAGAAGTCACACATGTGATGAAGAGTCATAAGGTAAAGTGGGTTAAGGATGGTTGTAATATTGTGCCCAATGAAGGGACAGATAGAAGAAATAGAACATTAATTAACTTTTTAGTTAATAGTCCTAAAGGTACCATATTTATTGAGATTACCAATGTTTCATCTTATGTGAAGGATGGAAAGAAAAAGTTTGAGTAACTTAACAATTTTGTAGAGCGCATTCGAGAAGCCAATGTTGCATAAGTTGCTATTGATAGTGTCTCAGCAAATGTTATGGTAGGTAAGAATGCAAAGTACCATCTCTTTTTTTAATTTGTTAGTCCTACACTTACACATTTAGAAACAAAACAACCACAATTAATTTGGTCTCCATGTGCCGCTCATTGTTGAGACTTGATGTTGGATGATATATACAAGATCCCACATATTCGGAAAACATTAAAAAAAAGGCATGAAGATTAGCAAATTCATTTATGTTCATCCTAGATTGTTAAACATAACGACTAAACATAATGAGATGGTTTACTAATCAAAAAGAGTTGGTCAAACCAGCTAAGACTCACTTTGCTACAGCTTACATCACATAATCAAGTATACATCGTCAGAAAAACAATTTGAGAAAGACGTTTACTTCAGATGAATGAAAAAACTGCAAATGGAGCAAGAAGCAACAAGGAAAACCGGTTGTTCAAACAATTTTGTGGACAACTTTTTAGAATACAATCATGTTTGCCCTTAAAGTATCAGGCCCTATAGCGTGAGTACTTAGATTGGTGGATGGTGAGAAGAAGCCTGGGATATACTTAAGAGGCTATGGATAGAGCTAAGGAGGCCATCACCAAATCCTTCAATGGTAAGGAAGAAAAATACAAGAATATTTTTACAATGATTGATCAAAGATGGGAGCTTCAGTTGCACGTCCTTTGCATGCAGTGGGATATTGTTTAAACCCATAATTCTATTATTCAAATCCTAATATTCAAGCTGATGATGAAATTGTTAATGGGTTATACACATGCATAAAAGAATGGTTGCTTCTTTGGATATTCAAGACAAGATACTTGGAGAGCTAACCAAATACAAGAAAGTTGAAGGACTATTTGGATAGTCTTTAGCAATTAGACAAAAAGACAAAATATCTATAGGTAAATTATAACTTTAAGTCTTTGATTAAACATTGAATTATCCTTCTAAATTGAAAGCTATTAATATAGTTTTGATCTATATTGGAATAGTGGGACGGTTTTGGACCATCAACTCTAAACTTGCAAAAGTTCACCGTGAGAATTTTAGATCTCACTAGTAGTGCCTTTGGATGTAAACATAATTGAAGTTAACAATAACACTTCTATTATGTATTTGTAGCTTGCTCAAAGTTGTTTGAATGATTTAATGTTCATAAAATAGTAGAGCACGAAAGCATCAAAATAACAATCGAGACATCGTTGACCCCATCTCTTCAAAAGATATTGACGATAGTATTGAGTGGTTGATTGGAAGAATGGATGACGATTTTGAGGAGGATAATGATCTTGTTTTTTACGACAATTTTTTAACATGGGCGACATTTCTAGAGCTATTAGAGCAACAGAACTTGCCTACTATTCTAGAGTTGGTACCTTAAGAACTAAGTCTAAGACTACTGCTTCATGGTCATCCTCGTCTTCCACACAACCACCGCCCCAACCCACCCCCACCCCAGCTAATTTGGATGACTTCGAGATAGACGAAGAAGATCAAATCGTTATAAGTCGAATGATGGAGAGAATGAAGATGAAGACCTATTTAGCGATGATGAGTTTGATCTTTAGGACTTCAAAATTGTATTTGTGATTGTTTCATGTTTTTTGTAAGGTATTCTATTGGCTTCACTTAACTTAGTGTTTGAATGACTAATATTTAAACCTTATCTATCTTTTATTTTTATATATTCTTCTTTTAAGTCCCATTTCTTTCCATTAATGTTTTGGTTGTGTAAATACACATGTAGGTGTGTGTGTGTATTTATATATAGTACGCCTCCCGAAAAAAAAAAGCATGTGCCTTTTTGTGCGCCTTGCGCCTAAGCACCAGAGGGCCATTGCACCTTAGTGCACCTTGGGCATTATAAAACACCGACTTGGATCACTTGGTGCCGCTCTTTTATTTGAATTGCTTGCACTCATTTCATCTTCTCCTCATCCTCAATACCGTAATCCCCTGCACTAATGTCCACGATCAAATTTCTTTGTTCTTTAATCTCCTCTTTCTTGGACATATACTCCTTCCTTGACGTGATCCAAACATTTTCTACAGGTTGTGGCATTTCTATAACCACCAACAAGGTGTTGTCTCATCCATAGACCCCTCGTTTGGTTATTTTTTAACAAAAACCCACACACTAATGTATTTGTATCTTAGTCATTTTGCAATTGAGCATATTTCCATGTCGGATCTTTTCTTAAACTATCCTCAGCAATCTATGTTATGGAAATTGCAAGTAACATAGATTAGAAACTTAAACTAAATATATTTGGCATGGAGGATAAATTGGGAGTTGAGACGTACCAGAATTCTTATGATGGCGGGCAGCAAAGAAGTGATGAAGGTTGTCTCCAGTGAATCTCTCAAAATGGATTAAATCATTAGTATACTGACCATCCTTTCAAGAACGACATAGAATGAATATCGACCACTATCATCTTGGCTATTCTGTGGAAGATTTAGGAAGAAAGAAATGCTAGGATCTTTCATGACATCAATATATCTTCCAAGGAGGTTTCAAAGTTGGCCATTATGAATGCTTTCTTTTGGTGCAAAGATATATAGACCATCAAGAGCCACAATTTCCCTTTTCTTATTTCAAATTGGAAGCATCTTTTGTATACCCTTTTTGTATGTCCTTGGATATTTCATTTATTCGATGAAATCGTATCTTATCAAAAACAAACAAACTGGATCAAATCCAAATAAATCTCCCCAAAAAAATACCTGAAAATGTGGGGCATTACAGCAAACAAGAAAAAAGAAGTAAAAAGACACAATTACATAGCCTCGTACAGATACATCATAAAAGCTACCACAAATTTATAATTAAAACAGACAAAAAAAAAAATACCTCAAGGCTACAAAACAGGAAGCATTCCACAAACACAGACACATAAGACATAACAAGCCAGAGAACAGAGCAAATATTAAAACAAATAAACAATATGAAGTAGGACTTTGAGGAGTTACAGTTGATAGAGTTCCACATTGAGCCTCTGCTGGAATCTCAAAATCCAATTCTGGGATCTGCTCAACAAATATATAATTATGGTTATATAGCTGGAAAATATTGCTAAAAAGTTCGAGAGTGTATCTATTCTAGTTAGAGCAATCAACCATGTTGTCTAAAACATCTTTGAACCCAAGCCACGAATCCCCAAACATCTTGACATCTTTGTAATTGTATCTTTTTATTGTTTTCATTGTTTTCTAAAGTAGTTTTTCAAATGCAATCATTAACCTTATTTAAAATATAAACTAATTATAAAATATTGCCGTTCCAAGCTAATACACAAAAGGAAAAGTGGAAGCATTAGAATAAGTAACTTTCTGAAAAGCTTCTCAGATTATATAGCAAGAGAAAGTTGTTTTACCAAATTACTGAATAGATTAGGTTTTTTTTCACAAAAATTGAAACACGGCCAAACAATGTTGAACATCAATATGTTGAACATCAATAGGAACTCATTGTCTATTCATTGTAACACGTCTAGGTGTAACACTGCATGTAGTACCTTAATAATGGCAGATTCAGATTTTACCACTTGTCGATTGAGCATCTGCATAAGTAATGACCAAACTAGTACTCAGAGTAAACTCACAAAAACATGCAACTTTGAACATGGAACATAATATCCAATATTAAGCACAGATTAAGAAACAATGGCCTAAGATTGAGAAAAAGGTATTTTCAAACCTCAGAACATTTCTGCAACATTGTTTGTAAAAGAAACCAAGAATTCATCGAGAGAAGAGAATTGAATTTGTATACAAGGGCACAAAAACATTAAGGGAAATAAAATACAGCCAACTCCACAAAAGGGGTGCAGAAACTAGCTAAAAAAGGCCCTCGAATCCAAAATAGCAAGATATAGTTGATAATTGCAAAAAGCCCTATTGACTAATGCCTATGAGGAGGAGGTAAATGTAATGACATCTTACTACTCTTCCGACCCCAACTAGCCATAAAAAACCACCCTTGTCTCTAAAGGTCGGATGGAGGAGGAACTCTCCAAACATATCACTCGTGTCTCTGTGCTAAGCAAGCAAGAACCCAAACATCTAAAAGAAGTTCTCTAAAACGGATCTCCTAAACTTGCATCTCCAGAGAATATGGTCCAAGTCTTCCTTCACCTTCCAACAGAAAATACAACAAAATGACCCAACCAACAAAGGCATCTTCCTCGCAAGTTGATCCATCTGTGTTAACACGACCATGTAAAACTTGCCAGGAAAAAAATCTTCACTTTCCTCGAGATCTTATTCTCCAAAGAACAAAGAAAACCAACTCACCCAAGGGAGGAAGGTCTATCAAACTATTGAAAAAGGATTTACACAAGAATCCCTCCGAAGGGTTGGGACTCCATGCCTACATATCATTTCTCCCCAACCTAAAGTTGTACTCCTCAGGAGAAGTGACACAACATTCGCTGCTTCCTTGTTGGATAAAGAACAACTAAACCCGAACAAGGAAAAAAAAAGAACTCCCCAACCAAAAACGTATAGCATAGGGGTTTATCCCCCACCCCCAATCCTCCACAAATATATACATATGTGTGTGTGGGTGTGTTTTTCTTTCACCACCCCCACCACACAACAGACCAGATGAGCAAAAGACTGGAGAGCTCCTTAGAAATTTCTTCCTTCCATAAGTTTGAATACGAGCCTTTACCCCTCCACCAACAACCACCCAAGAGGATGAGGACTAAACTTACTATTTACTAGCAATAATCCTATGCCAAAGAGAGTTGGACTTCAAGGAGAAATGCCAAAGCCATTTGGCCAACAGTGGTTTGTTACGATACCTTAGATTCCCAATTTCTAACTCCCAGGTAATCAACCTCCCAATCATCTCACATCTAACCAAGTGCCCCCCTTTCCCTTTTCCTTCTTTGATCCCTTCCCAATGCAAATTGTGCATAAGCTTCTCAACGTTCTTACAATCTCCACTTAGAGCTTTAAAAAGGGAGAAAAATAAATAGGGAACCACTTAGCACTCATAACTAAACGAATCAACGTAGGACTGTCTGCTCTAGAGAAGAAACCTTTTTTTCTAAGAGGAAAGTCTTTTCCTAACTTTATCCACCACAAGAGTCCAAAAAATTAAAGATTTGGGATTTCTTCCAAGAGTCAAACCATGATAAGGAAGAAAACCAACTTGACAACCCACCATATCCACCCACCTCCTAACTTTCTCATCGTCACAGTTGAGCACAATACCTAGCATTTGCTCCTATTAATCTTCAGCCAAGACATCCCTTCAAACAAACGTCAGGATGTGATTCAAAATTAAAAATGAATCCTCACTTAAAATAAAAATTTTTAAAAATAAAAAGAAGTCATCGAAAATTGAGGGTGGGAAAGAGTCACCCTCTCTTCTTCAACCTCAAAGGGCTCAAGGATTTTACCATAAACATATTTAGAAGTGATCAAGCTTAGAACATCCACCATAAGCAAGAATACAAAGGGGGATAAAGGGTCACCCTGCCCAAGACCTTTCATGGCTAAAACTTTACCCCTAGGGCTTTTCTTAATGAGGAAATAAAGATTCACATTTCTAATGCAACTCCACATCCACATACACATCTTCCATTTATACCCAAAGCTCTTCTTATCCAGAACCTCATCCAAGCTTTTCTTGAAGTCAATTTTAAAAATCACTCCTTTTCTTTTTTATTCTATAATCCTTGCTCACTTCATTGGTATGGTCCAAAGTCTACCTCCCCACAATAAAAGCCCCTTATGACTCATAAATCATTGACGGGGTACTCTTTTCAAACAGTTAGCCAGGACTTTAACGAGAATTTTATAGACATTGTTGATAAGACTGGTAAGCTCAAAATCCTTAACCTTGTTAGCCTTCTCCTTCTTCGGGATTAAAATACCTCTTTAAAAATAATCTTAAGAACCAAAATAATAACTAGAAGAAATCATTGAGACAATAAGCAGATAAATAGAATGCTTAAAATATTGGGTTGTAGCTGCTTCTAAGCCTCCTCAGGAAAACATATACAGTGAAACGGAAGTGAATCCCGCAAACATGATTTAGTTCCATCAAAATAACCTTCTGGTCGCCTGCATGAACCTCCAAACAGTAGCAACAGCCTCGTGGCTGGATCTCACCAGCAAACTGGACTTCATTGTTCCTGAAAGAAATCCGAGGCTACTCAAAATCAATTATCACATGATGTCGAAACCACCATATTCCCCAAGAGAATTTCATAAGTAACATATTACCTCTCACCACAATGTAGACATTCAAAGGCTGACAACAAGATCTGCAGTAAGATTCATGTCTCATTAAGGCTTCAAAAATACGACCAAACACTAATTGAAAACGTGTAAAAATTAGAATATTACCTTCCTGAAGTGCGGAATTAAAGTTAATAAAAATCTTGTTGTCCCCTGCAAATGCAATGCAGAGAACATAACGAGTTAGAAACATAACTGAAACACATCAAAACGACACTGAAAACCACAAATATATTTAGTTTTAAGGTAATAAACCAGAGGATTCTCAAACTTCTCTCTCCTAACTAAAAACCAGGCAGTCACAAATCAAGATTCGAATTAAGCTGCTGAATGCGGCGGAAAACAGAAACAGAATTTCGTAATTGTGAGGGAGAGAATTGCGAGAAGCTGAAGAGCAGGAATGAAGCGAATACGTTTTCACCGCAACGCATGCAGAGGCTTTCTACTTCGTAGCTAGGAACATCGGCGTCTTCGTTTGCAACTACTGCTTCGACAACCGACTGCACGTCCAAGACTTGCTCTGCATCTTTTGCGGCCATTGCTATCAACCGGATGGATTCCTTCACTTCTATTGGCGGCAGGAGGGTTACTTTGGTTTCTCTGAGCTTGACGGCCGGCGGGGCTCTTCGGTTGTTGTTATGGTGGTACAAAAAGAGTTTTTGAGAAGAGGCTCGAAAGTTCCTGCGGTTCTCCCTCGACTTTGGTGGGACATTGGTGGGACTTTGCCTTTTAGAATACGATAAAAATAAAATTAAGGGTTAAATTGTGAATGAAAATTTGTAGGGTATGTGTGGTTTTTTCTTTAATGCAAATTTAGGGTTGGTTTGGTTGACTAGAATAAAATGTTTCTTCAAATTTTATTTTTATTTTAACACTCCTAATAAAAGCTGTTTGATATGAAAACACTAGTGTTTAACGACTCTTTCTCAATAGTATTTTTTTATACAAGTTTATTTGATTTGCTATATCAAAAGTATTCTTTTTTAATGTCAAATTATTAGGAAAGATGACTATAAAATACTATGAACTAATAATTTAACATAATGGTCTTTTGGAGTTGGTGTCCAGGGTGGCCACCGTACGGGATTAGTGGTGGTGGTTGTTAAAGGTAGTCATCGGAGTTGGTCACTAGTGGTAGTAACCGATGGCGGTCACAGGTGGTGGCAAGAGTTAGCCAGAGTTGGCCACCGCCAAAGTTGGCTATTGATAGTGGTCGAGTTTGCTAGTGGTAGCTGGAGGTGGTCGGCATCATGCAGTGGTCGGAGGTGGCCAACGATGGCAGTGTCGGTGGGCAAAGGTGGTGGTCGATGACGACAGGGGCGATGCTGCCCACGACAACATAGTAAGAGTGAAAAAGATGGCTTTTGAGCGTTTTGGTATTTTTAAGAAATATACAGAGAGATTAATCATTAAATACTCAAACATCATTTTTCTAAAACATCATTTTTTAAAAATCAAATTAAGGAGAGATTAATCATTAATCGTTAAAGACTCAAACATCATTTTTCTAAATCAATTTATTTCATAAACTCATTTTTTTTTTCAAAAACTATTTTAGTGGTTGCTGAAGCTTCCATTTTTTTTTCCAAAATGACTTATTTCAAAACTAAACACTTGAAAAGTTAATCCAAACATACCCTTAATAAAAAGCACTTAGAGAGTGTCAATTTAAGAAAAAAAGAATCTCAATTTGGGAACAGACTCCAAAAATGCCCAATTTGCTAACTCAATAAATACACCATTTTTACAAATGACTATTTTGAAAGCTCAAGTATTTGTAAGGGATGCTAATTGAAAATCTCGCTTGTTAAGAATTTTATATAGGCAAGTTTCTGGTTGTCTCTATTCAATAATCGTATAATCCCCTACACTTTCTTACTCGATAAATACCTAAAGATCATGCATTGAAGAAATCATTTACATCCCTTCCAAAATTGCCCTTATCTTAAAAAATCAAAGCATTATAATATCCTTCATCGTTTGGCATCCTACTTCAATAAGATTTCTTGTATGATCCCTGATAACCTAGCTTAGGTGTCTTGATAATCACTTTCTTTCCATGTGGCAACACATAATAGCATCCTAGTATAGTATTATCTCTACTTTACTATAAGCTAGACTATGCATTTTCCATGGAAAAAAGGGACACAACAAACACAATCCTTATAAAATAATAATAATAAAAAAGGGCAATTAAGGCAAAGTATCAATAAATGCCCACTCAAGCATGTTGGTGCAAGTATGCACTGTCATCTAACAGGTAATATGAAAAGTAGATGAATCTAATATGAAATAATACAAGTCACACTCCAAACAAAATCACTTAACGTCTAACTTAGGTTCCCCTTAAACTTGAGATCCCCTCAGTCATGGTTATAACATTCTCTCCAAGTCTTCTCTGAAACACACTACAACCAAACTCACTTGGCCTCATCCTCCAAGTGAAAATCCATTCAATTCCACCACATTATACTCAATCTACCTTCTTCACATAAGTGTACAACTCAATCTACTTTTTTCAGTGATGCATAACAAAAATAAATTATATATACTTGTGATTTTTATTCATAAAGTTAGTCTCTAACCCCCATATGCTACACATAGTTTTGAATTATGTTTAAAACAATATAATGATCTCTAAGCCAGACTTGCTCATTTTGATCTTTTCACTCTTCACCATTTCAATGCCTAAAATATGTTATGACTACCTATCGGTTGCCTAAACGTACGAATGAGGTCAATGGAAGAATATAAATGGTCAAACACAAATATACATTCGTCATATAAAAATTTGAGAAATTATTTGGAGCGCATAATACAAATCACATCAAAAGAGTAAGATGAGCTAAGCTTAGACAATAAACTTAGCTCATGATAAATAAAATAAAAAAAATAAGAAGAACAAAATGTAGACAACATCATAAAATTCCATAAACAAGAATAAACTGCAAACTAAGAACAATAATACATAGAAATAAAGGGAAAATATAGGCACAATAAAGAATATTCAACTAGACTATACTACGCCTCCTTTGTCTAAAGTAAAGAACTCAAATGGCACTGGTGCAACATATGACAACACAGATTAAAAAGAATATGGATAAAAATGGAAGAGAAGTAAAACTCGAAAAACAAACTTCTAAAAAGAACCAT
Organism: Citrullus colocynthis; assembly: GCA_031780015.1. Classification (NCBI taxonomy): domain Eukaryota; kingdom Viridiplantae; phylum Streptophyta; class Magnoliopsida; order Cucurbitales; family Cucurbitaceae; genus Citrullus; species Citrullus colocynthis. The sequence continues at coordinate 1,093,113 of QLSR01000200.1, forward strand.
TTTTTTCAATTTCAACAATGCATACTATTTTTAAATGTTTAGGGAACGCATCATCACACACTAATTTTTATTTTTTTAAAGATTTATGGAGAATGACCCAAATTCTCTAAAGTATACGTCAATTCTTTTCGTTCTCTTATGTGACAGCGCAATGTGTCCGATGTTATGTGCTACAGGCTTTAGTTAAAGCCTTTAAGTTATTTGAGTAGTTTTTCAACGTGTTTAACCCTAAGATAGAGATGCTACTTCAACTATGCAATGGCGAAAAGGTTAATGCAAAATTGCTTAAAATTTAATTATAATGATAATTTTTCAGGTTTTCGGGTTAAAAAATCAATTACCCTCGGGTGCTAGATGATCTATTGTTACAAGTTATCATGTCCAATATATCATAGGAGAAGGCATCCATCTAAGAGCTTTTGGTTGTACATAGGGTCTGAGGAGTTGGAGGAATAGGAATGGGAGCGAAGTTGTGAATTCCACTTTTTGTTTGGTCCAAGGAGTTTGTGGGTCCCACTACTAAAAATATCAATTTTATATCTTATTAACCTCTTACATCGTGGACTTTAGGAGTTTTGGAGTTCACAACTCCTCTCCTTGCACAAAATGTCCCCTCTATGATCCAATTGTGACATCCCAAATTTTCAAGTATCTTAAACCAATTATCTTAAATTATTTGGATGATTATTTATCTTTTTAGATTAATTGGTTAATTTAAGAAATTTAGGTAAGTTATAGAGGAAATTGACTAAGGCTGTTTGGTTTAAATTGTTACTTAATTGTATTGAATTAAACTGAAAGACTTATTTTAAATATGGGTTTATATCTTAGGTTTTAATTCAAGAACCTTGTGAGAGTTGTTGGCTTCAATCACTACAAGAAATTTGCCCTTTTTCGACGACCAAAACCGTCGAGAAAAGTAAAAAATCATCAGCAAAGCGGTTTTTATATCGTCCGGATCATCATCGGGATAGCCGACTTTCCTGACGAAAAAAAATCATTTCGTCGAGAATCAATGGTTTCCCGACAAAAAACCCCAAGTGATTTTCTCCCGACGCTCATAAGCTAGCGTTGAAAAAAGTGATTTTTCCCTACGCTCATAAGTTGGCATCGGGAAAAATCACTTCTCCCCACGCTAAAAGTTGGTTGGGCGTCGGTTTTATCGGACGTCGAGAGAAATGCTTTCTCCCGACGCAATCCAATACATTTACCGTCAGGAAAAGCTATTTCTCCCGATGCTCATTTGTTGGCGTTGGGAGAAATCACTTCTCCTGACGCTAAAATGTGTTTGGGTGTCGGGAAAGGCTATCGTTTCCGACAAAATTTGAACGTGGCGAGAGGAAAAGTACTACCAAATGTTATGAATGTTATTTTTCCCGACGCCACCTTTAAATTTGGCGTCGGAAGAGGTATTTTTTTATATCAATTTTTTATAATTTATTAAATATCAAACCTATTTAAAATTTATAAAATATCAAACCTATTTAAATTCAACGTTTAATTAATTTTCTTTCATAATATTAACACTGAAATAACAATACATAGTATCTTAAAAATTATATAATTAAAACATAAACACCAAAATGACATTTAAAATTATCTTCAACATTATATATTATCTTTATTTTAAACATTACATAGTATCTATAAAACATGAAAACCAAATAACATTACAAATCTACAAATTACATGTCTACAACCTAAACTTTGCTTTTCCGAGAGATCCATCTTGAAGCTAGTCCTTCGAGTTACCTACAAAATACAAACTTAAACATTATACATTTACCCATACACTAATATCAACAATGATATATGATAACTTGTAGAAATACAAGTTATTATAGTCATTATTTGATTTAATTAGAGTAACTTTGGAGTTAAACACATGATTTTGGTAGTTAAATGATGAAAAATGTATCAACATGAGTTGGCACTACTTGCAAAAGAAAAATGCCTGAAAAACGATAAGCTTCTGTTCCTAACGCAGGGTTAAGAAGAAAAGAAGTGGGAACAACCAAGTACGAAGAGATGAAGCTGCTGCGAGAACATGCGTTAAGCCTATGCGGTGAGGTCATGCATTGAAGACCATGCGTTGAAGAAGAAACTTAAGCATGCTCAAGCAACTGTCATGTCATTACGAAAAAGAGTAGCAACCTATCAAGATCATGGCAAAACAAATAGGCTGACAAATCTGAAAAGTCTATGCAACATGGGTGAAAATTAATGCAAAGGTGTCAGGTCATCATGATATCAACCTTTTGACGCCTATAAATAGCCCAAAAGCTTCTTAAAGAGAGGGGGGAGACGAGTTCAAGAGGCGAAAGCTCTACACTATTTCTCCCTCACCATAACCAGCCTCCATTTCGAGCTCTTCTGAGAGAAGGATTCTGAGCATTTTCAGAGTCATCTCCCAGTGAGTGAGAACATTCACCTTATGGAATTTATGTATCAGATAGCGACCATCTCAAGCCTCCATGAAGCAAGACGTTGCCAGTGGCGGCTTGATGCCCTTCATTTCTGTTTTATTTCCATTTTTCTCCTTCTTGCTTATATTTTGTTAATGACATTCGAGAGAATGACTTATTCGCTTAATATGAGTTTGATTGACTATTCTCTTTCATCTATCTTTATACTGAACACCTTACACCATGTTTGAATGAATGAGTTGATGTTAAGAGTTAGTTTTCTTGAGCAATTCTGAGCATATTACATCTTGATTAATGCATATCTTTAGCTTGCATGACTTTGTCTGACAAACACAAGTAGTAAGCATAACTGTCGAGCTTGAGAGAGTGGATAGTTAATCTTTAGCATTTATTAAGACTAGATGAGTTGTAGAGATGTAGTTCATCTTTTGCCAATGCAAACTTACCATGCGTCTTAGAAATAATATTAATGTGGCGTCGAAACATCGAGAGATGGATTCACAATTGCAGTTTGTAGGTATGAAATTGTACTCAGAAGGTTTAGGTAACAACTGACTCTTGCATTAACTCCTATCGCATGGTTCCATTCATTCTCAACGCATGCTATCTGACACTAAATGACATATGACTAACTATCACCGCGTCCACCTCATTATTAGTAGTAGGAAATTCTTTTCATTCTTAATGTATAGTTTTACACAACAAACAATTGCATATATTACATGTATAGTTCACCGCATAGTCAGGCTTATAATCTCAGCGCATAGTTATCACAAATCCCTGCGTTCGACCCTAGACTCACCAGGATACCTATAAATATTTATACTTGGGTCTTTATAGGAAAACTTGCTTAACCATGAGCACATTTAGAGGAATTCTCGATGCATCCTTGTACAGAAATGTTAAAAGCTATTTTGTGGAACAAGCTAAGAAACAACTTAATTCAAATAATAAATAATCACGAACAATATAAAACTTAAACATAACTATGCACTTATTCACCTACTAATCTCAAATTCAATATAATTGAAATCAAAAAGCAAAAGAATCAATGAAATGTTGTTTGGTCTTAATTGAGAACTTGAGTAAAGAGTAGTTGGGGGGGTTTTATAGAATTTGAAAGTGGGAACTCCTTTATTTGATGTAACTACTTGAGCCGGATGAAAAGAAACTTTCACGTCCGATTTTGAAAGGGGAAGATCCTCTAGTATCCTATCCAAATTTTTTTTTTGCTAGGCCCATAGCTAAAAAACCTACTTTCTTACGATTATGGGGTTCATTCGAATATGAAATCCAATCCTGGAAATATAGCATCCCACTTTTTTTTACTACCCAAGGCTTCGATACATTTCGAAATCGAGAAATTTCTACCGGAGCAGGTGCTATACTAGAACAATTAGCCGATCTGGATTTGCAACTTATTATAGATTATTCGTTGGTAGAAAGGAAAGAATTAGGCGAAGAAGGACCCGCGGGTAATTAATTGGAAGATCAAAAAGTTGGAAGAAAAAAGGATTTTTTGGTTAGACGTATGGAATTAGCTAAGCATTTTATTCGAACAAATATAAAACCCGAATGGATGGTTTTATGTCTATTACCTGTTATTTCTCCCGAGCTGAGACTGATCATTCAGATAGATGGGGGTAAACTAATGAGCTCGGATATTAATGAACTTTATAGAAGAGTTATCTATCGGAACAATACTCTTATTGATCTATTAACAACAAGTAGATCCACGCCAGGAGAATTAGTAACATCATAACATATACCAATCTCCAACCTAATTTCAAACTCAATAAAATTCAACTCAAACTTAGCTATAACTATGCACTTACTCTTATACAAACTTTAAAACTAGATGCTCAACCAAAGAAAATTCAAATGCACTTTAGGCAATCTTCTCCACCCACATATATGCACACACTTTAATCCAAAAATCATAATAACATATAAATTGCTCAAACATAATTACAAACTTAATGTATGAATCTATATACCAATCTCAAACTCAATATAAAACTTAATTCAACTCAAACTAAATATAAAACATAATCTCAAACTCAATGTATTTATCCATATACTCTCCCCTCCCACCAACACACACATGCACATAATTATACTGTAGATCCTTTATTATATTCAATAACTCATTTTCTTCCTCCAAAACATTAAACTCTGTCATCTTGTTACCATCATTATATGTCGATTGAGATGTTTGACTCTCGTATTCCTAGATAAGTTAACTGAGTCTACATGATATACCCATTGATGATACGATGGAGATATTCCATTGATGAATAAATATCGTTCAACTCCATCTATTGGCTCCCATATTGCACTCATACATTTTTTGCATGGACATCTTGTTTTACCTGAGTCATTAACATGAAGTTTTGCCCTTTCAAGAAATTGGGATACTCCTTCTACATAGTCGGTCGATAACTTGTCTCTAAGTTTAATCCACTCTTTATCCATTCTTAAAGATATACTTTTTGACCTAAAAGAAGGTGATATGTGATATGTTAAAGTCTGTATGATTAAAGAAACATATGCTTAAGCTAAACTTATCGCTACATGTTAATAAATATTCTAAACATACTCCTTCAACTATTCTCTAATTTCTTTTTCTACTCAAAAGAAATGGGAAGAGAAGAGTTATATAACGACCTGAAATTTCATGTAAATCACCCTTTTTTCCTCTTTAAGTTAAAAACAAAAAAGAAAAGAAAAGAAAGTATATATAATAATAATAATAATAATAATAATAATAATAATAATAATTAAATAAAGGTGCAGGCGGAGGGAGCGTTAAGGGAAATTGGGAATTCTTGGTCATTAGAAGAAATCAGGGATCAGTTTGGGGAAAGATCCGAATGGGTTATTTACTGACCGAGTGCGTTTTAGGAAAAGCAAAGAAAGGGGAAAAGGGAAAGGTCAAATCTCTCTCTTGATCACCTCTTCGTCAGCCGTTTCCGCGCACCTCTTCGTCACTCAGTTGCCGTCCCCTTCAGTTCTCATTGCTGCATCATCATAGTCCCCGCCGCATCATTGCAGCTTCCATCTTGCCGCATCGTCAGTCCTTATTGCCACATCATCATAGTCCTCGTGCTGCAGCATCTCAGCCCTCTTTGCGCCGCACCATCACAGTTCATTGCCGCGATGCGAAGTCACAATCTTCATCGCCGCGTTGCTTCAGCCCTCTCCGCGATGCGTCGTCACAGCCTTCATAGCACATTGCCGCAGTGTAGGGAAGTCACGACTTCGCACAGGCAGTCTCGCTACCTTGCTCAGTCTCGCAGTCTTGTTGTCCCGCAGTCCCGCTCTCGTCGCAGTCTTGCTCTCGCAGGTAAGGGACTTACTACCAGACTCTAGTGACGCCTAATGCCTAACTGTGTTACTGATTATTGAATATGGCCGTGTAATTAATGCTTCAGTTGTTTATTGCTTAGACTGTTTCGACATGCCAAGTCTTGTAGCTTGTATGTGATGTGCTTATGCTTATGTGCCTGTGAAATTGTGAATCTCTCCGATGAACTAGCTATACCATGACATGTTACTGCAGGTTGTCCTACTTGTCGTGTCCTGTGCCCCTACGTACTATGCCTACAATGGGTGTCCCTCGGGATCACCACCAATATCTATATTTACGAATGTGATCACTGCGTACCCTCGGGTCGTTTCCTATGCTTATGCTTATGCCGGGTATACGGGCGCACAAGACAAAAAGGATAACAGCTAGACCCAGTAGTCGGTCTCTTACTGAGTATGACTACCCACCCTTTCCTTGTTTTTTTTTCAGGTAAAGAACGGGGTGGCCAGGCATATGACCGAAGGAATCTGTGATCGTACCATGGGATCGTCGTCATTGCTTCCGCACCGTAGCCTAGGGTATAGCATATTGGACTTGTAGGGTAGCAGTGTTGGTTATTTACTTGACCGTTTGTTTATTTGTAGTAGCACCTTTTGTGTTCGACCTTGTTTTCTTGAGGTTTGCCTAACTGTTTAAGGGGTACCCCGCTAAAGCATTTTTCTCTTCTATGTTGATTTAATAAACTATCAGAAGTCCAGCCGTTTTATAAATTTGACCAAGTTTATCTATAGTGTGTGAAACCGAGTCTCTTAGTTTCCATCGCTTTCACTAAATGGTCATGCATGACGTAGCAACGTGTTAGTTACAAAAGGGTCAGGTCGTTACAAGTTATAAGTTATTGTTTGAAGACACTTTCGTTTAATTTCTTTTCTCCAAACTTAAGCATGGATAGAAAACATCAAAATTTTGAAGAGCAACATGTGGAATAATTGATATGTCCACATTTTGTTGACCTAAATAATGGAACAATAGGAATTATATTGTGGATAAGTGTGGAAAAGCTTTTGGATTTGTTTCTCTTTACCCATTGAACAAACCTAATAAGCTCCAACTCATCTTTCCCACAACCAAACAAATAAGATGTGTACTTCTAACATGGTCATTGTTTTGCTATTCTATTCTAAATTTTTGGTACATTATATGAAGTAGCAAAAAATTTGTATCATTACACAAATTTAAATCTTATATAATCTTTGTTTATTTTAATGTTAACTTTTGTAGGTTTTGTTTTATTAGTATGATACATTTCATGAAATTTCAACTTTCATCCTCATATATATGAGAATAGTATGGAATAGTTTTAGCCTCATTTTGATAAATTAACCATCAAAACATTTATTTTTTTTTCCCCAAAATTAAAAATAAGATAATCATTTTAGTTTTTAAAATTTCAAAATATATATTTTAACGAAACTCATATGTAAAAGTAATGTCTATAAAGGTGAGCACAAAGATTGAAAGAAGCATATACCAATTATCATTTAAAACTATGCTCATGCTAGCAATTATTTTAGTCCTCATTTTACCACATTAGCACATTAATGCATATACTTGAAGTGTATCAATATCTCTAATCAATTCCATAAAATTAACTAAATACTTTGAAAATCTAAAAGAAATGAACGAATCTAAGAGCCAAAACTAAAATAGATATTTTTAAACATGCCATGTCCGACTTGAAAAACTTAACCAAATTGTGAGCATTTTGTTCTCTTCCAAAATGCATTATCCAGTTTAAACAACCCAAAATATTTTTAATTTAAGGTAGTCTCAGTTTTTTCCATCTATGTTTGTAATTTCTTAGTAAAAGCTTTTTTTTACAAGTGTTTTATGTTCTTAATTTATCTTATCTTTTTATAGGGAAATAAGTAATTTGAACGGACCAAGAATAAATTTTCTCAATTTTAGATTGTATTATAAATAAATAAATAAATTTGAAAAATATACAAAACAAGAAATTACCAGGCGGCAAATCGGCGGCATGCGGCACTGGGAGCAGATCTGTCGGTGAGTGCAACGGTCGCGAATGTCTAGGGCGGCAAAGGTTGGAGCAAATCTACGATGGCGTGTGTGCGACGGTCGCGAACGTCCGGAGCAGATTTGCGATGTGTGGCAGTGGCGTGCGGCGCTGCAGCATGCGTTCAGGGCGACTAGAGCGGTGGTGGGTGCCAGCTAGGGTGAAAGAGAAGAAATGGGGGAGAAAATGAGGGAGAAAATTAGGGATGGGGAGTTCTTAAAAACATTTCCCGATAGTGGCTTAATTACCGTCGGGAAATGTTACTTTTCTCGACAGTATTTTTATTACCGTCGGAAAAATCCATTTCTCCCGAAGGTCATTAAAACACGGTCGGGAGATCACTTAAAAAAAAATCCATACTTCCATATCTCCCGATGGTATTTTAATGACCGTCGAAAAAACCCATTTCTAGAAAAAATTTGAAAACAATTCTTTACTTTCTTATCTCCCGACGGAATTATAATATGACTGTCGGGAGAAATGGGTTTTGCCGACGGTAATTACAATACCGTCGGGAGATAATAAAGTAACAAAATTTTCCTACTTCTTTACATCCCAACGGTGGCTATAAGCATCGGGAGAACTAATCTCTCCCGATGCTAACTAAATTTTGTCAGGATAGGCATAGTTTTCTCCACGGAAAAAAAAGGTTGACATAGCTACTTTTTTCCGACGCCAAAAAAATCGTTGGGAAAAGTAACCTTTCCTGACAGTTTTTTAGGTGTCGAGAAAAATTTTGTCAGAAAAACCAAAATTTCTTGTAGTGAATATCTATTTGGAATCATTCCCAAGGTAGGTGATTTACTACTAGTTCACCTACGAATCGGCACCCTAACTGTGTTATGTATGATTAAGTGTTATGCATACCTTATAAGCATGCAATGACTGTTTGAATTGTTTTGTTAAACCTCATGAATATAAGGTATGTTATAGTTATGTTGGGTCCAATGAACTTACTGACCATAAACTTGTTATGTTTATTATGGTGAATTGAAATTATGATTAAGTTATAAAGTCTACTATTGAATGCATGACGGGTAATGGTGACTGTTATCTTACCTGTTGATGCATGATGGGATAATGGTGACTGTTATCTTACTTATCGAGTCATGTACTCTCTATAATTGTAAACCTTCGAGTGCACTACCTATGATTGTGTGGCATCGGCTTTGCTACTTATGCTTATGTCTATGCTTATGTTTTGTACACTTGTGCCTATGATAAAAGATAACAGATTCACCTAGTGGGCTCAGTAGTGGGTCACTTACTAAGTATTTTAAACTCATTCTTTCCTATGATAAATTTTTCAGGTAAGGGCCGGGACAGGCAAACGAATGACAAGAGGAATTTGTGATCGTATCATGAGACCAATATCTCTTTTGCATATGATTTTCATATGATATAGGTTCTAGTTGTCAATTGATAGTCTAATTTATTAAAATTTTATTGTTTTATTTTTATTTTTATTTTTAATTTATTATTAATTTTGAATTTATGTTTTAATGGGGACCTCGAAAAGATGATTTCACGCAATTTGATTTAATTAATTTATTCAATTTATTTTGTTTTTAAATAAAGTATGTTCTATTGCTTGATTCAAAAACCATTTTACAAGATCACACATGCATAGAGTAGCATCGTGCTAGTTAGAAAAGTCGGGTCATTACACATTGTCAAACTGAACTTGTGAAAGGTATTGTCAATATTACCCCTTAATAGAGCATTGGTGGATTACTGCAGTAAAGACTTGTCATTACAAACCCATATTCGCCATAGAAGTAAATAGAAGACGTACACTTTTCCGACTTGTTCATGCTTCCTAACCATTCAAAATGGTTCATGCGATCCCAATTGTTCATGTCACATGAATAAGTAAAAAATATATATGAAGGTTGGCCAAATGACTCTCAATCTGCATTGTCAAAATAGGGGTATAGTTGTCTCAGGTTGTTTATAACAGAAAGAACACAAAGGTAAAAGACTACTTACATTTTTTCACTGAATAGTGTTTAATTAAACTTATTCCAAAATATGCTCAAATTAAACTAATTAACAATATTTTTTTGAATTAAATTAATAAAAACCTTAATTGATGCTAAATATCAAGATTGATAAAAATATAAAACACAAGATTCAATCAATCTCAACTAAGAAGGATAGTAATATATAACATGCTACTAAAAATTAAATGCAAAATTAATTGAGAAAAAGTTGGAAAAGAAGACACTGTAATTTTTATAGTGATTCAGTCAAACTCGACCTACATTCACTTTTCCAAGCGCCTCTTGGGATTTCGATTAAAAATCTTCTTTGACTCTTTCCACGGATGAGAGCCGAATTGCTATCTTGCTCCTTTTTCAGGTTCAAGAGCAAACCCGATCCTTTCCACGGGTTAGGATCCAACTGATACAATATTTGTGAAGCTTTAAATCACACAATAAAACTCTCTAAAGAGAGTAGATGTACAAATTTAAACTCACAATATTCAATCCTCACAATATAATAAAAGTATCTCTCTAGAATAAGATGAAAAGAAAGAAATTTGAGAGATTGGAAAGAGAGCAACAATGGTGACCTTTTTCAATTTTTGAGGATTATAAAGTTGTAAAAGTTGGAAAAACTTTTTGGAGAAGGTGAAGTTTAAAAAGAGAGAGAAGTGTGGTAAAAAATGGATTTTAACTTAGGTCATTGGATTGATCAAAAAGTAAAATTAAAGGTGGAGATTAAAAGTAAAAAATATTTTTTTATTATTATTTTAAAGACAACTAGCCGTTAGACACAAACATATATAATATTAACTTATTTTTCTTTTCATATCAACTAGCTGTTAGACACAAACATAAAATAATATTCAATTCATTTTCTTTTTTAAATCATTTTCTTTTTAAAACCAAACCAACTCGGGCAATTTTCCGTTGACCTTATTTTCACTATAACTTCTTCGTTTGAACTCCGATTTGAGTGATTCAAGAGGCATCGTAATCGTTTTTTCAACCTCTACATTATGAACTATTCAAAATAATAAAATTGTTAGTAAATAAAATCAGGTTTGTTATCATCAAAACATTAATTAATTAATTAATTTGAGACTAAGGGCAAAAAAGCCAACATTAAGAATATTCTAGGGGCAAATTTTAACTTTCAAATTTAACTTTGATCTCCAAAGTCACATTCAAAGATTTGTTAATCTCTCTAGCATAGATCAAAGAGATCCATTATGGTCCATCATCCTTCATATTTCTAACTTATAAGCACCACTACTACAAAAATGGTATTACTTGACACTTGCAATTTTTAAAACTTGGCGTCAAGTAATGACCTTTTTTAAAGAAAAACGTCAAGAATAGTTTTAAAAAAGCGGAGTCTTTACAGAAATTTTCGAACTTTTTTATACTAACTATAACTTGACCTTTTATAAATGTCAAGTTTAATAAACTTTTACCTGGCATTATTTACATATTAAGAAAAATATTAATTTAATCAAGCCCTAATTTTAACACTCAACAATCTACGCGCCTCATTCACAAAACATAAAACCCGAACCCCTCCAAAAATCACAATGGTCGTCTCTTAGCCCTCCAAATCGATTTCTCACAGCTTGAGGTTGTATTCTCGTGTTGGGGCGCTTCTCATGTGTTTGAATTTTGGCATCCCTAAAAATTAATTAAATTAATATAATCAAATTATATTAATTTAGTTAAATCTCAAATTACTTTTCTTCAAATTTTAGTTTATGTACTCCTTGGGATGGAAGTTACCCAACCCACCACTAACATGTGAAATAACTCTCGGGGAGTTAATTTAAAAATTAACTTAATTAAATATATTGGAGGAATTTCACAAATAATGTGTTTTTTGAAAAAAAAAATGACAGAAATAGGGTAGTGTCCAAATATATTCTGAAAATAACATAAAAAGGAAACAATATTTCAAAACTAGGTGAGAAGGGAAACTAATTTCACAAATAGGTGTTGAAATCGTGGACCTGGTCCACGATTCTTAAAGGAAAAACGCGGAACGGGTCCAGGATTTCCATGGTCCCCAGCCAAAGATTGCCACATCAGATGCCATGTCGACGAAGTTCAACGAAGTCGTGGACTCGGTCCACAATTACAATCAACCAAACTTGTGGACGGGGTCCACAAGTCCTCTCTTTTTTTCTTTCTTTCTTCTAATCCAATGATATCCGAATTGATATTCGTATCCTGCATATAATTATAGCCTCATCCTATTCAATAATTGAACATTAAATATTGTTTAAAAGAATAATATATTATGTTTTTCAATTTAAACATGAAAAGTATAAAGTTTGACACATAATAAGTGTTAATAATGATAAATATTCTTAAATACAACATGTAAAGTGAGTATTATCAGTTACACGCTAATGCAAACTCATGGGCCACACAGTGGACGTCTTCTCTAACATCGGCCACAACGAGGTACGGAAGCCTTATAATGTTCTTGATGATGAATTACATCATTGATGTCTTCTTGGGTGACAACAGATGGAAATGCATCAGGTGCATAATACTCATTTTGATGACCAGAACTCGATAAAATATCACCTTGAAGTTCTGGGTCAATGTGTTGTTCTGGAATATTCTCAGCCTGTTGTTGTTGACGTCGACGGCGAATACGTCTTCTATCAATGTCGACAACATTAAATCTACGTGTCTATTGAACGATAGGTTCGACATTTACAACACATTGATCACACATCGAACTTAGCTCTGGTAAATTATGTTGCAGTGAATATTGTTGTACATTCTGAACAAAATTATTCTGTATGGACAAAAGAAAAAAATGAACAATCTAAAATAATATGGAAACAACAAAATTGAATAATAAATAATAAAATTCTTACCATGCAATAATAATAAGCACCCTCTAGTGTGATATATCGTCTTGTGATTGAGTTGTACCAAGGTAGATAGTCATCTAATACAACTGGTCCATTTACTACGTCATGCTTACCCCTTAAATCAATTTGGTGCAGGTCACGTTCTGTAAATAAATTGGTGACACTGTTTGTTGCATTCCAATTTGTCTTAACACGCGGTTTGGGTAATGCCACACTACAAAATGAAAGCATATTAGAGGGCTCACCGTCAACCAGATATCTTCACCATTATAGCAATAATCAGGCAACGATGCCATGATCTCTTGTGTGTACGACGTTCAATTGATCTAAAATTGAAAAAAGTTAATAAGTAGAACCCAATTTTACAGTATTTATTTTTTAATAAAAGATGTATGGTCTTACCTGAGTGTGCATTAGTCGATCAAATGATAATCTGTACACTAGTAACATGTTTGCAGAATGCTCAGAGGCAATTAGAATACCGCTCCATCTACATATGCATGTAATATAATTAGAACGATTTGTTATATAAATTTAGTATGAAATGAAGATGTAAGGACTGTAATACCTGACACTAAGGGGATGTTCAATAAAATGATCGGGAGACAGTAGCTCAACTTGTGGTGCAATGGTGTAGAACTAATCATAAGCACATACTTGCAATAATATTAATGAGTCTGCTATCTCTAAAGCAGTTGCAGTACTAGCTCAAAATAATTCCCTATATAGCCATGCAAGACATGCACTACCCCAAGACTACCTACCGGTAGTCTCAAAGCTTCCCAATAAAAGAAGAAACATCAGGTGAACTAATGTGTTCGTCTTGTCAGCGAACAAAAATCCTGTAATGAGCTGCATGATATACACCCGTGCATACCTCTGTATGGTAATATCATCGACATCAGGAGATAGTTCTATAAATTGGGATGACAACCAAGGGATACTCAACCTAGAGCCTTTCAATTTTGGGAGTCAAACACCCACAAAAATCTTCACAAACCTGTTTTTAGTCGTACACCAACGATCTGGTCTCCATCATTCCACTAAAGTAGTAATGAATAAACCCAATCTGTGCAACCCCGAGAAAACCAACTTGTTTTAAGTAGGGTACGATCTGTGAGTCTAACATTATACTATGATCAACTACCTGCTCTCTCTTACGACATCCCAAAACTCCAGTAGATTGAGTATCCCATGCTGATTGCAAACGATGGATTGGTTGTAGATATAATTGCACCGGATCAGAAAGACCCGTCCATATTGACACTACAATTTAATAAACATAAATGACCATTCAAAATTATTTCACTACAATACAAAGTTCATTACAATTGCAAGATAAAAAGTTCATTACAATTAAAACATAAAAATTACAATTACAATTACAACATAGAAAGTTCATTATAATAATAATCATTTATAAATCAAATCCAAACAATATTATCACATACAATCTAAACAATATTATCTTATAAATCAAATCTAAACAATATTATCACATAAAATAAATTTAAAAATATTTTACAAAGTCGTGGACCCGGTCCATGATTATCCTTGTAAAAAATAATTCAAAATCTAAATCTAAACAATATTATAATCCTATTTTTATAAAAAATAATCATAAAACAATATTATACAATGTTAAAAGAGAAAGATAATACCTTCTGGTGCTCGATGAGAACTTGAGGGCAACGGTGGAGACAATTGGAACGAACGGCGGTCACAGGAAGAATAGATCTTTGGTGAAGGAAGAAAAGTGGGAAGGAGAGGATGTGAGGAAGAAGAAAAGGGCGTCGGGTGTTTAAAGGAGGCAAAAATCATGGACCCCGTCCACGATTCTTATCCCTGCCAAATGGCAGGCATGCTCTAGCGTGGCAAGCAACGTGGCAGGGAGGTTTGACTAGATGAAAATTACGGAAAGAGTCCTTTATTTCTTGAAATTGTGTAACTGGTCCACAGTTTCCTGAAATTGTGTACCCGATCCACGATTTTCCTACCTATTTTTGTCATTTTGTTTCCTTCTACCCTATTTCTGTTATTATTTATTAAAATAATATTATTTTTTTAATAAAAAATTCAAATATATTAAATCAATATATATAATTAAATTAATAACATAATATTAATTAATTAACATTTAATTAATTAACAATTAAATATCATATATTTAATTTCATTGGCTCGAGAGGGACTCAATTTGGTGGTTGGACCACAAAACAATTGTTTATTAGAGGATTAGTGGGACTTAAGGAACAAGATGTAATTATAGGAGTAAAACGATAATTGTGACTCAAATGTAAATGAATATTAATTAACTAGGTTAAAAGAGTTTAGCCAGTTAATTTTGGATCGTTGGAGCTCATGATCTGTAGGTCCATCAGATTACCTTGTTAGCTGATGGACTAAACCTTAAAACAGTGTATTAAAAGAATTTGAATGTTTGAATTTGGTTAAGGAGCAAATTTTTGGAGAGTTGGTAATATTTAAATATAATTTAAATAATATTCAGATGAATATAGATTCATCGGATTGGAATAGCAGGGAAAAGTGGAAAAAATATTATTTTAATATTAATTTGTTATTATTTAAATTAATTTAATATTAAATTAAATTAATTAGTGTTTACTCTAAATTCATCACAATTTGGATCCCACAATTCGTTTGAAAGCCAGAGAATAATGGGGAAGACTCTTGTGGTAGTCCACGAAGTGTTCGTCATCAAAAGCTTGAAGGATTTTGGTTCAATTTTGAGTTACAATAAGTAAGTGTTCTTGTCTTTGTTTTTCGGTTTTAAAACAAGCGTGTTTAATCTTCAAAATTGATGTAATTAGAGTGCTCTAGATCTTAATTGCTTTCACATTTACGTTGCAAACTCTTTCAATTGCAACCCTTAGTATTCGTTCCCTCCCAGGCGTCGAAATATTCTAAACGCATGTAATTCTAGTTTCGACGCCTTGATTTTCAAATGTAATAAATTTGAAGACAAAGACAATGAATCCAATTTTATTTCCAAACAAAACATTATCATATAGCCAATCCATACAAAAATTTGAAACCAAAAAAAAAAAAAGTGAAAAACAACTTAAAGTAATAAAAGAAATAAAAGACAAAAGTGGGAATGCATCCCTGGAAAATGCGATCGTGGTCAAAGCAGGGAGCATCTAGCTTGTCCTCATTTAATCTTCTCTAGGTCAACGAAGATTTTATCTCGATCAATGCTATCTCCATAATACAACTTCACTCACTAACCATTTACTTTGAACGCGTTGGTGCCATTTTCGTTAGTCAATTCTACAGCACCATGAGGAAAAACTTCCTTGATTATAAACGGTCCTGACCATCTTGTTCTTAATTTCCTTGGAAAAAAACGCAGACGAGAATTAAAAAGGAGTACTTTCTGACCAATATGCAAGATTTCTTACTGATACATTGATTGTGCCAACGTTTGGTCCTTTCTTTGTACATCTTTGCATTCTTGTATGCTTATAGCCTCCACTTTTCCAGTTCATTCAATTGAAGTCTGTGGGCTTCTCCAACAGCATTGATGTTGAGGTTCAATTTCTTTGCGGTCCAATGTGCCTTATGTTCAAGCTTGAGGGGCAGATGATAGGATTTTCCAAAGACTAATGCGTAGGGAGACATTCCAAGAGGCGTCTTAATTGTTGTTCTGTAAGCTCACGACGCCTCGTCTAACTTACATACCCAATCTTTTTAAGAAGTATTGACTACCTTTTCCAAGATAATTTTTAATTCTCTGTTGGAAATCTCTACTTGCCCATTCGTTTGAGAATGGTATGCAGTCACCAGCTTGTGATGCACATTATACTTGATTAGCAACTTGAAAATGGCACGATTAATGAAATATGTACCTATATAGCTAATCAAGGCTCTAGGTGTTCCAAATCTCGTGAAGATGTTCTTCTATAAGAATTTTGAGACTGTCACTGCATCATTCTTTGCGCAAGAAATTGCCTCGACCCATTTTAAGACATAATCCACAGTTACTAGGATGTAGTTGTGGCCGTTTGAAGGTGGAAATGGACCCATGAAATTATGCCCCAAATGTCAAAGAGTTCGACTTATAAGATGAAGGCAAGTGACATTTCATTCCAACTTGATATGTTTCCTGTACATTGACACCAGTTGCATGTTAGCACAAAGTCTCTGGCGTCTTTAAATAGTGTTGCTCAGAAATATCCGCTCTGCAAAACTTTGACTGTTGTTTGCTGCCCTCCGAAGTGTCCTCCATATGGTGAGTCATGCCACCGAGAAATGATGCGTTGATACGAATTTTTAGGAACACACAACTTGAAAATGTGATCAAGCCCACGTTTGTAGAGTTAAGGCTCGTCCCAATAATAAAACTTTGCGTCGTGCATCAACTTCTTTTTCTAGTGTGCGTTGAAGTATTCTAGAAATTGTTTGCACACCAGAAAATTTACGATATCAACATACCAAGGAGTGATTCTTTGACTTTGAGTACAACCTCATTTGGGAAACTGGCGTTGACTTCAGTTTGTTTCTTATCGATTTCAAGATTCTTAAGTCTAGGGAGGTGATTGACAAATTATTTTCAGTTCCTTTCTTGTCAGTACTCTTCTGCGTCAAACTCTTGGAGCAGAAGGATCCAGCTAATTAGCATTGGCTTGGCATCTTTTTTAGTCATCAAATATCTGATCGTAGAGTGGTCTGTGTGAATGATGACTTTCAACTGTTGGCTTTTTGGCCCTTAATTTCAAATTAATTAATTTTAATTGATTGATTAATTAGTGTTTTGATGATAACAAACCTGATTTTATTTAATAGCCATTTGAGTATTTTGAAGTGTCTATTGTGTGGAGCTTGGAACAACGATTCCAATGCAATTTGAATCACTCAAATCGGAGTTCAAATGAAGAAGATATGGCCAAAACAAGTTTAATGGAACAATCCCGAGCTGATGACGTGGCAGATTTTTTTAATCAAAGTAGACAAATTGAAAGGTGTCACTTGGAGCAATGGAAAAGTGACAATTGGTGGGTTTTTTATTTTTGGATTGATGTTAAAAAGAAAATAATTTTAAAAAGAAAATGAATCTAAAAAGAAGATGAATTTAATATTATCATATATGTTTGTGTCTAACGGCTAGTTGAGTTTAAATTTCCGCCATTCAATTTTCTTTTACAAAGATCTAATGGTCCAAATTAATTTGGTTTTCACCCACTTTCATTTCTTTTTAAACACCTCATCTTCTCCAAAAAGTTTTCCCAACTTTTACAACTTTACAATCCTCAAAAATTGAAAAAAGTCCATTGTTGCTCTCTCTCCAAGCTTTCAAATTTCTTTCTTTTCATTTTATTCTAAAGAGATACTTTCATTGTATTGTGAGGATTGAGTATTGTGAGTTCAAATTTGTACATCTACTCTTTTTAGAGAGTTTTAGTGTGTGATTTAAAGCTTCAAGAATATTGTAACGGTTGGATCCTAACCCGTGGAAATGATCGGATTTGCTCTTGAACCCGAAAAAAGGAGCAAGGTAGTGGTTCGGCTCTCATCTGTGGAAAGAGTCAAAGGAGATTTTTTAATCGAAATCCCAAAAGGTGCTTGGAAAAGTGGATGTAGGTCGAGTTTGATCGAACCACTATAAAATTCACGGTGTCTTTTTCTCTATCCCTCTCCTAATTTATTTTTGGAATTAATTTTTGTTACTATATTTTATTGCATGAAATTAATTGCAATTTTTAATTCTTGAAATTAATTGCTCATATTGGTTGTTCTTAAATTTCTATTTTCATTACCAATCTTTTTATTAGAATTAAACAGGGTGCTTTAAGATGTGATTGTTAATTTCTTGTTTAATTTAAAGTGAATTTGTTTGCATAAAAAATATTGTTTAAACTACTTATTTGCAAAGAGTTTATTAAATCACTTAATTGGGCTCATATTAGTAAAAAGTTTAAATTAGTTTTAATAAACCCTATTCACCCCCTAGGGTTGCCATATCGATCCTACATCAACCCCAATAAATAAGCTCTAAACCTTCCTATAGTGAATACTACAACCAACAACTCTTTTTTGTAGTTGTATAATTTTCTTGTGCTTCATTGAGCGTCTTGTTGGGGTAGGCGATTGGGTGAAACACCTTATCTCTGCGTTGAAAGATGTTGGTTTTATTTCCAGCAATGCAATGAGAGGACATGCAATTTTTTAAAAGTCTTTAATAAACCTTCTATAAAAGCCTGTATGCCCTAGGAAATTCCTTAATGTCTTAACATTAGTGGGAGGAGGAAGTTTTTCCACAGCTTCGATCTTAGCTTGGTCGACTTCCAATCCTTTCTTGGAAACCTTATGTCCAAGAACTATACCTTCGTTTACCACAAACTGGCATTTTTCGTAATTTAGAACTAAGTTGGTATCCTCGCATCGTTTCAGCACTTTCTCCAAGTTTACTAGGCAAGCGTCGAATGAATTTTCAGATACTGAAAAGTTGTCCATAAATATCTCTATCGATTCTTCTAAAAATTTAGAGAAAATTGCCATTGCACACCATTGGAAGTTGTCTGGGGCGTTACATAATCCAAATGGCATGCGTCGAAAAGAAAATGTTCCATATGGACATGTAAAAGTTGTCTTTTCTTGTTCTTTGGGAGCTATCGTGATCTCATTATAGCTTGAGTAGCCGTCCAAGAAACAAAAATCATCATTCCCCAAAAGTCTTTCAAACATTTGGTCAATGAATGGTAGAAGGAAATGATCTTTCTTGGTCGCTTTGTTCAACCTTCTGTAGTTCATACATATTCTCCACCCAGTGATAGTGCGGGTGGGGATTAGTTCATTAATTTTATTTGAGACTACAGTGTTCCTTCTTTCTTCGGGACACATTGCACAGGACTAACCCATTTACTATTAGATATGGGAAAGATAACGTGCAGTGCGTCCAACACTTTAGGATTTTCTTTTTCACAACTTCCTTCACTGTTGGTTTGAGCCTTCGTTGTGGCTCAATGGATCCATCTTTTCCTTCTTCAAGAAGTATTTTATGCATGCAATATGTGGGGTTTATCCCTCGGATGTCAGTCAATGTCCATCAATTGCTCAGATGTATTTCTTCAAGACATTCAACAAAGTTGCCTCGTATTCTGGGGATAATGTTGTTGAAATTATTACTAGAAGGGTGTTGTCTTCCCCCAAGTATGCATACTTTAGATGGATGAGCAACACTTTTAATTGGTCTAGTGCTTGTTTGAGAGACAGTTTGTTTTACTAGTTGAGGGGGTTTATATTCAAGGTTTCAAAAGATGCATGGACCATGGCACAACATTATTCAAGCTGTTGTTCGTCCAGATATTCTCCTGTTTCTTCATTTTCTTCTTCATCAAGCTCTTTGTTATCTTTAAACTCATCATCTGCGCTGAGGGATTGACACTCTTCTTGTTCACCTGGGTACTCCAATGCCTTAAACACATTGAAGATAACTTATTGACCGTTCACTCTCATTTAGATCTCCCCCTTATGGATGTCTATTAATGTTCGTTTTCTGTTGACAGAAACGAGCGTCTTAGGATGATGAATACGTCCTTATCGACTTCATAATTCAAGATTATGAAGTATGCGAGGAGGATGAAGTGATCAACCTTCACCAACACTTCCTCAATCCTTTCTTCAGGATGCACAACGGATCGATTAGCCAGTTGTAGCTTTAAGTGGTAGGCCTCTATTCAATCCTTAATTTCTTGAACATTGATAGGGGCATGGGATTTATGTTTGCTCCTAGATTGCACAACGTTTTCCCTATCTCCACTCCTCCAATTGAACAGGGAATTGTGAAGCTCCTCGGATCTTTCATTTTGGTGGGGTGCGTTCTCTAACCATGACACTGCATTCCTGCATTAGCACCACGGTTTCAAATTCTCCTATTCTTCTTTTTTTGGACAAAATATCTTTGAGGAATTTGACATAGAAGGGCATCTGCTCTAATGCTTCAACTAGTGGGATATTGATGTGAAGCTGTTTAAGCACATCTGGAAAGTGTTGGAATTGTCCCTCATCATTCTTTTTCTTCCTTTCCTTTGAGGATAAGGGGGCATTTGTACCTCAGCTAATGCGCTTGTCGATGCAGATTTTCTTGATAATATTCTCTACGCATCATTTTGTTTTTGTTGCATTGTGTGGTGGTGTTCTTGTGTAAAGCTTGAAGGTTGATTGGTTGTAGGTTGATAGATTGTTTGGTCATCTAAATAATCTTATGTCTGAGTCACTAGGTTCTTTTTCTCTAGCGTCGAAGTTTAGTTAAACGCTTCCCACTACGCAATGTCACAACTTGACATTGCTCCTTGCTCGAGTTTCTCACATTCTCGAGGCCTCCGTATTGTTAGGAAGAGATCCTCTTTGTCGATTCTTTAGTTCCCCCACAATTTGTCTCATTGAAAGCTCCAGGTTACGAATAGATGACGCCTGTGTTTGTAGCAAAGCGTCATTCTTCTACATGTATTCCTTTAAAAGAGCTTCAATGGAAGACAACAAGCTTCTAATGCGTTTGTCCCTACAGTTGACTTTGTTTGTGCTGTCATTGGTGGAATCCAGATGATCCACCTTTGTTTAGCAATTGTGCGCCATGCTGCTCATCCTAGTTGTGACTACCACAAGTTAGGATAATTTCTCCAGCTTGGATTGTAAGTGTTGGAGTATAGGTTATTCTTGATAAAGTAAATAGACAGTGGGTTCTGTGGGCACATGTCGTAAGCATATGGCTCCCTGTATCCAACGTAGCCAATTGCAACAACTTAATTTACTGTGTTCATCTAACTACCACTCCCTGGGTTCACTTGATTTAATGCCATCGTCAGTAGTAGGTTAGTCATGGCAGTCAATTGTGCTTGTTGCGCAACGACTGTGTCGTTCTTTGGCACGTACTCTTGATGTATTATTGCGTCATCTTCTAGCTTTGCTATAGTCGTTGTCCTCCTAGTCCTCGTGGTTCTTGGAGATACAGTCTAGAATGTCCTTCGCCGCAGTGTAGGTTTAATCCACCAGCTGCAGTAGCATTTGCAGCTGTTTGAGACGTTTCGTTTAGACCATTATAGAAGATCTTTATTTGCATGCATTCAAGTGAACTCCGTTATGAGGGCAATTCCTTACCAGCCTCTTAAATCATGCCCAAGAGTCCCTTAGGGTCTCCCTGTCCTTTTGTTGGAAGTTGGCAATGTCTCTTCTTCTCTTCGTATTCTCGGTAGGGGGAAGTATTTCTTCATGAACTTTTCAATCATTTGAGACCAAGTTGTGATCTCCTCTGACTCTAATGAACACACCCATTGCCTGACTTCATCTCTAAGTGAAAATGGAAATAGTGTCAATCTGGTCTCCTTTGGCGAGATGTTTGGGATTACAAAAGTGTTGCAAATCTTTGTGAAGCTTTTCAAGTGGGTATGAGGGTCTTCATCAGGTGCTCCTCCAAATTGCCCCACAGTCTTAAGCATTTGAAGCATTACTAGCTTCATTTCAAACCTCGATCCATGGAAAGCTGGACACATAATACCACGGGAAAAGTCATAGAGGATTGGTGATGCATAGTCTCGAATCGATTTGTTTCTATCATGGGCCAGCAGAATGGATGAGCTTGCATTTGTTCTTGAATCAGAGCTTGGAGTTGAGCTTGAGTCAATGTGTTGTTGAGTGTGTTGTTAGCTTCGTTATTGGCTCCATTAGGCACCACTACATTGTTTTGTTGGTCTACCATTTTCTTTTCCTCGTAAAGCTGGCGCCTTTTCTAATGAGTTTTACTTTTCTTCCAAAATGTTCTCTCGATCTCAGGGTCAGAAATGAACTCAGGTTGTTTATCTTTGCACATAAAACTGTCAGACATGCCTTCAGCTAAACGCGTTATACTCCCAAAATAAAATTTTCTACCCAAACCAAAGAAACATAAATTATTATAACAAATCTCCGGCAACGGCACCAAAAACTTGTTATGTTGTCATAGACAATGCATGATTTGTCGACTTGACCTTATGTCTCATTGAAGTTACTAAAAATTGATTTGTTTAAACACAAGTTTTCATATTAAAAACTCAAGTTTAGATCTAAGTTTAAAATAGATTTCCTGCAGAGTCCATGGTTAAACGTAGGGATTTGTAACAATTTAGTGTTAAGAAGGCTCTTTAATTTAATGTGGGGAACTGTACAAATAATTACATGTATAATGAATGTGTTGACTCGTCTTTACAGTAACTAAAAAGAATGGATTTACAGGTATAAAAATTGGTGGATGATATGGAATGGTGATGCGGGAAGGAGATTGATGAATTTGTCAAGTACAAATATGTTCAAAACAACATGCGAGGTGATGAATAAATCCATGGAAAAAGTAGGGTTGAGACAGCTTTGCTAGCATATTTCTAAGTATCACTTAAGTATATGTTCATGTTACCGAACTCAAAATTGAGAACATATCTCTCGATGCTTGGATGCCACATGTATCTTATCTCTAAGACGCATGATGAGTTCTTCTTACAAAAGTTCAACTTTATCTCTCAAGCCAATTCTTTTCTTGTTAAATGACAAAAATTAATCACTTACTCTCTCAAGCAGTTAATCATACTTACTTAAAATATTTTTTTGATAGATTCATGCAAGGTTTTTAGCGCACATTTAAACAAGATGAAAACAATCTTAAGTGAAATTTGGAAAATACTAGCTTCATGCATTTAGCCCATTAAGAAATTTAACCATCTAGTGGTGTAAGGTGTTGAAGATGACAAGAGATGGAAGTATGGAATCAACCAAATTTATATTAAGGCAATACGTAAGTCTTTTGGTTGCCATAATCAAAATAAAAGGAAAAAAGGTGAACATGTTGTAAAATGGAAACAAAAGACGTCAAATTTGCATAGGGAAATGGATGGATTCTCACTCTCTTAGAGGTAACTTTGAATCTTCACTCAAAATCTTCTCACAAGAGAGCTGGAGGTAGAAGGTGGCGATGGAGGTTGAGGGAGATTTTGAGTAGAGCTTTCGCCCACTAATTTTCTCTCTGTTTTCAACATGAATTTCTTCAGGCTATTTATAGGTGTCCAAAAAGGTGATCTCATGATTGTTTTACACCTTTTCATTTAATTTCATGCCATGTTGCGCAGACTTCATCGCGCCATCGGTTCATTAATTCTATCGTGGTCTAGTCAAACTTCTTTTTCTTCTCGACGTCTAGTTCTTCGACGCGTTAATTGTCGGAATAGTGTGGCCTTGATGATTGATAACTTGTAGAAATACAAGTTATTATAGTCATTATTTGATTTAATTAGAGTAACTTTGGAGTTAAACGCATGATTTTGGTAGTTAAATGATGAAAAATGTATCAACATGAGTTGGCACTACTTGCAAAAAGAAAAATGCCTGAAAAATGATAAGCTTTTGTTCCTAACGCAGGGTTAAGAAAAGTAGGAACAACCAAGTACGAAGAGTTGAAGCTGCAGCGAGAACATGCGTTGAGCCTATGCGGTGAGGTCATGCGTTGAAAACCATGCGTCGAAGAAGAAACTCAAGCATGCTCAAGCAGCTGTCATGTCATTACGAAAAAGAGTAGCAACCTATCAAGATCATGGCAAAACAAATAGGCTGACAAATCTGAAAAGTCTATGCAACATGGGTGAAAATTAATGCAAAGGTGTCAGGTCATCATGATATCAACCTTTTGACGCCTATAAATAGCCCAAAAGCTTCTTAAAGAGAGGGGGGAGACGAGTTCAAGAGGCGAAAGCTCTACACTATTTCTCCCTCACCATAACCAGCCTCCATTTCGAGCTCTTCTGAGAGAAGGATTCTGAGCATTTTCAGAGTCATCTCCCAGTGAGTGAGAACATTCACCTTATGGAATTTATGTATCAGATAGCGACCATCTCAAGCCTCCATGAAGCAAGACGTTGCCAGTGGCGGCTTGATGCCTTTCATTTCTGTTTTATTTCCATTTTTCTCCTTCTTGCTTATATTTTGTTAATGACATTCGAGAGAATGACTTATTCGCTTAATATGAGTTTGATTGACTATTCTCTTTCATCTATACTGAACACCTTACACCATGCTTGAATGAATGAGTTGATGTTAAAAGTTAGTTTTCTTGATCAATTCTGAGTATATTACATCTTGATTAATGTATATCTTTAGCTTGCATGACTTTGTCTGACAAACACAAGTAGTAAGCATAACTATCGAGCTTGAGAGAGTGGATAGTTAATCTTTAGCATTTATTAAGACTAGATGAGTTTCAGAGATGTAGTTCATTTTTTTGCCAAAGCAAACTTATCATGCGTCTTAGAAATAAGATTAATGTGGCGTCGAAACATCGAGAGATGGATTCACAATTGCAGTTTGTAGGTATGAAGTTGTACTCAGAAGGTTTAGGTAACAACTAACTCTTGCATTAACTCCTATCGCATGGTTCCATTCATTCTCAACGCATGCAATCTGATACTAAATGACATATGACTAACCATCACTGCGTCCACCTCATTATTAGTAGTAGGAAATTCTTTTTATTCTTAATGTATAGTTTTACACAACAAACAATTGCATATATTACATGTATAGTTCACCGCATAGTCAGGTTTATAATCTCAGTGCCTAGTTATCACAAATCCCTGAGTTCGACCCTGGACTCACCAGGATACCTATAAATACTTATACTTGGGTATTTATAGGAAAACTTGCAAATCATGAGCACATTTAGAGTAATTCCCGACGCATCCATGTACAGAAATGTTAAAATCTATTTTGCGCAACAAGCTAAGAAACAACTTAATTCAAATAAGAAATAGCCACGAACAATGATTCTGGCAGCATCTTTCTCTTGTTCTTGGGGTGTTTTTGGGCTTCTCTTAGCTATAACTTGCATTAAAAAAGATATAAAACTCATAATTTTCAGGATCAACGCTTTTGTAAACATTATAAACATAAAGTTATTCATATTATACTATTTAATTCCCAAATCCATGCTTCTATCTCCTAGATTTCATTATGAATTGATTTTTGAAGATTCAAAGCATGTGGAAGCCTAATTAAGTGATTTGTCTCATCTTAAGTCCCAAGTTTGCCCAATGTTTAGTAGCACTTTCTTTTATTGAGTTTATTGATCAACTAGGTTTTCATATCATATTTAAGTTCAAGATCAAAAGAGTTGAATGAAACGATTTTTATAAATGAAGTGTAGATAAAGTATTTAGAATAAATTTTCTTTTGCCCTAAACATAGGGTAAAGTCATATAAATTCATTGTCGAGTGTATGCTAAATTATCTAAGTTTCAAAGTAACCACAGACATATGTGTCGATTTGCTTGACCTTCTTAAAATCTCTAAAAATAGATAAAAAAAATGAGTTAACTTAAATTTGTGCTGCTAAGCATATGCAAAAATAGGTTGCAAGTGCAATCCTAAGTGCATATGGCCCGTCATGTTACACTCGAAAGAGTGCGACTTGCGAGTGCAATATAGCGCCACATGCTAGGATGTACCTTCACCTAGTTGGACAAATAGAATTTGAGCTTTGTGAACCATTCCCTTGAGTTCAATACTTGAAATACTTCTATTTTGTATTACTTGTTGATAGTGTATATACTTGCACTTAGGAGACTTCTACCCCACGTACGCCATCTATCATTATCTTTTAAAATCATTTCTTTCCGTTATTATTTTCCTTTGTTTTCCAACGCTTTGCTTTTCTCTTTAAGCACACAACAAAATCTAATCATTTTTTTGAGTTGCCTATGAGTACACATTTTGAGGAGGTCTTTATTTGTAAACTTGATAAATTATTGTGATCTGCTCCCTTGTGATTCGATACTTGGACTCTATCCATATTATATTACTGGTCGCCAATGTATACTTACACTTAGGGATGGTTTGTTCCAATACCCACTAACGTTTGTTGTAACCCACAATTGTCATAGTCTTGTGCTTAATTTAGTAGTTTTTATTGGGCTTTTGTCTTTTGAGTAATTGATTATTTGGTGCATAATATTGTAATAATTTCTATTCATGGCTCTTCTAAGGTTCTGGAATAATTACTATCACTCACCTAATATATAAAATAGACACTTTTTAATCTTCATATAGATCTTAAAAGATTTTCTTTTTTTGACAATACATGAAATCCAACTCCTGACTTTAATGATAATAAAAGTTAGTTTTTTTAAAACCATTGTTTTGTAAAAAATTTGTTAAAGAAGATATCATTGGACCTTAATTGAAAGCCTAATTCATCTTTACCGTTATGCCCTCAATTATCATTCATCAAGTGCGCGGTTTTATTTATTTTTCTGTTTGCGAAGGAGAAGTAGAGAAGGAAGAATAAGGCTATGGTGAAGTGCTTCGGATAAGGAAGATGACAATTCAATCACTGCCTTCAATCCGCTGCCCATGCATTTCTCTCCATTCCGCCTTCCATTTCATGTCTTTCGAATCCCATTATCCTCTCCTTCCTGCAATTTCTCCACCCACTAGAAGAACTCTCTCTCTCTCTGCACTTATCTCCACCGCCATTTCAACCTTCCCCTCCTCCTCTCTCGCCGCTCCTTCCAAATCCGCCGCAACGGATTTCTTCCAGCTTCCCGACTCGTCCGGCGTCAAGGCACTGGAGCTTCGCATTGGCTCGGGGGAAACCCCCCTCGACGGAGACCAGGTAATTTGATTTTGAAATCCATTGGAATGGCATTTTTTCTTGTTGTTCTTCTGTCTATTAGCTTATTTCTAATCAATCGGTTCATTAGCAATGGGCTTCTAAGTTTACTGGAGATGAGAATTTTTTAGGTTTCTCTGATGCATTTGTTATTGTAGAGAACTCTTAAAACGTTTAGAGGATATGATATCTTTTTTGATGCATTTGAATTCTCTGAAATATCTATCGGGCTTGGGTGATTAATCATGACCCCAAAACTTGACAGAAACTGCAATCTTTTCTTGGAAAGGTAGTTCCAATAGGATTTCAATCTAAACTAAACTAATTAGTAATCATCTGCCTCCTGGTTCTTTCATCTTCAATCTCCTTGTCTCTGACGAAAACCCGCCCATCTAAGGTATTGATGTTATTGATTATGTTTTTCCTCTCCTATAGGACGTAACTTTATGGAGGAATCTTGTGTTTTGATCCATCACCTTCGTTAAGCTAATCAGTCTTGGATTTTTTACTTCTGACTTCTCTGGAGTTCAAGTCCAAATTCTGCAATTCTGAGCTCTTTTTTTTTTTTTTCGCCCTTAGTGATGTTGGCACCTTCCTTCTCTACATCTAGTTCTCTTATTATGTAGGTAATAAAATGCCTTCGATTTCTTTTTTGTCCCCAAAAGTGCTTCTGTTCCAATTTTAAAGATTTGACTTTATTTTCTTGAGCTTCTGACATAATGAATTACAATCCTTCTCCACCATGGATCTAAAATTCAGTTCTTTCTATTCTATTCTGAGATGTTAGAGAAGCTAATGGAAGTACAATCATGGAAAGGCTTCTCAAATTGGCTCTTACCCCACTTCTATAACCACTGAAAAGGAGGGTAGGAATAGCATAACATTGGCTTGCTGCTACTTGGTCGATTTACCAACTTGATTTGAGCCTCAAAGAAGACTTAACTGACAAGACACCACTGTGAGTTGAACTCTTCAACTCCCTTTTTGTCTTGTAGGTTACGGACAATGGACACCCTTTTTTCAGCAATTTGTCATACCGAGTGAGAAAGCTGACTTTTAGGCTCACAAATTCCTCAATCGTGCGCTTGACTAATGATGAATAATGTAACCACTGGATGCACTAGTGAAGAGTCATTTAATCTTCTAATTCTTTCCAATGCTGCTTTTGATTAACATTGTGGTGGCCTACTTTCTTCCTTTGATGACTCTTACAAGTCAGAAATACTTGGAACTAAAAGGAAGAAAGAATGAGCGACACCTTAGAGTTTTTTTTTTTTTTAACTCACATCCTAAAAGCAATGAAAACTTACCGTTTGCTTGTGTCACAAAGTACCATCCAACGTCAAATTTTCTTTAGAACCCATTCATCATGTTTTCGCACCAATTGCGAATTGATGAGACCCATAACGCAATTTGGCGCATCGCCATTTTAATAAAAATACAAATTCTCACCTATTGTTGAAATTTTGCAATCTTATGACTTTTTTCGAACGTGAAATCATGTAGGAGTCTCATCAATTCTTGATGGATGAGAACCTGTGATTGCAAATGGATAATTTAACATTGGTTAGTGATTTGTGATATAAGCAAAATGTTAATTTTCATTATTTTTAGGAACTGGGTCATTTTACATTTAACCCAACCAAATTCTAGCTATGCCCTGTGTGTAAATTGTATTCTTTTATTCATTCCTCTATTGTGATTATTTCGCAGAGTTGGCTATTCGTTTGCATGCGAGTTATTAAAGTTGATTGGACTAACAACATGCTTGTAAAGATTGGATAGGGGTAAAATTTATTACTCGAGTATGAAATCGAGATATTCTAATATGGAGTTTTAACGTGAAGGTTGCAGTTCATTACTATGGCAGGTTGGCAGCAAAGCAGGGGTGGCGCTTTGACACAACATATGATCACAAAGATGAAAATGGGGAGCCCCTTCCTTTCACATTTGTTCTTGGCTCTGGGAAAGTAAGTCAATTGTTGTTGATATCCTACCATTCTACCTAATTGAATCTGCTTTTAGTTGCAAAACAATGGACTCTCAATTTTGGGCAAGGTTGATAAGTAATATATGGAGTTGTTTTCAAATATAATAAAATGAATAAAATATTTACAAATATAGCAAAATGTCATTATCTATAAGTGATAGATACTAATGATAGATACTGATGGACAGTGATAATTTGCTATATTTGTAAATATTTTTGTTTTGTTATTTAAAATAATTTCTCATATATATATATATATATATATATATATATATATATATTCCATATTTTAAAAAATAATTGTTTACTACCCATGCATTGTCTTGTTATGCATAATATATATATATATATATATATATTTCATATTTTAAAAAATAATTGTTTACTACCATGCATTGTCTTGTTATGCATAGTATGCATTTTAAGAAGATTCTAAAAAGAGAAAATTTCAATTTATACCCAAAATTTAACGGACTGTATCAATTTAAACACTAAATTAATAATTATATCAATTTAAATCTTAAATTTTTGTAAGTCTTCCATTATGTTCCGTTTGATAATTCCTAGTATGAAATTAATTAATGTTTCAATCAAAGCCCTCAACTTTCGTAAACAAATCAATTTAAACTCTTATTCATAATTTCTTTTGAGAATTGTCCATGCATTTATTCTAATTATCCATTTTGTATAACTGGCATTTGAAGAAGCTTACACAAAGTTTGAGAATTAATGCATGGATGCTTTTCAAAGATAATAATAATGAAGAGTCTAAATTCATTGTCTTATGAAAATTTAGGAGTTTAATCAACTCAAGTTTCACGTTATATTGGTCGAATGAAATATGGATAGTGTAAATTGATACCCTTATAAAAGTTCAGAGTTTAAATTGGTACAACTCCCAAAGTTTAGAGTATAAATTGATAATTGGCTTTAAAAAAAAAAAAGTATTTATTTCGGAAATTGAATTAATGTGAAGGTTATTGCGGGAATGGAAGCAGCTGTGAAATCCATGAAAGTTGGTGGTATCCGTAGGGTAATCATTCCACCGTCCCAAGGATATCAGAATACATCTCAAGAACCCATTCCACCCAATGTACGCACACTCCTGTATCCCTCTCTTTATTTGCTTCATTCATACTGTCTTCTTTAACCAAGTTGCCTTGTGCTCTGTGTGTTTGTATTGTGTCTACGTTTAATCGGTTGTACTTGTATAAACCACCTTAGTGATTAAAGTGCCAAAACTATAAACTTATGTAAACTACCTTAGCCTATTGAAAATTACATGTCTTTCCTAGCTAAGCATTTGAATTCTTAGCAAATTTTAAAAATAAAAACATGTTTTTAAAAAAATATGTCCCATTTGGTAATCATTTGGGGTAATCATTTGGTTTTTGAAAAATGAAGCCTATTGACATTTCTTCTACTTTTAGATTTTTTTGCTTTATTATCTATTTTCTATTTTTTTTCTTTTTTTAGAATTTAGCTAGGAATTCAACTCAAGAAAGATGAAAACTATGGTAAGAAATTGAGAAAACCAAGCACGATTTCCAAAAATCAAATGATTATCAAATATGACCTACTCTTTTTAGTTTTAAAACTTAGCTTGGTTTTCGAAAATACTTCTAAAAAGTAAATAACAAATAAAAAATCAATAAAATGGTGGAAGTAGTGCTTATAAGCTTAATTTTCAAAACCAAAAACTAAATAATTACTAAACGGGACTTAATTGATCATCTTTCAAAAACAAGCCAAGACTAGGGCGAGAGGAAATTGATTGGCCACCTCCTGTCCTTGTTTAGAAAAAAGTTTACAAATATATATTGCAAAACTTTTAAATATTTGATTTGAAGAGGTTCTTTTGGATGCAGTACTTTGACAGGCAGAGGCTATTTACAACTATTTTTAATCCAACACGTCTGGCAAATGGTGAAGGTTCAAGCCTTGGGACTTTGATATTTGACATTGAGCTACTTCAAATAAAACATCTCACCAACAAGTTTGCATCTACAGGTTCCTGAAGACAGCCCCTTCAATCGACTCTACTATATAGTTCTACTTTTTATACATCACTGTTATTATATTCAAGTTTTGTGCATCATATCTTAGCCAAGCGGATCCAAAACTTGAACACAATTTCATATAAGATTAGAAGTTTAGTCCATGTACTTCTAAAGTTGTGTCTATATGTATGGTCCTTGAACTTTAAAATGTGTATAATAGGTTCCCAAATTTTCTATTGTGTGTTTGATAAATTCCTATGGTTTCAAGTTTTGATCGAATAGGTCTCTCACATATGTACATTTGAAAATATGAAAAATTAATTTTGTGCCTAATAGGAGGTATTGTACATTTTTTTTAGGAAAAAAAAATCTATATACTATCGATTATTTACTAAAACGAAATTTTGAGGCTCAATTGGATAAAAAAAAATTTGAACTTTTTGTCCACTAAAATAATTAATTAAATTTTTTTTTTAATATGTTTAAAACTTATTAAATACAAAATTAAAAGTTCATGGATATATTAGACATTTGTGACTTATTAGACACAAGTTAGGAAATTCAAGATTTATTGGACACAATTTTAGAAATTTAGAGACTAAATTTTAGCTTAAAATTTAAATATAAAACATATTTATGTAACATCAAAATTAAGGAAGATTAGTTACAAATAAATCTAAAATTAAATAACATATAAATCTATATGAAAGAAATGCTAAGTCGTAAATTGAAAAAATAACACATAGTTGATGCTACCGTTAATGTGTAAAAATTGGAAGATATGTATGATATCACAAAAATGAAAATTTTCAACGTTTAAGAGCAAAATTGATAATTTAAAGAGAATAAAAATGTTTGTTTGTACAACAATTGTGGGAGTGAAAAGATTGAACTTTAGAGACGAAGTGTATGCCCATATCACTAAGCCAAGCTTACAGGTTGCTTTTGAATGTTGCTTACTGATAGTACCTAAAATGTGTTATCTTCCATAGTTTAACTCGAGATTGTTGTGCTATTTAATGTATCAATTATGATATTTTTTAGGTTTTGAGCACTTAAAGAGGTAGAGTGGGGCGTTAGCAATTAATTGGAGCTAAAACAGACCAAAATGGAGTTCTATGGCATCAACCAGAGAAGAGAACTCCAAAATGACCAAAAAGCCCCTGAAGTCATGGCGTAGCGGCACTCTTTCCCAAGAGCTTCTGCTGGTGAAATGTTGCAAGTGCCGTGGCACTCCGACGATTTTTAAATACTTTCTCTTCAATTTTTAGGTCACTTTTTTTGACATTCTAGCCACCCAACACCCAATTTCTCTAAGTTTTTCTTCTTCTTTTCATTTTTCTTTGCTTCGGAACTTGAACCCATTAATCGATATGTCAATTATAGGCTAAGATACACCTTTTCTAGCTTGGGTATTAGAGATTTTTCTTTGTAACTAATAGTCTTAAGAGGTTTCGAACTAAATTCTTTGTATGCATGAGTTAATTCTGAAATTTACATCGTTATGATCAAATTGTGAAGCTGGTATTCGCTTTGATTGTTGCTTTGATTGAATTACGACTCATGACACTTAGTTGTATGTCGATCATAGAAGCAATAGGTTTGGTTAGCTTGCAAACCTAATTTGTTAGTGAGTATTGTTCTAATCAACCTAGGATTAAATCAATAGGACATTTAATCTAGACCTTTCTAGTTGAATGTTCCACCTAATTTTTCCTGAAACTTAATGCAATTAGAGTTAATACAAATTTTGCATGCCTTTCATCGGTTTATTTTAATTCTAATTTGTCGATTAGGACAATTTAATTTTGGCATTTCCAATTAAATTGATTAGATGCTAAGTATAACGGATTTAGTAATGACAAACCAATGAATAAGAATATTGAAGTTAGAGCTTTGTCAACTTGAAGTTTACTTCATTTTTAATTTCTGCATTTTATTTTATGCAATTTAATTTTTCTTACAACCAACCTTCTCACAAAACCCTCCTTCGATTACATTGAATTGAAAGCTGCCTAATTGTGAAATTCAAGGGCTCTCTATGTTCGATCTGGTTTGCCACTACTATTGGTGGTTAAGTTTGGTAAATTTATTTAGCACGGAATTGGGCGACGAATTTCGTATGCCACTTTCTCCTCAAATGTTGCCTTTGAGATGTGAATATCAATTTTAATTGCATCATATCATAATTGTTGGAAAATAGGCCAGTGGTACTTTACGTATTTACATGATACATATACCAAAAAAATGTTGGATCAATTTTAATACTTTCTTAATAAGTCCATTGATTCTACATATTCATATTTTCTATTAGATTTCCAGTTTCCAAACTTTAGGAAATAAAATGATGGAATATGTGTAAGGTTAATAATCCAAAATGACTTTGAAAAGACTATAATGATAATAATACACTAAATTTGACAATCTCTATGCCTTGGAGAAAGATTGATAATAGAAGATTTAAGATAGCTGAAATAAGAAATTTGGCTTATTCATTGATATTTTCAAAACTAATTATGACTTACATTTTGCAACTCCAATTAATTGTATAATTAGTTGTCTTTGGCTGTATTCAACCCCTTCAATACTCCTCTACTCTCTTCTTAATTTTCACTTCATTTAATCAATAATTCACTTACATTAATAAACTACTAAAAATTTTCAATAAATTCACAAAATCCACAAGTTCAATTTAATCTATTTAATCTCATGATTTATGACTTATGAGCATTAAAAACAATTTGAAAAGATTTCTAAAACATTGCTTAAAAGAAAATCTTCCATTTTCTCACTTAGATGAGAGTTGCATTAGACTAATTATATTCTTTGAAAAAAAAAAACTTTCTACATCCTTCCATAATAATTTTCGGAAGGAAAAATAAAAATGTTAAATTGTAAATTTGGTCCATACAGTTTGGATAAATTTATAATTTAATTTCTATTATATTCAAAATTTACATTTCTAAACTAAATTCTAAAATATTTAATGTTAGTGTGATTAAAGTTAGTCTCCAAAACCAGTTTGAAATTTTATAGGTTGCATTAAACATGTGTTTGAAACTTTTTAAGAAAAGTGGACTACTTTTACTTCTCAATAAATGTAAATAATCAATCGTACACATAAAAAATGAGGCCCATTTAAATACATTTATAAAAGAATAAGTTAACAATATTATGTATTATGTAAATGATGAATAATAAAAAAATTCATCACAATTGCAAACAATTTTGGTTGCAAAGTGATAAACATAACTTTAAAATATAAATTTAAAACTAAACAATTCATTGAAAACCGAAATGAACGTCATATTGTTTAATAATTTTAGTTACGTGTTTTTACAACAATGTTATATAATTAAATTTCAATTTAAATAATTATTTAAAATGTATTTGACAATATATTTATATACATAAAGATTACCAACTAAATATTAAATTGGATTGCACCTATTATTAATTAACTTGTAAACACGTTTATGTTGGGGCTCTTTTCATTATATTAATATGAACAAAAATATTTACAAATATAATAAAATTTTATTGTCTATTTATGATAGACAGTGTATTTTGCTATTAGTTGTAAATATTTCCAACAGTTTTGTCACTTAAGATAATTTTTCTTTATGCGATATATTTTGCATGTTTTTTCTTTTATAACATCAAATAAATTATAATAACATATTTTTATTTTAACAAAAATAACATATATTACTATATTTAACAATGTTATTTATTTATTTATTTTTAATAGTACAACTAGAAGAATAAAAATTTGAATCTTCAACCTTAAAAGAAAACGTAAATGCTAACTATTGTTAGAAGTGTGCTTAACAGAGTTTAGTTTAATTTTGTTTTTTTTGTTAATTATGTAATTTTGTAGTAAATTTCAAATAAAAAATTTCAAAAACCATTTAGAAAACAAATAGGATAAACATGACAAAATTATCAGAAACATAAAACAAAATTAAAAGTACCTAGTGAATCCTTAACAATTAGAAATTAAATTTATACATGAATAAATTTGAGTTAAATTATGAAAAATATCCCTAAATTATGAGGTTGCTTTCAATTATACTACAAAAGTTTTATTTTATTTTTAATCCCCAAAGTTTCAAAACAATACAGTTATATAGTTAAATTCATAAAAGAAAAAAAAAAAGAAAATAGCACATGACAAATTCGTAAACCACATCAGTCCTCATTTTCTCTCTTTTAACCTCACACTCCAAATCTTCTATTTTTCCATTTAGAGTTCTTTTCCTAACCCTAACTTTCAAATTTACTTTTTATATGTATTTAGATTTGCTCACTCGAACAAGCTAACACATACACATACACACTTTTTGGTCTATGAATTTAACTAAAATAACCTTTGAGAATGGAAATGAGACTTTTTCAAGTTCCAAAGCAATATAAACCAACCTGATTGTTGATAACTAAACCAGAGTTTAGTTTAGAATATACATACATGCACACTCACTCATGTGTATATATATTTTGAATCATATATCCTATAAAAATGGAATGGTGGAGTGAGTGAGTGGAGCCAAAGGATTCAGAGTTTTGTTCATAAGTCACTTTTCAAACCCATTCAAAAAAAAAAAAAAAAAAAAAAAAAAAAAAAA